>CM055957.1:88048981-88556116 GCA_029490685.1 Schizonepeta tenuifolia
CTCAAAGATTGCTCAAAAGGGAACGACTCAAGCAAATTATCACAAATAACAGGAGACGGAAGATTATCAAGACGGGATAAGTGGTCAACTACAGCATTCTCACTACCTTTCCTATCCCGAATCTCTAAGTCGAATTCTTGGAGTAGGAGCACCCAACGAATAAGTCTTGGCTTAGCCTGAGACTTGGTCAATAAATAACGCAGTGCAGCATGATCACTATGAATGATGACCTTAGACCCTATGATGTATGCACGAAACTTGTCTAGTGCAAACACAACAGCAAACATCTCTTTTTCTGTAGTGGTGTAATTCACTTGAGTAGAAGTAAGAGTCAGACTCGCATAATAAATAACACGAAGCATTTTATCAATACGTTGACCCAAAACAACACCCACTGAGTAGAATACTATTAGTCTAAACTAGGCTGACTGCCTACTATTTACTGGGTGCACTAACAAACTGCACTCCGCATCTACTAGTACTAGAACGGAAACGATTCATAAAATTTTGTATCCGCTAGAGTACTTCAAAACTAATTAGTTACTGATCCGACTCTATACAGGACAAAAAGCTATTACTACTATTGATATTTTACCCATATCTATAAGGCACTGCCTATCTAAACTGCAGAAGAAAACCAAAAACTACTCCAAGGTCTGCAAAATCCTAACAACCCTCCTCTGGGTCCTCCTCCGGATCCTCCTCCGGATCCTCTTCCGGATCCTCTTCCGAATCCTCCTCCTTGGTCTCCGAACCATAAACCAGTTCGAGTGGCTGGTCCACTCTCAAAGTAGAACCGTCGTCAAGTGTAAATACGGTGGGTAAAGGTGCCTCAGAAACAGTCTCCTCGTCCTCCTCTGGCTGCTCTAACTCAGCCTCAGGCTCCTCTAGTACACCGTCTGGTGGCAACTCTAACAACTCTAACATATCCGGGTCTACGTCAAGCTCCTCAATCTCCGTCCCGGCTGGAAAGTGACTGTAGGGGATGTGTGGCTCTAAAGGAAGGGAAAGCATATGCCTGCTCTCGAAGAAACGTCTGTGCACACACAAGGCAAATCCAGCATAGTTGCCAATCGGCTCCGTGTCGTTGCCGAAAATCCCCAAGTAGTACCAAGCTGCACGGTGCGCCCATCCGCGCCACTCATCTGGTAGACGTCTAACCAAGTCAAGTATAGCCTGCCTCGCTGGAATAGTATGCCGGACTGGATAATAAACTGACGAGAAGTAACTGATCCTCTGTCCTACGTCATGTCTCGGGTTTGCCTCATAATCTCTATACCTATCTAATAACTGATCTGCCCAAGTACGTTGTGGCGGGGACTGATTCTCTAACGCCGTGTTACTACTGGAAGTCATCCTACAAAGTTTTTAAGGTAAGACGGATCAGTAACAGGTAAGAAAAGAAAATAACTTATCTTAACGGAAACATAGATTACAAAATGAATATCCCTTATTCACTTGTAATATCAACACTTAAACCAACCACTTATTAAAACTTCTAGCAATTCAAGAAATTGCACTCAACAACATATATATATATTTATTCATTCGCAAAAGATTTTATTTTTATTCATTTTGTTTCACCATATTATTATTCATTTTAATTCTTCTATTCCTTTTATTTCTTAACTCACTAACTCTTAACGATTTTCACTTATTAAAACAAAGTATTTTTACTTCGTTCATGTTACTTATTCAAAAGAAACATCCGTTCTCAAAAGAATTTGTCGTTTACGACTCTTGATATTCGTACTAATCGTAGTCGTCGCTCAAGACGTAAATATGGAATTTAATTCCATAAAAAGAAAAAGAAATATAACTTAAGGTTACCTTCCTGGAAAACTAAGTTCTAGTTGTTGTTTCGTTCATATCTTTCTTAACTCGAAGTCGAAAGCTCCTCGAACGTCTAATCGCTTCCTTCTTTTACTAATACGATTTATTGAATTATTTATTTATTTATTTTATTTCTTTTCCCTCGCAGGAAATTCTTAGACGACAAGTTCGACTTTGCCGAATCTTTATTCATGTCACTAAGCGCACGTGACATTCATCCGAGGTAATCCTTCTCGCGTTAGAGATCACCTTACGAAATCATTTCGAAACAACGTTTCTTAAAAACGTCTAAGTTCTCGAAGAACCGGAAAGTTCTTAAGTTTCAAGTCTACGTTCTCATTGAACCGGGAAAATTCCCCTAAATACGACTATATTCTTGTATCCGCATACTTTTTCATAAAAAGAAAATCATTGCGCACATATTTTTCACATAAGATAGTACTTGTACTATCACATAATCATATAAGTATAAAAATTATACTTCTGTAAAATTCTCATTTTTAAAACACAACTCATTCTCGTTTTCACATTTCACTGAATACTTGCTCATAAATTTTCTTATTAAAAGAAATCTCATTATAAAAATTCTTTTACTTTTCCCTTGTTGAGTCGACGTAGCGGGCGGTTGAGTTGAATTCTACATTCTCAATCTTAGCATCATAGTCTAACTCTTATCTCATACTTGGAAAGACGACTCTGATCCAGAGTATACACAAATACCATGTCTCATGACTTGAAAGAAGACTCGATATAGAGTACGAACAAATACTCTATATTATTACTCGAAGAAAGATTTGTATACGAATACCACTTTATGATATTACCTCAAAAAATGACTTGCACTTGAAAGAATGACTCACACTAACTCATACTAGAAGATTGACTCAGAAGCAGAGCAGAAAATGAACACTGCTCTGATACCACTCTGTCACAGCCCCAAATCCCGAGGGACGGCAGAAGCCGGGGTGCGACTGGGGTTGGAATAAAGAAGCAGGGAAGAAGGGGCTAACTGACTAAACATACATAATAAACATTGATAAACTATGAACAAGACTTGATTATAGATAAGAATGAGTTAATCCCTAAGGATTACTCGACATAAGTGCAAAAGACGAAACTAAGTTCAAAAGTACAGATATAGACTACTGGGTTTCCAAAAATACATCTCGAAAAGAAATACAGAGATTGACAGCGGAAGGGTTCTACTATGCATCTTATCCTTAAACTCAACATCAACCGTCGCCGCTCACCGTCGCTTCAACCTGCACATTTAGAAAGCAATGCAGGGCTAAGTACAACGTACTTAGTGAGCACGATGCCGAAACACAATTATAAATATAGATAAATATGGCATTTATAAACGTAGCACATCGGAGTTTTTATTGAAAGAATCCGTGTCTACTAAACATTTTCTGACTTTTTCTCATAAATCACTTGGCCAAGTATTTTCAGGTATGCTATGTTCAATCTTGACCCAAACTAATTCACCGTGGCTGGCTACCCCTCAACAGGATACCACATACACCACAGGTTACAAAGTGCACTAACTCTGGAAAGCACTTAGCAGCTAACTCAGAGCCGATCGTTAGTTAATCTAAAATAGACTAACTCTAAATCTGGAAAACACGTATGTTGACTCAGATAGGTACAAGAGAACTCACATAAAAACATAAAACAGTTCATGCCATATTATCACTTTGAAAACACAGATATCAAAGCAATAAGGAAAGATTTTTCGAGCATTGCTCGTTTTATTTGTATATAAAAGCCCACCTTATTTTACAGAACTTAAAACAAACGCTTCCAACTTGAGATCTTCTATCCTTTCTCTACAGTTGGCTTCCTCCTTCATCGTAAAATAAAATATACTTAAAAACGGTTCGTAAAAGATACTCGAAGAAAGAGAATCGAAGAAAGTTCTAGTCATTTTATTCTTTTGGCATTTGCACGCTTACTAGATTCGTTTTACTTAACGGGAAACGAGACTCGTACCCATCTCGTTTAGAACTTGAAAGATCTCGTACTCGACTCTCGGGTCAATAGAGAAGGTTGTCGATGTCTTAAAACGACTTTAAGGATTATAAGAAACTAAGTTGGAAAGAACCAACTTAGGCGATTTTCATTTATAGCTTATTTCACGACTTATGAATATTTCTCGTTTATTATTTCTTTAAAGAAAAGATAAGATAAAAGATACGATCTCGACTGGTTTTCATCATTAAAGGTCTGATCCTTGACTCTAGGGTCAGATAGAAGGTATCCGTTAGATAAAACGGCTTAAACGATCAAAAGAAACTAAGTTGTGAACTAAACAACTTAGAAAACAAGAAACTGAAATTTCTACTGCACAGTCCAGTAACTCTGGAAGCTGTCCAGAACAGAGGACTTGGAAACAGGGGGTGAGCCCTGTACCACTAGAAAGCTTAGGAAGTCTAGTTTCTGCTCCAATTTACGGATCACAAATCCGATAAACGAGCCGGAAGTTATTACAGTTTCCAGCAGGGGTCGCAAAACTGCCGTGAAACCCTAGCTTATTGATAAGTTCGCCGTATAACGTTTTAGGTTCGTTTTAAATCCTCGTACTCAACTTTTTTAGAAACTGAACTCTCAAGGCAGTTATCACGTACCACCGTACGTGACAAACTCCTTCTCACTTGCTCAAAGGCACGACGTTCTAACGTCGGATTTCAACTATCAAGTACTATACCAACAAAGAAAATTCCAAACGTTTTCTAGTTCCCGATTATCACTTTAACCCATATTATATGAACTCGGATGCTTACGATGTCAACTAGAAAGATGTTCCAAATTTCATTATAATCAATAATATCAAGTTAAAATTTTCATCCGACTTTCCGATTATTAGTTACAACTAGATATTCGTCTCTTACGCGATCTTTAAAAGTCGTCGGTTCTCGTTCAAATTTTACGACGTTAATCTACGTCTAATAGGAATCGTTTTCATGCATGCTAACATGTCTTAACATCTTTATAACTCAGATTATATAGTGATCCTTATCTCTTACATTCCATTAAACATCTTTAGAAAATTTCCAATTAATTCCTATTATCAATTAACATGATTTGTAACAATAATCAACTAACAAATCATCACTTTGAACAATCATGTGGAAAACTCCTAACTACTTTAAAATTTCTGGTTTTGAACATATGTTTATGGGATGATTTTCTTCTTAAATTAATAACATTTATATACTAAACATGCTCTTATATCACCAATTATTCACTTGCAATTCCAAAAACAACTAACATATCAAAAATCCCCAAATTCATACTTCAAACCCTAATTGAATTTCATTACAACATAGGGCTTTCAATCCCTTTTCATTCTAAACACTAATTAAACCTCTACTAAGCATGAATTCATGATAAAAAGAAGAAAAACAAAAATCCTACAATTTTCCAAAAAATTTCTGCATTAACCTAGATGTTAGGTTTCTTATTTTTGATCATTTTTAATCCATAAATATCATATCTAGCATATCTAATTACACTATTTCAAGATCAATTCATCTATCCCATAACTTCTAAATTTTCGAACAAGAAGAAGAAGAAAAGAAATGGAAACTAAATGGATAGGATTGTAGAGGATGAAAATACCTTAAGATTTAAAGAAAGAAAGTATGGAATTGAATGGATGGATGGTGATTTGTGTTCTTCTTCAAGTTCTTGGTGAAGTCTTCAATGGTGGATGGGAAGGATGAAGAAGATGAAGATGGAGGAGTGTGTGTGTGTGCTGCAGCCGAGAGAGAGATAGAGAGAGAGAGAAAAGAATTGTTTTGTCTAAGTGTGAAATGATGAAGGATTTGAACATGCATAAAGGTAGATTAGGTGTCATTCGCTTAATAAGGTCAACACATGCATGTTAACACCTAAACATGGTGAGGTGGCGGCTGCCATGCAGAAAATTTTAGAGGTTTTACGGGTTTTTCCGGCGCGATCCGACGTTACGGAAAAACGAACGACGAAGACGTTGTTCGATACAAAAATCACCGTGATTCGATTTGACTTACAAATTCTAACGTATGAACTTAATTAGAAAATAAATTTATAAAAATTTATTTTGACAAAAACTCGGGACGACAAGTCCAAGTTTCGTCCGGAAAAACGTAAAAACAAACTTTTTCGGCGTGTTCGTATTCGCGATTTGTAAACGTAAAATTAAACGGTTTCTCGTTCTAAGCTTACGAACTAAAAACTTTTCGCATGCGCTAACCCTTAATATGGTAGTCGTCTAGCCGACTTCTATAAATTATTTTTAGTAACGGATTCGACCGTTAGCTTTAGAATTAAAAATTCCAACTTAGGCGTGCAAAGCCATTAATTAATTAACTTAAAACTTCTTAGAACATAAGGATTTTTACGGGGCATTACATCCTACCCCCCTTATGAAAAATTTCGTCCCGAAATTTGCTTACCTTCTGCAAAAAAATGAGGATATCGCTCCTTCATCTTCTCCTCGAGTTCCCACGTGGCTTCTTCTTGCCCGTGATGGTTCCATAACACTTTAACTATTGGTATCGATTTGGTTCTTAATTCTTGAATTTTTCTATCTAAGATCGATATCGGCTTTTCTTCATAGCTTAGGTCAGATTCAAGAGTTACGTCTTGCTGACTAATAACGTGTTTAGGATCGTAAACATATTTTCTCAATTGAGAAACGTGAAAAACGTTATGAACGCTTCCTAGACTTGGCGGTAAGGCCAATCTATACGCGACTGATCCTATTCTCTCGAGGATTTCATATGGTCCTATAAATCTGGGTCTTAATTTACCCTTAACTCCGAATCTAAGGATTCCTTTGGTCGGGGATATCTTAAGAAAGACTTTATCTCCTATTTCAAACTTAAGGTTGGTTCGACGGTCGTCTGCATACGATTTCTGTCGGCTCTGGGCCTCTTTCATTTTATCTCGAATCTGTCGAACTATCTCAATCATCTCGTTAATCGCATCTGGACCTAGGTTCTTTCTCTCACCTACTTCGTCCCAATAAAGCGGTGATCTACATTTTCTCCCATATAAAGCCTCAAACGGTGCCATTCCTATTGTGGCCTGATAGCTGTTGTTGTAGGCAAACTCAATTAAGTGTAGAATTTCTTCCCAATTTGTGCCTCGGTCCAAAACTACTGTTCTTAACATATCGACCAAAATCTGAATCATTCTCTCTGACTGTCCATCTGTCTGTGGGTGAAAGGCTGTACTAAAATTTAGCTCTGTTCCCAACTCTTTCTGCATTGTAATCCAAAATCTCGAGGTAAACTTAGCATCTCTGTCTGATATTATGACCTTCGGTATTCCATGCAGACGTACAATCTCTTTTACATACAACTGAGCTAGTCTTTCTGATCCATATGTAGTCTTAATCGGCAAGAAGTGAGCTGATTTCGTAAGTCTATCAATTATCACCCAAATTGCTGAGTTTCCCTTTTTCGACTTAGGCAAGCCTGTGACAAAGTCCATAGCTATGCCTTCCCATTTCCAATCTGGGACATCCAACGGTTGTAGCAATCCATACGGTCGTCGGTGTAAAGCCTTAACTTGTTGACACGCTAGGCATCTTTCTATAAACGAGGCAACGTCTCGTTTCATTCCGTTCCACCAAAAGTTTTTTCTCAAATCTTGGTACATTTTTGTACTTCCTGGGTGTGCTGTGTAAGGCGTATCGTGAGCCTTACTCAAGATTTCGTTCTTTAACTCGCTGTCGTTGTCGGGAATACAAATTCTGCCTTTGTAAAGTATTGCATTGTCTGGAGCTTCCGAATATCCTTCTGGCTTATCTGTCCTTATCCTTACCCTTAACTTTTCCATTGACTCGTCTTTTCTCTGAGCACTAATGATTCTTTCTCTCAAATCTGGTGTAGCTTCTAGGGCTGCTATTTGACTTGTTATCGTTGCTGGCGTGTCAAGCACTCTGATATCCATCTTCTCGAATTCTCGTACTAAAGTTTCCTCTTCTACGAAAAGACATCCTAACTTCATTGGGGCTTTGCGACTCAATGCGTCTGCTACCACATTAGCCTTTCCTGGATGATAGTTAATTCCACAGTCATAATCCTTGACTAATTCGAGCCATCGTCTTTGTCTCATGTTCAGTTCTTTTTGCTCGAAGAAGTACTTTAGGCTTTTCTGATCGGTGAATATCTCAACTCTTACACCATAGAGATGATGTCTCCAAATTTTTAGCGCATGTACTACTGCTGCAAGTTCTAAATCGTGGGTTGGGTACTCAACTTCGTGGGGTCGAAGTTGTCGTGAAGCATAAGCTATCACTCGTCCGTCTTGCATCAAGACACAACCTAATCCACTTTTCGATGCGTCAGTGTAAACCACATATTCTTTATTTGCGTCTGGAAGTGCTAGCACTGGCGCTGTAGTTAGCTTCTCCTTAAGAGTTTGGAAACTTTTCTCGCACTCATCCGTCCACTTAAACTTGGTATCTTTCCTGAGTAGCTGCGTCATCGGGCGAGCGATTGTAGAAAATCCCTCGATAAACCTTCTGTAATAACCAGCTAATTCCAAGAAACTTCTGATCTCATTCTGATTTGTTGGTGCCTTCCAGTTTTGCATTGTTTCTACTTTGGTTGGATCCGCCTTAATTCCTTCTATCGATACTATGTGTCCAAGGAACATCACTTCCTTTAACCAAAATTCGCATTTACTAAATTTGGCATAGAGTTTTTCAGCTCTTAGTGTTTCCAACACTATCCGTAGATGTTTCTCATGCTCCGTTTCATTTTTAGAGTAAATAAGGATGTCGTCAATGAATACTAGAACAAATTTGTCCAAGTAGGGGTGGAAGACTCTGTTCATAAGGTCCATGAATACGGCTGGAGCGTTGGTCAAACCAAATGGCATCACTAAAAATTCGTAATGGCCATATCGAGTTCTAAAAGCGGTCTTAGGTACACCTTCAGGTTTAATCTTAAGCTGATGATACCCTGATCTCAAATCTATCTTGGAAAACACTCCTGCACCCTTAAGTTGATCGAACAGATCCTCGATCCTTGGTAAAGGATATTTCTTCTTGAGAGTGATCTTGTTCAGTTCTCGGTAATCGATGCACATTCTCATCGATCCGTCCTTTTTTCTAACAAACAGCACAGGTGCTCCCCAAGGTAAAACACTTGGTCTAATAAAACCAAGGTCTAATAATTCCTGCAACTGGATTTTGAGCTCTTCCAGTTCCTTCGGTGCCATTCTGTAAGGGGCTTTAGACTTAGGAGCTGCTCCTGGTTCTAAATCGATCGTGAAGTCCACAAGACGATCAGGTGGCAATCCTGGTAGCACTTCTGGAAAGACATCTTCGTATTCGTTCACGACTTTTACGTCCCGAATGGTCTTCTCGGCTCCTGGTTCTCCAACTAAGTATACAAGATATGCTGTGGTACCTTTCTTCTTCATAAGTTTCGTGGCTTGAAGGGCTGATATAATCGGTACGTTTCTACCCATTGAAATTCCGTGGAATTCGGTCGGTTCTTTACCCGGCGGTTGAAAAGAAATTTTTCTCTTGTTGCAGAGAATCGTAGCGTAATTTTCTGAAAACCAATCCATACCTAGATATCTACGTCCCACATTATCATAACATTTAGATTGTTCGCTATAATTTTATGAGTTCCAATTTCTAGTTCTAAGTTAGAGCAAACATGTGTGGAAGTAGTGATCTCTCCTGAAGGTGTGGCTACTCTCATAGATTGTGCAGCTCTTACAGGTCTAATGTCTAAGTTATCGGCACATGAGCCAGTAATGAAAGAATGCGATGCGCCAGTATTAAACAATATCTTAATAGGGATGTCGTGGAGTTTTCCCATACCTGCTAGATTGCCTTTTCCTTTGCGCTGACCGCTTTGTTTGATAGCGCATGCCCTCACATTTTGTTGCTGCTGTGCATGCTGCTGAAATTGCTGCTGGTTCATAGGCGGCTGTTGCGATTGTGCTTGGATTGCTCGGAGAGGTACTGTTTGAAGCGGTTTAGGGCAGTCCCTTTTCATATGTCCCTTCTGTCCACAGTTGAAACAGTTAGGGGTACCCATTTGGCAGACTCCAAGATGGGCTCGGTTGCATTTCGGGCAGACAGGGATGGTAACCCTCCCAGGGTTATTCGCTCCCTGATTAAAACTCCTCTGTTGCCCTTGCGGCTGGTTCGGCTGATTATTGCCTTTCCACGGCAGGTTCTGCCTCTTCCCTTGAATGGACAATCCCGATTGGTTGTTTCCTTGCCATGGCCTTTTTCCACTGTTGTTGTTGTTGGCAGGTTGCTGATAACCTCTTCTCTGCCCTCCTTGATTGTTATAACCCTGACTGTAGCCTCCACTACTTCCTCTATTCCATTTTCTCTTCCCCAGGTAGTTGCTGTTGTTGTTGTTGTTGTAGTAGCCTCGATTCTGATTCTGCGCTGGTGCTGACGCAGTTGGTACAACCTTTTTCTCATCAGGCACGATGGCCTCCATTTCCAGTGCTCTTCCCAGTAAGTCTGAATAACCTAGTCCTCCATGACTAGCTAAAGAGATTCCCAACTCATGACGTAAACCTCCCTGAAATTTCTTTGATAATTTCTCCTCAGTGTCGACCAGTGTCGGCGCATATCTCATCAATTCGCAAAACTTGACGTCATATTCCGTCACTGTTAGCTTTCCTTGTTTCAGATTGTAAAATTCAGCCTCTTTCTGCGTCCTATACGTCTTGGGGACGTATTTGTCAAAGAAAATTTCCTTAAATTCTTCCCATGAAAAACGAGCCAGATGCTCAGCAGGTATTACCTTTTGTCTTGCCTCCCACCAATAATCTGCCAATCCCATTAGTTGGAATGCGACACACAACATTCTCTCCTCATCAGTGCATCTGAGGAGTTTAAAAATTTTCTCGGTCGATCTCACCCATAGCTCAGCATCGCTAAGGCTTCCAGTTCCATTAAACATTGGAGGGTTTCTTTTGAGGAAAAGATCCTCAATATCTCTACGGGGCTGTGGTGGAGGTGGTGGTGATGGTGACGGGGGTGGAGTTGGGGATGGAGTAATATTCTGCTCATTTTCTTGTTCTTGATCATTTTCTGGTTGACGTCCTACACGTCCTCTTGGTCTTCCAGGTCTTCGACCTCTCCTATTGTTTACATTTCTTGGCGGCATTTTCTTTGGTCTAGAGAAGAATTGAGAACTCTCATTAACTTCCTTCTGTTAATTATATTTGGCACTTACTAGCTCACTCTTAACTCAATCAAACTCATGGAACATCATATCGGACCTAGCTTGATATCATTTTTATTAATCTTTTAACCTTCGGGTTAAGCTCATTTCTTCGTTACACTAGTTTATTTAACATTCTATTTTTCAATTACTTGATTCATAAGAAATTTTACTTGATTAAAACCCTCTTTTACGGGTCATAAATATATATACGTCCAAAAGAATATTAATTTTGCCTCCAACGAGGACTTATACAAAAGGGTCAGACTACTATTAGTCTAAACTAGGCTGACTGCCTACTATTTACTGGGTGCACTAACAAACTGCACTCCACATCTATCAGAGTACTAGAACGGAAACGATTCATAAAATTTCATATCCGTTAGAGTACTACAAAACTAACTAGTTACTGATCCGACTCTATATAGAACAAAAAGCTATCATTACTACTGATATTTACCCATATCTATACAGCACTGCCTAGCTAAACCACAGAAGGAACCAAAAACTACTCCAAGGTCTACAAAACCTAACAACCCTCCACTGGGTCTTCCTCCGGGTCCTCCTCCAGATCCTCCTCTGGATCCTCCTCCTCGGACCCCGAACCATAAACCAGCTCGAGTGGCTGGTCCACTCTCAAGGTAGAACCGTCGTCAAGTATAAACACGGTGGGTGACGGTGCCTCAAAAACAGTCTCCTCTAAGTCGGGGATCAAGTAGTCCTCACTGATCCTCCTCGCACGCTTCTTCAGGGGAAGAAGGTGCTCGGGAACTGAATCTAAACCTGTCTCGAACTCCTCCCTAGAATGGACCCTGGACGGTCCTGCCTCCCTGTGCCTCCAAGGTACTCCCCACCTCGTGCATATCTCCTCCAGTGGTGTAAGTGGAGAAGGCAACTCCAACATGGCGGCAAGCTCCGCGTCGATCTCTCTGCAGTCTGGTCCCTCTCTGTACAGTCTCGTCTCCGACGGTCCCCTGACCCTAACACAAACGTCTGGCAAAAACGGTGTAGACAATCCCAACAACGCGGCTGTCTCAGCGTCAACCTCTACAAAACCAGAACCCGGGATCAACTCCTCAATCTGTTGTGCAGCCGGTGGTGACTCTGGTGGAACTATCGTCTCCTCGTCCTCCTCGGGCTGCTCCAACTCAGCCTCAAGCTCCTCCTCTAGTACCCCACCTGGTGGCAACTCTAATAACTCTAACATATTCGGGTCTAGGTCAAGCTCCTCAAGCTCTGTCTCGGCTGGATAGTGATTGTAGGGAATGTGTGGCTCCAAAGGAAGGGCAATCATATGCCTGTTCTCAAAGAAATGCTTGTGTACACACAAGGCAAAACCAGCGTAGTTGCCTGTTGGCTCTGTGTCGTCGCCGAGAATCCCCAAGTAGTACCAAGCTGCCCGGTGCGCCCATCCGCGCCACTCGTCCGGTAGGTGCACGATCAGGTCTAAAATCGCCTGACTCTCCCTGATCAGGTGTCTCACTGGATAATAGGCTGATGAAAAATTACTGACAATCTGTCCCACATCTTCTTCTCCGTGGTCTACCTCAAACTCATAATATTCATCCTTCAATATATCCACTATGGTGCGCTTGCACGAGGCCAAGGGCTGACTCTTCCGAGCCGTGACACGGGTCCTAGCCATCCTACAAAAGGTTTAAGGTATCATGGATCAGTAACAGGTAGGAAAAAGAAAACAACTTATCTTAATGAAAACATAAATTACAAATTGAATATCCCTTATTCAAATTGTAACGTCAACATCTAAACCAACCACTTAATAAGACTTCTAGCAATTCAAGAAATTGCACTCAATCAACATATATATATATATTACATACATAAAGGATTTTATTTTCATTCTTTTTTATTTTACCATATTATTACTCTTTGTAATTCTTCTATTTCTTTTATTTCTTAACTTACTAACTCTTAACGGTTTTTCACTTATTAAAACAAAGTATTTTTTTACTTCGTTCATGTTACTTATTCAAAAATAACATCCATTTCAAAAGAATTTATCGCTTACGACTCTTAATACTCGTGCTAATTGTAGTCGTTGCTCAAGACGAAAATATGGAATTTAATTCCATAAAAAGAAAAAGAAATATAACTTAAGAAAAACTCCCTGGAAAACTAAGTTCCAGTTGTCGTCTCGTTCATATCTTTCTTGACTCGAAGCCGACAGCTTCTCGAACGTTCTATCGCTTCTTTCTTTCACTAACACGATTTATCGAATTATTTTTATTTATTTTATTTCTTTTCCTCGCAGGAAATATTTTTAGACGGCAAGTTCGACTTTGCCGAATCTTTATTCGTGTCACTAAGCGCACATGACATCCATCAGAGGGAGTCCTTCTCGCGTTAGGGATCTCCTTTCGAAATCATTTCGAAACAACGTTTCTTAAAAACGTCTAAGTTCTCGAAGAACCGGAAAGCTCTTAAGTTTCACGTCTATGTTCTCATTGAACCGGGAAAGTTCCCTTAAAATCCGTCTATATTCTTGTATCCGCATACCTTTTTCAGAAAAAGGAAAAATCATTGCGCACATATTTTTCACATAAGATAGTACTTGTACTATCGCATAATCATGTAAGTATAAAGATTATACTTCTGTAAAATTCTCATTTTCACTGAATACTTGCTCATAACTTTTCTTATTTAAAAGAAATCTCCTTATAAAATTCTTTCACTTTTTTCCTTGTTGAGTAGACGTAGCGGGCGGTTGAGTTGACTTCTATATTCTCAATCTTAACATCATAATCTAACTCTTATCTTATACTTGGAAAAATGACTCCGATCCAAAGTATATACAAATACTATGTCTCATGACTTGAAAGAAGACTCGATATAGAGTACAAACGAATACTCTATATTACTTCTCGAAGAAAGACTTGTATAAAAATACCACTTTATGATATTACTTCAAAGAATGACTCGTACTTGAAAGAATGACTCACATTAACTCATACTAGAAGGAATGACTCATAATTAGAGTAGGAAGACTTTGTGGTATCACTTAAAAGAATAACTTATACTAGAAGGAATGACTCAGAAGTAGAGCAGAAAACGAACACTGCTCTGATACCACTCTGTCACAGCCCCAAATCCCGAGGGATGGCAGAAGCCGGGGTGCGACTGGGGTTGGATTAAAGAAGCGGGAAAGAAGGGGGCTAACTGACTAAACATACATGATAAACATCGATAAACTATGAACAAGACTTGATTATAGATAAGAAAGAGTTAATCCCTAAGGATTACTCGACATAAGTACAAAAGATGAAACTAAGTTCAAATGTACAGACATAAACTACTGAGTTGTTCAAAATACATCTCAAAAGAAATACAGAGATTGACAGCGGAAGAGTTCTACTAAGCATCTTATCCTTAAACTCAACAACAACCGTCGCTGCTCACCGTCGCTTCAACCTGCACATTTAGAAAGCAATGCAGGGCTAAGTACAAAGGTACTTAGTGGGCATGATGCCGAAAACATACTTATAAATATAGATAAAATAGCATATCATAAGCGTAGCACACGGGGTTTTATTGAAAGAAATCCGTGTCTACTAAACATTTTCTGACTTTTTCTCATAAATCGCTCGCGCGAGCATTTTCTGACTAATGTTACGTTCAATCTTGACCACTACTAATTCACCGTGGCTGGTACCCCTCAACAGGATATCACATACACCACAGGTTACAAAGTGCACTAACTCTGGAAAGCACTTAGCAGCTAACTCAGAGCCGATCGTTAGTTAATCTAAAAATAGACTAACTCTAAATCTGGAAAACACGTATGTTGACTCAGATAGGTACAAGAGAACTCACATAAAAACATAAAACAGTTCATGCCATATTATCACTTTGAAAACACAGATATCAAAGCAATAAGGAAAGATTTTTCGAGCATTGCTCGTTTTATTTGTATATAAAAGCCCACCTTATTTTACAGAACTTAAAACAAACGCTTCCAACTTGAGATCTTCTGTCCTTTCTCTACAGTTGGCTTCCTCCTTCATCGTAAAATAAAATACTTAAAAACGGTTCGTAAAAGATACTCGAAGAAAGAGAATCGAAGAAAGTTCTAGTCATTTTATTCTTTTGGCATTTGCACGCTTACTAGATTCGTTTTACTTAACGGGAAACGAGACTCGTACCCATCTCGTTTAGAACTTGAAAGATCTCGTACTCGACTCTCGGGTCAATAGAGAAGGTTGTCGATGTCTTAAAACGACTTTAAGGATTATAAGAAACTAAGTTGGAAAGAACCAACTTAGGCGATTTTCATTTATAGCTTATTTCACGACTTATGAATATTTCTCGTTTATTATTTCTTTAAAGAAAAGATAAGATAAAAGATACGATCTCGACTGGTTTTCATCATTAAAGGTCTGATCCTTGACTCTAGGGTCAGATAGAAGGTATCCGTTAGATAAAACGGCTTAAACGATCAAAAGAAACTAAGTTGTGAACTAAACAACTTAGAAAACAAGAAACTGAAATTTCTACTGCACAGTCCAGTAACTCTGGAGGCTGTCCAGAACAGAGGACTTGGAAACAGGGGGTGAGCCCTGTACCACTAGAAAGCTTAGGAAGTCTAGTTTCTGCTCCAATTTACGGATCACAAATCCGATAAACGAGCCGGAAGTTATTACAGTTTTCGGCAGGGGTCGCAAAACTGCCGTGAAACCCTAGCTTATTGATAAGTTCGCCGTATAACGTTTTAGGTTCGTTTTAAATCCTCGTACTCAACTTTTTTAGAAACTGAACTCTCAAGGCAGTTATCACGTACCACCGTACGTGACAAACTCCTTCTCACTTGCTCAAAGGCACGACGTTCTAACGTCGGATTTCAACTATCAAGTACTATACCAACAAAGAAAATTCCAAACGTTTTCTAGTTCCCGATTATCACTTTAACCCATATTATATGAACTCGGATGCTTACGATGTCAACTAGAAAGATGTTCCAAATTTCATTATAATCAATAATATCAAGTTAAAATTTTCATCCGACTTCCCGATTATTAGTTACAACTAGAAAGATGTTCCAAATTTCATTATAATCAATAATATCCTTTTGAAAATATTGCAGAAATATGTTTATAACACACACTTAAATTCATTAACAAGAAAATAGAATTTGTTTTCTAATACGTCTCTTTAGTTGGGGATCCTCTTCATTTTATAGTGTGCGCTTCATGGGTGTGAGGAGCGACGCCAAAGGCGCTCTCGCACGTCGTTAGGAGTGGGGCTCCTAATGTCTTCTTCGGTGAATCCTACTCGGGAGAGAGAATCTTTCTTGCTTTATTGTTGTCTTGAATTGTTATAGAACGGCTTTCTATCACGTATAGTAGGTAGGATGAAGTGGTATGAAGCGTTAGTGGATATAGCAAGAGTGCCGGGGATGCGGCTCGGGCGTAGTAGGTCTGGACGCCTAGCATGTATCATATGCGTACAGATTAAGAACAAATAGAACAATACAAATCACTTACTAAATTTTCTTTGTATAATGCTAATCAACAAAACTACACTAAGGCATAATTTATACTTATCATACACCTAGCATATTATAAGATATATATATTAAAAGAAACAAAACATGATCACAATTTTGATTACTGAAATTTTAATGCCTATAGCCTAGTAATCTACGTGGAGACATCAAACAAGTATAGATCAATTATCTTTACTATTCCTACCTATTTTGAGGAGAAAACTTTTATCGGTGATGATGACCCACAACAGAAAAACAAAGGGAAAAGGAAAGAGAAGGAATGATACCTCTCGACTCTAAATTCGAATTTATTTTTGAAAGACGTTTTGGGGGTATGCCAAAATAAAAGAGTAGATGACCCCTATTTATACAACTTAATCATGATAGAAGAAGATAACTATGAAATTTAGTAACTTTTTCTCCAAGTAAATCTAAAATAATAAATTACAAGAAAAAAAAAAAGACTAATAATCTAAGTAAGTTGGGCCAAAACGTCTCACAAAACCAAAAATTTAAAGTAATATTATAAGTGAAAGAAACCAATTCACCAAAGAAGTCCTTAAGACTTAATTGTAAATGCTTTTAACCATGCAACACAAATAAATGGCAAAATAAATATACTCATGCTCGTCTCATATATGTTTTTCAATTAATTTTAGGCGCGACTTACAAGACTCAAATAATTTATTGCATAAAATAAAATGAAAATCATAACTTAAATCTTTTAATAACAAATAAATTTTCGGGGTGTTACATTCTCCCCTACTAAAAAAAAATTCGTCCTCGAAATTACTTACTTTGATCTAAAATTTTAGGTCATATATTACTTACTTAACTACTGAATACTATAATCACTTCTTTAATTAATACTCCTCACAGAATCAACCAAATATTAATTTAATTCACTTACGTTCTATCTAAATTATTGCACAATAATTAACACACTCACAAATTTTGTACCTTTATTCACTTACACGTAAGAGTATTAGAAATAAAACTTTTACTTATCTTAATTATCTACACAAAATAGAACATATAATGCAAATACTACAGAACTTATTTCGATTTACAAGTTTCTTTCGTCTTATTTTATAACTAAACAAGTACGTATATTATTTACATATCTCTTATAAACTTAACTTATCTACCTTACAAACAACAATAAACTAAAACATTTTTTTTTAAATACCTTATCTAACATACAATTCAAATTCTTAAAAGTATTATCCAAAAATAAATATCAAACATCATACACGTACTAACAACACACACATACACAAAACCACAACACATAATCATTCACGGTACTATTCATATAAACATAGTAAAAAAAAACACATATTTACGCATAGTCTTGTTAACTATATACACGACTCGAACACCTACTTCCTATACAATGAATTTTCAAGAAGATAAGACAAGAAAATCTTAGACACGCAAACAAAGATTTTGTCCATTTCAACGGTGAGTAAATAATGTAAAAACAACAGCAAATAAAAGGAAAGGTGTACTTCTACATCAAGATCTAGAATTACTCCTTCAAAAAGAACGACTAGGGAGCGTGAGGAAGGGAACTAAGAGTGAACCGATAGCCTCTATTTATACAAGAAGTGGGTATGAAAAGATAACTATAAATTTTAACCAGTTTATCTCTTAAGGGTTTAAAAAGCAGACGTAGTTCTTATTAGTAATATTAAAACTATTATATCTGAAAAATCTAATAATTCTCAAAACTAACATAGAAGCTAGAAGTTCAAAGAATGAATCTTAAACATTCACGTGACCCACAAGGAAAAAAAACACTAGAACCCAACTAAATAAAATCAAATAAAAATAAATAAAAGCTCCACTAATACAAATATTAATCTTTAATCTATAACATGAAACCTTAAATAAAAGATTCTGAATTAACTACTTACCACATATAAAAATTCCCCAAATAAATAATAATAATGAAACTGTCAACAAGCACTAATCATCTTCGGACTCCAGACATATAATAAGGGCAGGCAAAAATAAATAAAATGCCATGCAAATAAATAAATGACATGCCATACACATGCTCGTGAATTACTTCTAGACGCGACTTATAAGACTTAAATAATTAATTTGCATAAAATAAAAATCATAACTTAAACCTTTTAATAACGAATAAATTTTCAGAGTGTTACCTCCTCCCTTACTTATAACAAATATCGTCCTCGAAATTTCTAAAACGAAATCATCCTTCACAAAAGCAATCTTTGCTAGCTAAAATTAAATATTTTGACTCGAAAAACTTTGTACCTTTCCTCGGAGCGATGCGGACGGTGTGATGATGATCTCTAAACTTTAATACCTCAGAAGCAAGTCTACAGAATCGTAGACCTGCTCTGATACCACTATGTAACGCCCCAATTTTCATAAATAAAATGAAAATGTTATCTTTCTATATCATGAAAATAATAAAGACTTTTACAACGGAAGACTATATAAATGACATTTAAATAAAGCTCATCTTGACTCTTTGACCATCACCACTCGCTCCGCTGCACATCGCCCGAGCCCTCTCCTGAAAAGATTAAAAGTTTTGGAATGAGTACCTTAGACTCAGTGGGGGCATTCATCCAGATTATATAACTCACAACAAGAAAATACATGGAAAATCCGTCAATTTCATTACACCGCCCGAAAGCAATGTTTTACTTCCTCGAATAGCCCGTGGGCTTAACCTCGTATAACCTCGAATAGCCCGTAGGCTTAACCTCGTGTACCTCGATTAGCCTGGACTATCACTGCTTTTGTAAATAGTCCAAAGGCTATCCGAGACTAACACTGCTTTTGTAATTAGTCCGGAAGCTATAACTTCTTTTGTAAATAGCCTGAAGGCTATGCTTGCATATCACACGTATAACTTGTGCAAAATATATAATAAGGAAAAACAAAGTTTGCAACTTAAAACCCCACCTTAACCTTTCTTGACTCGACTGGAAAATCTGCAAATTAATTTGTCAAGTCTTGCGCGCTAATCCTAAATTATAATTATGAAATGTCAAAATGCATGCTTTGATAAAATATTAAAACTTACAAATAAAAGACAAGACTCATCTAAATTGACAATTTCTGCTTCTTTAGTTATTAATCTTGGATCACACAAACACATGCATAAAATACAACTTTTAATTATTCTTCCTATTTATCTTAATTGGTTTCAATTCTTATAACTAATTCATGCACGAACACAATAAATTTACACTTACAATAATCATACATTACATAATGATCCATACTGATACAACATAGAAAATATGATATTTACATATAAACAATCACATATTCACTTAGAACAGAACCACTAACCTTAGTTACTACATAATTAAACATGCATGCAATATTATATATATACACATATTGTAATGCCCCGTAAAAAAATCGTTACGTTCTAAGAAGTTTAGAGTTAATTAATTAATGGCTTTGCATGCCTAAGTTACAATTTTTGATTTATAAGGCTAACGGTCGAATCCGTTATTAAAAATAATTACAAGAAGTCGGCTAGACGACTACCTATATTAGGGGTTAGCGCGTACGAAAAGTTTTTAGTTTGTAACTAAGAACGGAAAACCATTTAATTTTACGTTTACAAAATCGCAATACGAACACGCCGAGAAAGTTTGTTTTTACGTTTTTCCGGACGAAACTCGGACTTGTCGTCCCGAGTTTTTGTCAAAATAAATTTTATAAATTTATTTTCTAATTGAGTTCATACGTTAGAATTTAAGGTCAAATCGAATCACGACAATTTTTTTTTACCGAGCACGTTTTTCGTCGTTCGTTTTTCCGTAACGTCGGATGGCGTCGGAAAAACCCGTAAAACCTCTAAAATTTCTGCATGGCAGCTGCCACCTCACCTTAATTAGGTGTTAACTTGCATGTTGACTTGATTAAGCTAATGACACCTTGTCTACACTTTACACCATTTCAATTTTTTCATCATTTCAACTCTAAGACCAAAACCATTTTTCATCTCTCTCTCTCTCACTCACTCTCGGCATTTCTCTCTCTCTCTCCCTCAACTTTATCTTCTTCATCTCCTCCATCCACCATTGAAAAACACTCTCAAGAGCTTGAAGAACTCACACAAATCACCATCCATCCATTAAATTCCATACTTTCTTTCATTAAATCTTAAGGTATTTTCATCCTCTACAATCCTATCCATTTAGATTTTCTTTTCTTCTCCTTTCCTTCATGTTCGAATTTTTAAGGTATTGGAATGGAAGAAATGATCTTAGAATAATGTAATTGGATATGTTAGATATGATAATTATGGATTAAAAATGATCAAAAATAAGAAACCTAACATCTAGGTTAATGCAGATTTTTTTTGGAAAATTGTAGGATTTTTTTTTTCTTCTTTTGATCATGAATTCATGCTTAGTAGAGGTTTAATTAGTGTTTAGAATGAAAAGGGATTGAAAGCCCTATGTTGTAATGAAATTCAATTAGGGTTTGAAGTATGAATTTGGAAATTTTTGGTATGTTAAGTGATAATAGAATTGTAATTATTTAATTGGTGATATAAGAGTATGTTTAGTAAATAAATGTTGTTAATTTGAAAAGAAAATCATCCCCTTAAAATATGTATGAAATCAGAAAATTTATAAGATAATTAGGAGTTTATACATGTTAGATATAAGTGATGAATTGTTAATGGAATTATGATGCAAATCATGTTAGTTGATAATAGGAATTAATTGGAATTTTTCTAAAAAAGTTTAATGAAGCATAAGAGGCAAAGATCACTATATAAACTAAGTTATAAAGATGTTAAGACATGTTAGCATGCATGAAAATGATTCCTATTAGACGTAGTTTAAACGTCGTAAAATTTGAACGAAAACCGACGACTTTTGGAAATCGCGTAAGAGACGAATATCTAGTTGTAACTAATAATCGGGAAGTCGGATGAAATTTCTAACTTGATATTATTGTTTGTAATGAAATTTAGAACAACTCTCTAGTTGACATCATAAGCATCCGAGTTCATATAATATGGGTTAAAGTGATAATCGGGAACTAGAACACGTTGGGAATTTCTTTGTTGGTATAGTACTTGATAGTTGAAATCCGACGTTAGAACGTCGTACCTTTGAGCAAGTTGAGAAGGAGTTTGTCACGTACGGAGGTACGTGATGACTGCCTTAAGAGTTCAGTTCCTAAAAAAGTTGAATACAAGAATTTAAAACGAACCTAAAACGTTATACGGCGAACCTATCAAACAATTAGGGTTTTCGCGGCAGTTTTGCGACCCCTGCCGGAAACTGTAATATCTTCCAGCTCGTTTATCGGATTTGTGATCCGTAAATTGGAGCGCGAACTAGACTTCCTAAGATTTCTAATGGTACAGGGCTCACCCCCTGTTTCCAAGTCCTCTGTTCTGGACAGCCTCCAGAGTTACTGGACTGTGCAATGAAATTTCAGTTTCTTGTTTTCTAAGTTGTTTAGTTCACAACTTAGTCTCTTTCAATCGTTTAAGCCGTTTTATCTAATGAACATCTTCTTTCTGACCCTAAAGTAAAGGACAAGACCTTTAATGATGAATACCAGTCAAGATCGTATCTTTTATCCTTTCTTTAAAGAAGTAATAAACGAGAAATATTCATAAGTCGTGAAATGAACTATAAATAAATCGCCTAAGTTGATTCTTTCAACTTAGTTTCTTTTAATCTTTAAAGTCGTATTAAGACATCGACAACCTTCTCTACTGACCCGAGAGTCGAGTATGAGATCTTCCGAATTCTAAACGAGACTGGTACGAGTCTCGTCACCCGTTTAAGTAAAACGAATCTAGTAAGCGTGCAAATGCCCAAAAGAATAAAAACAACTAAATCTTTCTTCGATCCTCTTTCTCCGATTATCTTTACGACCGCTTTTAAGTGTGTTCTTTTTAAAATGAAGGAGGAAGCCAACTGTAGAGAAAGGACGAAAGATCCGAAGTTGGAAGCTTTTGCGTATAAGTTCTGTATTTACAAGGTGGGCTTTTATATACAAATAAAACGAGCAATGCTCGGAAAATCTTTCTTTATCTCTTTGATATCTGTGTTTTCAAAGTGATAATATGGCATGAACTGTTTTATGTTTTTATGTGAGTTCTCTTGTACCTATCTGAGTCAACATACGTGTTTTCCAGATTTAGAGTTAGTCTATTTTAGATTAACTAACGATCGGCTCTGAATTAGCTGCTAAGTGCTTTCCAGAGTTAGTGCACTTTGTAACCTGTGGTGTATGTGATATCCTGTTGAGGGGTACCAGCCACGGTGAATTAGTAGTGGTCAAGATTGAACGTAACATTAGTCAGAAAATGCTCGCGCGAGCGATTTATGAGAAAAAGTCAGAAAATGTTTAGTAGACACGGATTCTTTCAATAAAACTCCGTGTGCTACGCTTATGAAATGCCATTTTATCTATATTTATAAGTATGTTTTCGGCATCGTGCCCACTAAGTACCTTTGTACTTAGCCCTGCATTGCTTTCTAAATGTGCAGGTTGAAGCGACGGTGAGCGGCGACGGTTGATGTTGAGTATAAGGATAAGATGCTTAGTAGAACCCTTCCGCTGTCAAGCTCTGTATTTCTTTTGAGATGTATTTTGAAACAATTTCTCAGTAGTCTATGTCTGTACTTTTGAACTTAGTTTCTTGTAGTACTTTTGTCGAGTAATCCTTTGGGATTAACTCTTTCTTATCTATAATCAAGTTTTGTTCATAGTTTATCGATGTTTATCATGTATGTTTAGTCAGTTAGCCCCCTTCTTCCCCGCTTCTTTAATCCAACCCCAGTCGCACCCCGGCTTCTGCCGTCCCTCGGGATTTGGGGCTGTGACAGAGTGGTATCAGAGCGGGCTTCCTGCTCTGATTATGAGTCATTCCTTCTAGTATGAGTTAATGTGAGTCATTCTTTCGAGTACGAGTCATTCTTTGAAGTAATATCATAAAGTGGTATTTTTATACAAATCTTTCTTCGAGAAGTAATATAGAGTATTCGTTCATACTCTATATCGAGTCTCCTTTCAAGTCATGAGACATGGTATTTGTATATACTCTGGATCAGAGTCGTCTTTCCAAGTATGAGATAAAAGTTAGACTATGATGCTAAGATTAAGAACGTAGAAGTCAACTCAACCGCCCGCTACGTCGACTCAACAAGGAAAAATAAAAGAATTTTATAATGAGATTTCTTTTAAATAAGAAAGTTATGAGCAAGTATTCAATGAAATTTGAAAATGAGAATGAGATGTGTTTTAAAAAAAATGAGAATTTTATAGAAGTATAATTTTTATACTTACATGATTATGCGATAGTACAAGTACTATCTTATGTGAAAATATGTGCGCAATGATTATCTTTCTATAAAAAAAAATACGGATACGAGAACATAGTCGTATTTAAGAGAAATTTCCCGGTTCAATGAGAACATAGACGTGAAACTTAAGAACTTTCCGGTTCTTCGAGAACTTAGACGTTTTTAAGAAACGTTGTTTCGAAATGATTTCGAAAGGAGGTCCCTAATGCGAGAAGGACTTCCTCTGAGGAATGTCACGTGCGCTTAGTGACACGAATAGAGATTCGGCAAAGTCGAACTTGTCGTCTAAGAATTTCCTACGAGGGAAAAGAAATAAAATGAATAAAAATATTTCAATAAACCGTGATAGTAAAAGAAGGGAGCGATTAGACGTTCGAGAAGCTTTCGGCTTCGAGTTAAGAAAGATATGAACGAGACGACAACTGGAACTTAGTTTTCCAGGGAGTTTTTCTTAAGTTATATATCTTTTTCTTTTTATGGAATTAAATTCCATATTTTCGTCTTGAGCAACGACTACAATTAGTACGAATATCAAGAATCGTAAGTGATAAATTCTTTTGAAAATGGATGTTACTTTTGAATAAGTAACATGAACGAAGTAGAAATACTTTGTTTTAATAAGTGAAAAATCGTTAAGAGTTAGTAAGTTAAGAAATAAAAGAAATAGAAGAATTAAAATGAGTAATAATATGGTGAAACAAAAAGAATAAAAATAAAATCTTTTGTGAATGTATAAATATATATATGTTGTTAAGTGCAATTTCTTGAATTGCTAGAAGTCTTAATAAGTAGTTGGCTTAAGTGTTGACGTTACAATTTGAATAAGGGATATTCATTTTGTAATTTATGTTTTGATTAAGATAAGTTATTTTCTTTTTCTACCTGTTACTGATTCGTGTTACCTTAAACCTTTTGTAGGATGGCTAGGACCCGTGTCACGGCTCGGAAGAGTCGGCCATGGGTAGAGGGAGAGCGCACCATAGTGGATATGTTGAAGGACGAGTATTACGAGTTCGAGGTAGACTACGGAGAAGAAGATGTGGGACAGATTGTCAGTAATTTTTCATCAGTTTACTACCCAGTGAGACACCTGATCAGGGAGAGTCAGGCGATTTTAGGCCTGATCGTGCACCTACCGGATGAGTGGCGCGGATGGGCGCACCGGGCAGCTTGGTACTACTTGGGGATTCTCGGCGACGACACGGAGCCGACAGGCAACTACGCTGGTTTTGCCTTGTGTATACACAAGCGTTTCTTTGAGAGCAGGCATATGATTGCCCTTCCTTTGGAGCCACACATCCCCTACAGTCACTTTCCAACCGAGACAGAGCTTGAGGAGCTTGACCTAGACCCGGATATGTTAGAGTTGTTAGAGTTGCCACCAGACGGGGTACTAGAGGAGGAGCCTAAGGCTGAGTTAGAGCAGCCGGAGGAGGACGAGGAGACGGTAGTTCCACCAGAGTCACCACCGGCTGCACAACAGATTGAGGAGTTGATCCCGGGTTCTGGTTTTGTAGAGGTTGATGCTGAGACAGCCGCGTTGTTGGGGTTGTCTACACCATTTTTGTCAGACGTTTGTGTTAGGGTCAGGGGACCGTCGGAGACGAGACTGTACAGAGAGGGACCAGACTGCAGAGAGATCGACGCGGAGCTCGCCGCCATGTTGGAGTTGCCTTCTCCACTTACACCACTGGAGGAGATCTGCACGAGGTGGGGAGTACCTTGGAGGCACAGGGAGGCAGGACCGTCCAGGGTCCGTTCTAGGGAGGAGTTCGAGACAGGTTTAGATTCAGTTCCCGAGCACCTTCTTCCTCCGAAGAAGCGTGCGAGACTGGTGAGAGAGGACTATTTGGAGGAGACTGTTTTTGAGGCACCGTCACCTACCGTGTTTACACTTGACGACGGTTCTACTTTGAGAGTGGACCAGCCACTCGAGCTGGTTTATGGTTCGGAGTCTGAGGAGGAGGACCCGGAGGAGGATCCGGAGGAGGACCCGGAGGAGGACCCAGTGGAGGGTTGTTAGGTTTTTGCAGACTTTGGGGTAGTTTTTGGTTTATTTTTTTTACAGCTTAGCTAGGCAGTGCTGTATAGATATGGGTAAATGTCAGTAGCAGTAACAACTTTTTGTCCTGTATAGAATCGGATCAGTAACTAGTTAGTTTTATAGTACTCTAACGGATACGAAATTTTATGAATCATTTCCGTTCTAGTACTCTAGTAGATGCGGAGTGCAGTTTGTTAGTGCACCCAGTAAATAGTAGGCAGTCAGCCTAGTTTAGACTAATAGTAGTCTGACCCTTTTGTATAAGTCCTCGTTAGAGGCAAAATTAATATTCTTTTTGGATGTAAAAATATATACGACCCGTGAAGAGGGTTTTTAAATCAAGTAAAATTTCTTATGAATCGAGTAATTAAAAAAAATGAGTGTTAAAATGAACTAGTGTAACGAAGAAATGAGTTAAACCCAAAAGTTAAAAGATTAATGAAATAATATCAAGCTAGGTTCGATATGTTGTTCCATAAATTTGACTAAGTTGAAAGCGAGCTAGTAAGTGCCAAGTGTAATTAACAGAAGGAAGCTAATGAGAGTTCTCAATTCTTCTCTAGACTAAAGAAAATGCCGCCAAGGAATGTTAACAACAGAAGAGGTCGAAGATCTGGAAGGCCAAGAGGACGTGGAGGACGTCAACCAGAAAATGATCAAGAACAAGAAAACGAGCGGAATATTACTCCATCCCCATCTCCACCCCCGTCACCATCACCACCACCTCCACCACAGCCCCGTAGAGATATTGAGGATCTTTTCCTCAAAAGGAACCCTCCAATGTTTAATGGAACTGGAAGCCCTAGCGATGCTGAGCTATGGGTGAGATCGACCGAGAAAATTTTTAAACTCCTCAGATGCACTGATGAGGAGAGAATGCTGTGTGTCGCATTCCAACTTACAGGATCGGCAGATTATTGGTGGGAGGCAAGACAGAAGGTAATAGCTGCTGAGCATCTGGCTCGTTTTTCGTGGGAAGAATTTAAGGAGATCTTCTTTGATAAATACGTCCCAAAGACGTATAGGGCACAGAAAGAGACCGAATTTTACAATCTGAAGCAAGGAAAGCTAACTGTGATGGAATATGACGTCAAGTTCTGTGAGTTGATGAGGTATGCACCGACATTGGTCGACACTGAGGAGAAATTATCAAAGAAATTTCAGGGAGGTTTACGTCATGAGTTGGGAATCGCTTTGGCTAGTCATGGAGGACTAGGTTATTCAGACTTACTGGGAAGAGCACTGGAAATGGAGGCCGTCGTGCCTGATGAGAAAAAGGTTGTACCAACTGCGTCAGCACCAGCGCAGAATCAGAATCGAGGCTACTACAATAACAACAGCAGCAACTATCAAGGGAAGAGAAAATGGAACGGAGGAGGTAGCGGAGGCTACAGTCAGGGTTATAACAATCAAGGTGGACAGAGAAGAGGTTATCAGCAACCTGCCAACAACAACAACAGTGGCAAAAGGCCGTGGCAGGGAAACAACCAATCGGGGTTGTCCATTCAAGGGAACAGGCAGAACCTGCCGTGGAAGGGCAATAATCAGTCAAATCAGCCGCAAGGGCAACAGAGGAGTTTTAACCAGGGAGCGAATAACCCAGGGAGGGTTACCATCCCTGTCTGCCCGAAATGCAACCGAGCCCATCCTGGAGTTTGCCAAATGGGTACCCCTAACTGTTTCAACTGTGGACAGAAGGGGCACATGAAAAAGGACTGCCCTAAGCCGCTTCAAGCAGTACCTCTCCGAGCAATCCAAGCACAACCGCAACAGCCGCCTATGAACCAGCAGCAGTTTCAGCAGCATGCACAGCAGCAACAAAATGCGAGGGCATGCGCTATCAAACAAAGCGGTCAGCGCAAAGGAAAAGGCAATCTAGCAGGTATGGGAAAACTCCACAACATCCCTATTAAGATATTGTTTGATACTGGCGCATCGCATTCTTTCATTGCTGGCTCATGTGCTGATAACTTAGACATTAGACCTGTAAGAGCTGCACAATCTATGAGAGTAGCCACACCTTCAGGAGAGATCACTACTTCCACACATGTTTGCTCTAACCTAGAACTAGAAATTGGAACTCATAAAATTATAGCGAACAATCTAAATGTTATGATAATGTGGGACGTAGATATAATCCTAGGTATGGATTGGTTGTCAGAGAATTACGCCACGATTCTCTGCAACGAGAGAAAAATTTCTTTTCAACCGCCGGGTAAAGAACCGACCGAATTCCACGGAATTTCAATGGGTAGAAGCATACCGATTATATCATCCCTTCAAGCCACGAAACTCATGAAGAAGAAAGGTACCACAACCTATCTTGTGTACCTAGTTGGAGAACCAGGAGCCGAGAAGACCATTCGGGACGTAAAAGTCGTGAACGAATACGAAGATGTTTTTCCAGAAGTGCTACCAGGATTGCCACTTGATCATCTTGTGGACTTCACGATCGATTTAGAACCAGGAGCAGCATCTAAGTCTAAAGCCCCTTACAGAATGGCACCGAAGGAACTAGAAGAGCTCAAAATCCAGTTACAAGAATTACTAGACCTTGGTTTTATCAGGCCAAGCGTTTCACCTTGGGGAGCACCCGTGCTGTTTGTTAGAAAAAAGGACGGATCGATGAGAATGTGCATCGATTACCGAGAACTGAACAAGATCACTCTCAAGAACAAATATCCTTTGCCAAGGATCGAGGATCTGTTCGATCAACTTAAGGGTGCAGGAGTCTTTTCCAAGATAGATTTGAGGTCAGGGTATCATCAGCTTAAGATTAAACCTAAAGATGTACCGAAGACTGCTTTTAGAACTCGATATGGTCATTATGAATTTCTAGTGATGCCATTTGGTTTGACCAACGCTCCAGCTGTATTCATGGACCTTATGAACAGAGTTTTCCACCCCTACTTGGACAAATTTGTTCTAGTATTCATTGACGACATCCTTATTTACTCTAAAAATGAGACGGAACACGAGGAACATCTACGGATAGTGTTAGAAACACTAAGAGCTGAGAAACTCTATGCCAAATTCAGTAAATGCGAATTTTGGCTGAAGGAAGTAATGTTCCTTGGACACATAGTATCGACAGAAGGAATTAAGGTGGATCCAGCCAAAGTAGAAGCAGTGCACAACTGGAAGACACCAACAAATCATAATGAGATCAGAAGTTTCTTGGGATTAGCTGGTTATTACAGAAGATTTTATCGAGGAATTTTCTACAATCGCTCGCCCGATGACGCAACTACTCAGGAAAGATACCAAGTTTAAATGGACAAATGAGTGCGAGAAAAGTTTTCAAACTCTTAAGGAAAAGTTAACTACAACACCAGTGCTGGCACTTCCAGACGCAAACAATGAATATGTGGTTTATACTGACGCATCGAAAAATGGATTAGGTTGTGTCTTGATGCAAGACGGACGAGTGATAGCTTATGCTTCACGACAACTTCGACCCCACGAAGTTGAGTACCCAACCCACGATTTGGAACTTGCAGCTGTAGTGCATGCGCTAAAGATTTGGAGACACCATCTCTATGGTGTAAGAGTTGAGATATTCACCGACCACAAGAGTCTGAAGTACTTTTTCGAGCAAAAATAACTAAACATGAGACAAAGACGATGGCTCAAATTAGTCAAAGATTATGACTGTGGAATTAACTATCATCCAGGAAAGGCTAATGTGGTAGCAGACGCATTGAGTCGCAAGGCTCCAACGAAGTTAGGATGTCTTTTTGTAGAAGAAGAAACTTTGGTACGAGAATTCGAGAAGATGGATATCAGAGAGCTTGACATGCCAGCAATGATAACAAGTCAAATAGTAGCATTAGAAGCTACACCAGATTTGAGAGAAAGGATCATTAGTGCTCAGAGAAAAGACGAGTCAATGGAAAAGTTACGAGTAAAGATAAGAACAGATAAGCCAGAAGGATATTCTGAGGCTCCAGACAATGCAATACTTTATGAAGGCAGGATTTGTATTCCCGACAATAACAGCGAATTGAAGAACGAAATATTGAGTGAGGCTCACGATACGCCTTATACAGCACATCCAGGGAGTACGAAAATGTACCAGGATTTGCGAAGAAACTTTTGGTGGAATGGAATGAAACGAGATGTTGCCTCATTTATAGAAAGATGCCTAGCATGTCAACAAGTTAAGGCTTTACACCGACGACCGTATGGATTGCTACAACCATTGGATGTCCCAGATTGGAAATGGGAAGGCATAGCTATGGACTTTGTCATAGGCTTGCCTAAGTCGAAAAAGGGAAACACAACAATTTGGGTGATAATTGATAGACTCACGAAGTCAGCTCACTTCTTACCTATTAAGACTACGTATGGATCTGAAAGATTAGCTCAGTTGTATGTCAGAGAGATTGTACGTCTGCATGGAATACTGAAGGTCATAATATCAGACAGAGATGCTAAGTTTACTTCGAGATTTTGGATTACAATGCAGAAAGAGTTGGGAACAGAGCTTAATTTCAGTACAGCTTTTCACCCACAGATGGATAGTCAGAGAGAACAATTCAGATTTTGGTTGATATGTTAAGAACAGTGGTTTTGGACCGAGGCACGAATTGAGAAGAAATTCTACACCTAATTGAATTCGCCTACAACAACAGCTATCAGACCACGATAGGAATGGCACCGTTTGAGGCTTTGTATGGGAGAAAATGTAGATCACCGCTTTATTGGGACGAAGTAGGTGAGAGAAAGAACCTAGGCCCAGATGCGATCAATGAGATGATTGAGATAGTTCGACAGATTCGAGATAGAATGAAAGAGGCCCAGAGCCGACAAAAGTCGTATGCTGACGATCGTCGAACCAACCTTGAGTTTAAAATAGGAGATAAGGTTTTTCTTAAGATTTTCCCAACCAAAGGAATCCTTAGGTTCGGAGTTAAGGGTAAGCTAAGACCCAGGTTTATAGGACCTTATGAAATCCTCGAGAAAATAGGATCAGTCGCGTATAGATTGGCCTTACCGCCAAGTCTAGGAAGCGTTCATAACGTTTTTTACGTTTCTCAATTAAGAAAATATGTTTACGATCCTAAGCACGTTATTAGTCAGCAAGACGTAGTTCTTGAATTTGACCTAAGTTATGAAGAAAAGCCGATATCGATCTTGGATAGAAAAGTTCAAGAATTAAGAACCAAATCGATACCAATAGTTAAAGTTCTATGGAACCATCACGGGCAAGAAGAAGCCACGTGGGAACTCGAGGAGAAGATGAAGGAGCGATATCCTCATCTTTTTGCAGAAGGTAAGCAAATTTCGGGATGAAAGTTTTCTTAAGGGGGGTAGGATGTAATGCCTCGTAAAAAATTCTTACGTTCTAAGAAGTTTAGAGTTAATTAATTAATGGCTTTGCACGACTAAGTTAAATTTTTTGATTTATAAGGCTAACGGTCGAATCCGTTATTAAAAATAATTACAAGAAGTCGGCTAGACGACTACCTATATTAGGGGTTAGCGCGTACGAAAAGTTTTTAGTTTGTAACTAAGAACGGAAAACCGTTTAATTTTACGTTTACAAAATCGCAATACGAACACGCCGAGAAAGTTTGTTTTTACATTTTTCCGGACGAAACTCGGACTTGTCGTCCCGAGTTTTTGTCAAAATAAATTTTATAAATTTATTTTCTAATTGAGTTCATACGTTAGAATTTAAGGTCAAATCGAATCACGACGATTTTTTTTAACGAGCACGTTTTTCGTCGTTCGTTTTTCCGTAACGTCGGATCGCGCCGGAAAAACCCGTAAAACCTCTAAAATTTCTGCATGGCAGCTGCCGCCTCACCTTAATTAGGTGTTAACTTGCATGTTGACTTGATTAAGCTAATGACACCTTGTCTACACTTTACACCATTTCAATTTTTTCATCATTTCAACTCTAAGACCAAAACCATTTTTCATCACTCTCTCTCTCACTCACTCTCGGCATTTCTCTCTCTCTCTCCCTCAACTTCATCTTCTTCATCTCCTCCATCCACCATTGAAGAACACTCTCAAGAGCTTGAAGAACTCACACAAATCACCATCCATCCATTCAATTCCATACTTTCTTTCATTAAATCTTAAGGTATTTTCATCCTCTACAATCCTATCCATTTAGATTTTCTTTTCTTCTCCTTTCCTTCATGTTCGAATTTTTAAGGTATTGGAATGGAAGAAATGATCTTAGAATAATGTAATTGGATATGTTAGATATGATAATTATGGATTAAAAATTATCAAAAATAAGAAACCTAACATCTAGGTTAATGCAGAATTTTTTTGGAAAATTGTAGGATTTTTGTTTTTCTTCTTTTGATCATGAATTCATGCTTAGTAGAGGTTTAATTAGTGTTTAGAATGAAAAGGGATTGAAAGCCCTATGTTGTAATGAAATTCAATTAGGGTTTGAAGTATGAATTTGGGAATTTTTGGTATGTTAAGTGATAATAGAATTGTAATTGTTTAATTGGTGATATAAGAGTATGTTTAGTAAATAAATGTTGTTAATTTGAAAAGAAAATCATCCCCTTAAAATATGTATGAAATCAGAAAATTAATAAGATAATTAGGAGTTTATACATGTTAGATATAAGTGATGAATTGTTAATGGAATTATGATGCAAATCATGTTAGTTGATAATAGGAATTAATTGGAAATTTTCTAAAAAAGTTTAATGAAGCATAAGAGGCAAAGATCACTATATAAACTGAGTTATAAATATGTTAAGACATGTTAGCATGCATGAAAATGATTCCTATTAGACGTAGTTTAAACGTCGTAAAATTTGAACGAAAACCGACGACTTTTGCAAATCGCGTAAGAGACGAATATCTAGTTGTAACTAATAATCGGGAAGTCGGATGAAATTTCTAACTTGATATTATTGTTTGTAATGAAATTTAGAAAAACTCTCTAGTTGACTCATAAGCATCCGAGTTCATATAATATGGGTTAAAGTGATAATCGGGAACTAGAACACGTTGGGAATTTCTTTGTTGGTATAGTACTTGATAGTTGAAATCCGACGTTAGAACGTCGTACCTTTGAGCAAGTTGAGAAGGAGTTTGTCACGTAAGGAGGTACGTGATGACTGCCTTAAGAGTTCAGTTCCTAAAAAATTTGAATACAAGAATTTAAAACGAACCTAAAACGTTATACGGCGAACCTATCAAACAATTAGGGTTTTCGCGGCAGTTTTGCGACCCCTGCTGGAAACTGTAATATCTTCCAGCTCGTTTATCGGATTTGTGATCCGTAAATTGGAGCGCGAACTAGACTTCCTAAGATTTCTAATGGTACAGGGCTCACCCCCTGTTTCCAAGTCCTCTGTTCTGGACAGCCTCCAGAGTTACTGGACTGTGCAGTGAAATTTCAGTTTCTTGTTTTCTAAGTTGTTTAGTTCACAACTTAGTCTCTTTCAATCGTTTAAGCCGTTTTATCTAATGAACATCTTCTTTCTGACCCTAAAGTCAAGGACAAGACCTTTAATGATGAATACCAGTCAAGATCGTATCTTTTATCCTTTCTTTAAAGAAGTAATAAACGAGAAATATTCATAAGTCGTGAAATGAACTATAAATAAATCGCCTAAGTTGATTCTTTCAACTTAGTTTCTTTTAATCTTTAAAGTCATATTAAGACATCGACAACCTTCTCTACTGACCCGAGAGTCGAGTATGAGATCTTCCGAATTCCAAACGAGACTGGTACGAGTCTCGTTACCCGTTTAAGTAAAACGAATCTAGTAAGCGTGCAAATGCCCAAAAGAATAAAAACAACTAAATCTTTCTTCGATCCTCTTTCTCCGATTATCTTTACGACCCGCTTTTAAGTGTGTTCTTTTTACGATGAAGGAGGAAGCCAACTGTAGAGAAAGGACGAAAGATCCGAAGTTGGAAGCTTTTGCGTATAAGTTCTGTATTTATAAGGTGGGCTTTTATATACAAATAAAACGAGCAATGCTCGGAAAATCTTTCTTTATCGCTTTGATATCTGTGTTTTCAAAGTGATAATATGGCATGAACTGTTTTATGTTTTTATGTGAGTTCTCTTGTACTTATCTGAGTCAACATACGTGTTTTCCAGATTTAGAGTTAGTCTATTTTAGATTAACTAACAATCGGCTCTGAATTAGCTGCTAAGTGCTTTCCAGAGTTAGTGCACTTTGTAACCTGTGGTGTATGTGATATCCTGTTGAGGGGTACCAGCCACGGTGAATTAGTAGTGGTCAAGATTGAACGTAACATTAGTCAGAAAATGCTCGCGCGAGCGATTTATGAGAAAAAGTCAGAAAATGTTTAGTAGACACAGATTCTTTCAATAAAACTCCGCGTGCTACGCTTACGAAATGCCATTTTATGTATATTTATAAGTATGTTTTCGGTATCGTGCCCACTAAGTACCTTTGTACTTAGCCCTGCATTGCTTTCTAAATGTGCAGGTTGGAGCGACGGTGAGCGGCGACGGTTGATGTTGAGTATAAGGATAAGATGCTTAGTAGAACCCTTCCGCTGTCAAGCTCTGTATTTCTTTTGAGATGTATTTTGAAACAATTTCTCAGTAGTCTATGTCTGTACTTTTGAACTTAGTTTCTTGTAGTACTTTTGTCGAGTAATCTTTAGGGATTAACTCTTTCTTATCTATAATCAAGTTTTGTTCATAGTTTATCGATGTTTATCATGTATGTTTAGTCAGTTAGCCCCCTTCTTCCCCGCTTCTTTAATCCAACCCCAATCGCACCCCGGCTTGTGCCGTCCCTCGGGATTTGGGGCTGTGACACATATATTTAAAGAAACACAATCCATGACTAAAACTTGACAACTTTATTAATGATATAAGGAATTAAGTACTATTTTCTTCCCTTGCATAATTGAAACAATATTAACTATTCTTTATGAAACTGAATATGCATATGCTAACACGCATGCTTTCAAATAGACAAGTGAATTTAACATTAAATGTTCTGATATCCTTTTGAAAATATTGCAGAAATATGTTTATAACACACACTTAAATTCATTAACAAGAAAATAGAATTTGTTTTCTAATACGTATATCATATTCGTACAGATTAAGAACAAATAGAACAATACAAATCACTTACTAAATTTTCTTTGTATAATGCTAATCAACAAAACTACACTAAGGCATAATTTATACTTATCATACACCTAGCATATTATAAGATATATATATTAAAAGAAACAAAACATGATCACAATTTTGATTACTGAAGTTTTAATGCCTATAGCCTAGTAATATACGTGGAGACATCAAACAAGTATAGATCAATTATCTTTACTATTCCTACCTATTTTGAGGAGAAAACTTTTATTGGTGATGATGACCCACAACAGAAAAACAAAGGGAAAAGGAAAGAGAAGGAATGATACCTCTCGACTCTAAATTCGAATTTATTTTTGAAAGACGTTTTGGGGATATGCCAAAATAATAGAGTAGATGACCCCTATTTATACAACTTAATCATGATAGAAGAAGATAACTATGAAATTTAGTAGCTTTTTCTCCAAGTAAATCTAAAATAATAAATTACAAGGAAAAAAAAGACTAATAATCTAAGTAAGTTGGGCCAAAACGTCTCACACAACAAAAAATTTAAAGTAATATTATAAGTGAAAGCAATTCACCAAAGAACTCCTTAAGACTTAATTGTAAATGCTTTTAACCATGCAACACAAATAAATGGCAAAATAAATATACTCATGCTCGTCTCATATATGTTTTTCAATTAATTTTAGGCGCGACTTACAAGACTCAAATAATTTATTCCATAAAATAAAATGAAAATCATAACTTAAATCTTTTAATAACAAATAAATTTGTCGAGGTGTTAAAATATGTAACACCCCGAAAATTTATGTGTTATTAAAAGGTTTAAGTTACGATTTTTTTGTTATGAAATTAATTATTTAAGTCTTATAAGTCGCGCATAAAAGTAATTCACGAGCATGATGATGTTGCATTTATTTTATGTTGCATTGCCCGAAGCATTTATAAGTATATAATTACTTGAAAAGTTTGTGTTAATACTATTAATTTAGTTATTTTTTTTTTCGGTTGATATGAATCATTTAGATTTCTAGGAATATTAGTATTATATTTATCTCTAGTGTGAAAAAAAAATATGAAGGTCGATTTGTTCAAATTATGTTTGTTTTATTTTATTTTATTTTACTAGGAAGAAAATTTATTAAATTTCATAGTTATCCTTTTCTACCCTAATTAGTTGTATAAATAGAGGTCACCTATTTAGTTTTGAGTCGCACAACCTCAAATTTTTCCGAACGGCAAATATCAGCTGTAAAATATTATAGAGGTACCGTAACACTATTCTTCTCTATTTTTATTTTATTTTATTTGTCGTTGTTTGTTATTCATGGTTTGATCTTGTTGAATTACTCACCACTGCTCTATGTATAAAATTTAGTTGTTGTTTTAGATGCTAGGAAGAAAATTGCTCAACCCTTTGACGTTATTTTTTTTTTAAATTCTGTTTCTTGAAGCGACAAATATTTTGTCTCATAGTTGTTCTAATCATCATTCTATAGTTTCATGTAATATAATAATAGTAGTACGTATAGTTGGCCAATTCGAGTTTTTTTTTATGGTGTCAGAAGTTTTGTTGATTAATAGTTAATTAATTAATCTCTATAATAGTATAAGGTATATGAAGAATAGTAAATAATTTGCACGTTTTCTTTTTAGGGCCTATGTGCGTAGCTATATATATATATATATATTAAAATTGCTTAATGATGTAAGAATAAGAATTTATGTTGTTAGTGTAGTATAAACTGTAAGTAATGCATATAATCGAGTTTTAAATTTGAGTCAGTTTGTGTTGTTTGTAATATTTGTTTGATCATCAAGTAAAGCATGTGTAGGAAAATGAAGGAATTTCTGAGTTGGTGGATTAATTTTGTTTGTTGATTTCATTTATCAAAGATGCATTTTGACATTTCATAATTATCATTTAGGATTGGCGCGCAAGACTTGACTAATTAATTTGCAGATTTTTCCAGTCGAGTCAAGAAAGGTTAAGGTGGGGTTTTAAGTTGCAAATTTTATTTATCCTTATTATATATTTAGCACAAGTTATACATGTGATATGCAGGAAGAGCCTTCGGGACTAATTACAAAATAGTCTCGGGCTAAAAATAAAAGGAAATGAAGTTATGGTCTTGGGGCTAATTACAAAAGCAGTGTTAGTCTTGGGCTAAAAACGAAAGGAAGTTGTGGTCTTAGTTTTCGTCTACGGATAATACTATGAAAGTTTAATTCATGTATATTCTAGTTGTGAGTTATATAATCTGGATAAATGCCCCCACCGAGTCTAAAGTACTCACCCCAAAACTTTTAATCTTTTCAGGAGAGGACTCGGGCGATGACCGGCGTGGCGCGTGATGGTGGTCAAGGACAAGTTTAAGAAAGAATAATTCGAGAATTTGTTTTAGTTAATAAGAATTATGACATTTTCAGTTTTAAGTTCTTTTCCGCTGCTTAATTTATGAGACAATGTTTATTTTATTTTTACTAAATATTCAATAATATTAATTCTTTTATTAAGTAGAAATTGGGGCGTTACACTATATGACATGATATTCTCTATAATCAATGTATATTTTTTTCATTCTTTGCAGTGTGCACCATGCACTAATTTAATTCGTCCATTCAATTAATTGGGCAACTAAATAGTTATAATTTTTATCATATGAGTAAATTTTTTTAGAACAAAACAAAAATCATTGTTTCCTCTAAATATTTTCTGTAAACTTATATGGGATAAAGAGATCTTTGTTGTCAAAATGAATCACAACAATTCACATAATTATTTTTCTTCTCTAAATCAATAAGGGACAAAAAATATTTGCTGTCAAAATGATTCATCACGATTCTCATATGAAATCAACGTGGGACAATTTTCTTGAGAGCTAAATATATACTTGTCCCACATCGATTTTGAGAAGTAAGAGAACTTTAAAAGTATCTATAAAAATGGGGCCCAATTAATCGGTTGGTCAAATAAATAGTTTTATTTTTTTTTAAAATTTAATATGTTATTAAGCCCTATTATATATATATAACCTACTATTTATTTTCAATATGTCGTGCATTTTTATTCATTTATTCTATTTTGCAAAAAATTAAGATCATGGTCAACATACTGATTATGATCGTAACCGTGGGGGAAAATGCACCGATTCAGTTTTGGAAGTTCAACATAACGAGGGTCGACTCAGTTACGACGATTCAACATAATTGAAAAATTCCGACTTGGAACCATGAGGGTAGACGTGCCGATTCCAAACCACGTCGGTTCAATTTTGTTGTATGAATTTTTATTTATTAAAGATTAGGTGACATATATTTGATTTTTAATTACGACAAATTTTATCATAATATTTGAATCTTTACATAATTTATAAATTCAAATGAGTTCAAATAATTAGCAATATTATTCTATATACAAATTAAGGACGAGAACGAATATTATAGTCACTTTTAAATTAAATTTTGGTCTATATAAATTCTAAACGAGTTTATTAAATTATTCAATTTCAAATTTATAATTAAAATTTAACTTTTCATCTTTTACTATTATTTCTACAAAATCAATACTGTAGTTAACTAGCCAGTTTCGGGTCAGATCCGTGGGGTACACGAGATGATTACGAAGTGGTGGTTCAACTTTTTTATTTTTTATTAATCTTATTGAACTCATAATGTAGGATATTTATGATTGGTTTCATTCTTATAGACAATTTTTAAAATTATTTTGTTTTCTAAATCATTGTGGGACAATATTGAGCATTTGCAATGAAAAAGATTCATTTAAATTTCATACAAAGTCTATTGATTGTTTTAAATATAATTTCCCGTCTATTTTTTAGCGGTTATACGCTAGTTTTTGAAAAATCTGAAATTTCACCTACAGCCATAATTCATAAAAAAAAAACCCTACAATCATGACAAATCAGCACTAAAAGAATTAAATTACTCAAATAAAACCAAAACGAGCTACGCATAGCTAAAATTGTATTTTAGGATAGGTGATAAATCCTAAATATAAAATTAATAAATCATAATTCACTTTGATTTAGATTAAATATATAAATTTAAAAACAATGATAGAAGAGGATCTTTTGAAAGAATAAGGCCTTATCTTGTATTGGGCTTATATTGACAATATTCTGATGGGCCTATCACTTTACCTGTGGGTAATTCTAAACATAGCCCTCATTTTACTTTTTATAGTCCGTAATTAAAAAAAAATAATTAATTAATATTAACTATACCGATTTGCTCTTATAGCCCCTAAATTTTTTAAATAAACCTAAATTTCTAATAATCCTTGGAATTCATAACTCCCAATCATCACATGAATATCATAAGTTCACACGGAGCAATAACAATGGCGAAGAACAAAATTGACGTATGCCAGTACACCAATGAACCAGAACAATTCCACCGCACCAATCACTACACCCACCCATCACCACCTCTAAAGTAATTCACGAGCATGATGATGTTGCATTTATTTTATGTTGCATTGCCCGAAGCATTTATAAGTATATAATTACTTGAAAAGTTTGTGTTAATACTATTAATTTAGTTATTTTTTTTTTCGGTTGATATGAATCATTTAGATTTCTAGGAATATTAGTATTATATTTATCTCTAGTGTGAAAAAAAAATATGAAGGTCGATTTGTTCAAATTATGTTTGTTTTATTTTATTTTATTTTACTAGGAAGAAAATTTATTAAATTTCATAGTTATCCTTTTCTACCCTAATTAGTTGTATAAATAGAGGTCACCTATTTAGTTTTGAGTCGCACAACCTCAAATTTTTCCGAACGGCAAATATCAGCTGTAAAATATTATAGAGGTACCGTAACACTATTCTTCTCTATTTTTATTTTATTTTATTTGTCGTTGTTTGTTATTCATGGTTTGATCTTGTTGAATTACTCACCACTGCTCTATGTATAAAATTTAGTTGTTGTTTTAGATGCTAGGAAGAAAATTGCTCAACCCTTTGACGTTATTTTTTTTTTAAATTCTGTTTCTTGAAGCGACAAATATTTTGTCTCATAGTTGTTCTAATCATCATTCTATAGTTTCATGTAATATAATAATAGTAGTACGTATAGTTGGCCAATTCGAGTTTTTTTTTATGGTGTCAGAAGTTTTGTTGATTAATAGTTAATTAATTAATCTCTATAATAGTATAAGGTATATGAAGAATAGTAAATAATTTGCATGTTTTCTTTTTAGGGCCTATGTGCGTAGCTATATATATATACATATATTAAAATTGCTTAATGATGTAAGAATAAGAATTTATGTTGTTAGTGTAGTATAAACTGTAAGTAATGCATATAATCGAGTTTTAAATTTGAGTCAGTTTGTGTTGTTTGTAATATTTGTTTGATCATCAAGTAAAGCATGTGTAGGAAAATGAAGGAATTTCTGAGTTGGTGGATTAATTTTGTTTGTTGATTTCATTTATCAAAGATGCATTTTGACATTTCATAATTATCATTTAGGATTGGCGCGCAAGACTTGACTAATTAATTTGCAGATTTTTCCAGTCGAGTCAAGAAAGGTTAAGGTGGGGTTTTAAGTTGCAAATTTTATTTATCCTTATTATATATTTAGCACAAGTTATACATGTGATATGCAGGAAGAGCCTTCGGGACTAATTACAAAATAGTCTCGGGCTAAAAATAAAAGGAAATGAAGTTATGGTCTTGGGGCTAATTACAAAAGCAGTGTTAGTCTTGGGCTAAAAACGAAAGGAAGTTGTGGTCTTAGTTTTCGTCTACGGATAATACTATGAAAGTTTAATTCATGTATATTCTAGTTGTGAGTTATATAATCTGGATAAATGCCCCCACCGAGTCTAAAGTACTCACCCCAAAACTTTTAATCTTTTCAGGAGAGGACTCGGGCGATGACCGGCGTGGCGCGTGATGGTGGTCAAGGACAAGTTTAAGAAAGAATAATTCGAGAATTTGTTTTAGTTAATAAGAATTATGACATTTTCAGTTTTAAGTTCTTTTCCGCTGCTTAATTTATGAGACAATGTTTATTTTATTTTTACTAAATATTCAATAATATTAATTCTTTTATTAAGTAGAAATTGGGGCGTTACACTATATGACATGATATTCTCTATAATCAATGTATATTTTTTTCATTCTTTGCAGTGTGCACCATGCACTAATTTAATTCGTCCATTCAATTAATTGGGCAACTAAATAGTTATAATTTTTATCATATGAGTAAATTTTTTTAGAACAAAACAAAAATCATTGTTTCCTCTAAATATTTTCTGTAAACTTATATGGGATAAAGAGATCTTTGTTGTCAAAATGAATCACAACAATTCACATAATTATTTTTCTTCTCTAAATCAATAAGGGACAAAAAATATTTGCTGTCAAAATGATTCATCACGATTCTCATATGAAATCAACGTGGGACAATTTTCTTGAGAGCTAAATATATACTTGTCCCACATCGATTTTGAGAAGTAAGAGAACTTTAAAAGTATCTATAAAAATGGGGCCCAATTAATCGGTTGGTCAAATAAATAGTTTTATTTTTTTTTAAATTTAATATGTTATTAAGCCCTATTATATATATATAACCTACTATTTATTTTCAATATGTCGTGCATTTTTATTCATTTATTCTATTTTGCAAAAAATTAAGATCATGGTCAACATACTGATTATGATCGTAACCGTGGGGGAAAATGCACCGATTCAGTTTTGGAAGTTCAACATAACGAGGGTCGACTCAGTTACGACGATTCAACATAATTGAAAAATTCCGACTTGGAACCATGAGGGTAGACGTGCCGATTCCAAACCACGTCGGTTCAATTTTGTTGTATGAATTTTTATTTATTAAAGATTAGGTGACATATATTTGATTTTTAATTACGACAAATTTTATCATAATATTTGAATCTTTACATAATTTATAAATTCAAATGAGTTCAAATAATTAGCAATATTATTCTATATACAAATTAAGGACGAGAACGAATATTATAGTCACTTTTAAATTAAATTTTGGTCTATATAAATTCTAAACGAGTTTATTAAATTATTCAATTTCAAATTTATAATTAAAATTTAACTTTTCATCTTTTACTATTATTTCTACAAAATCAATACTGTAGTTAACTAGCCAGTTTCGGGTCAGATCCGTGGGGTACACGAGATGATTACGAAGTGGTGGTTCAACTTTTTTATTTTTTATTAATCTTATTGAACTCATAATGTAGGATATTTATGATTGGTTTCATTCTTATAGACAATTTTTAAAATTATTTTGTTTTCTAAATCATTGTGGGACAATATTGAGCATTTGCAATGAAAAAGATTCATTTAAATTTCATACAAAGTCTATTGATTGTTTTAAATATAATTTCCCGTCTATTTTTTAGCGGTTATACGCTAGTTTTTGAAAAATCTGAAATTTCACCTACAGCCATAATTCATAAAAAAAAAACCCTACAATCATGACAAATCAGCACTAAAAGAATTAAATTACTCAAATAAAACCAAAACGAGCTACGCATAGCTAAAATTGTATTTTAGGATAGGTGATAAATCCTAAATATAAAATTAATAAATCATAATTCACTTTGATTTAGATTAAATATATAAATTTAAAAACAATGATAGAAGAGGATCTTTTGAAAGAATAAGGCCTTATCTTGTATTGGGCTTATATTGACAATATTCTGATGGGCCTATCACTTTACCTGTGGGTAATTCTAAACATAGCCCTCATTTTACTTTTTATAGTCCGTAATTAAAAAAAAATAATTAATTAATATTAACTATACCGATTTGCTCTTATAGCCCCTAAATTTTTTAAATAAACCTAAATTTCTAATAATCCTTGGAATTCATAACTCCCAATCATCACATGAATATCATAAGTTCACACGGAGCAATAACAATGGCGAAGAACAAAATTGACGTATGCCAGTACACCAATGAACCAGAACAATTCCACCGCACCAATCACTACACCCACCCATCACCACCTCTAAAGTAATTCACGAGCATGATGATGTTGCATTTATTTTATGTTGCATTGCCCGAAGCATTTATAAGTATATAATTACTTGAAAAGTTTGTGTTAATACTATTAATTTAGTTATTTTTTTTTTCGGTTGATATGAATCATTTAGATTTCTAGGAATATTAGTATTATATTTATCTCTAGTGTGAAAAAAAAATATGAAGGTCGATTTGTTCAAATTATGTTTGTTTTATTTTATTTTATTTTACTAGGAAGAAAATTTATTAAATTTCATAGTTATCCTTTTCTACCCTAATTAGTTGTATAAATAGAGGTCACCTATTTAGTTTTGAGTCGCACAACCTCAAATTTTTCCGAACGGCAAATATCAGCTGTAAAATATTATAGAGGTACCGTAACACTATTCTTCTCTATTTTTATTTTATTTTATTTGTCGTTGTTTGTTATTCATGGTTTGATCTTGTTGAATTACTCACCACTGCTCTATGTATAAAATTTAGTTGTTGTTTTAGATGCTAGGAAGAAAATTGCTCAACCCTTTGACGTTATTTTTTTTTTAAATTCTGTTTCTTGAAGCGACAAATATTTTGTCTCATAGTTGTTCTAATCATCATTCTATAGTTTCATGTAATATAATAATAGTAGTACGTATAGTTGGCCAATTCGAGTTTTTTTTTATGGTGTCAGAAGTTTTGTTGATTAATAGTTAATTAATTAATCTCTATAATAGTATAAGGTATATGAAGAATAGTAAATAATTTGCATGTTTTCTTTTTAGGGCCTATGTGCGTAGCTATATATATATACATATATTAAAATTGCTTAATGATGTAAGAATAAGAATTTATGTTGTTAGTGTAGTATAAACTGTAAGTAATGCATATAATCGAGTTTTAAATTTGAGTCAGTTTGTGTTGTTTGTAATATTTGTTTGATCATCAAGTAAAGCATGTGTAGGAAAATGAAGGAATTTCTGAGTTGGTGGATTAATTTTGTTTGTTGATTTCATTTATCAAAGATGCATTTTGACATTTCATAATTATCATTTAGGATTGGCGCGCAAGACTTGACTAATTAATTTGCAGATTTTTCCAGTCGAGTCAAGAAAGGTTAAGGTGGGGTTTTAAGTTGCAAATTTTATTTATCCTTATTATATATTTAGCACAAGTTATACATGTGATATGCAGGAAGAGCCTTCGGGACTAATTACAAAATAGTCTCGGGCTAAAAATAAAAGGAAATGAAGTTATGGTCTTGGGGCTAATTACAAAAGCAGTGTTAGTCTTGGGCTAAAAACGAAAGGAAGTTGTGGTCTTAGTTTTCGTCTACGGATAATACTATGAAAGTTTAATTCATGTATATTCTAGTTGTGAGTTATATAATCTGGATAAATGCCCCCACCGAGTCTAAAGTACTCACCCCAAAACTTTTAATCTTTTCAGGAGAGGACTCGGGCGATGACCGGCGTGGCGCGTGATGGTGGTCAAGGACAAGTTTAAGAAAGAATAATTCGAGAATTTGTTTTAGTTAATAAGAATTATGACATTTTCAGTTTTAAGTTCTTTTCCGCTGCTTAATTTATGAGACAATGTTTATTTTATTTTTACTAAATATTCAATAATATTAATTCTTTTATTAAGTAGAAATTGGGGCGTTACACTATATGACATGATATTCTCTATAATCAATGTATATTTTTTTCATTCTTTGCAGTGTGCACCATGCACTAATTTAATTCGTCCATTCAATTAATTGGGCAACTAAATAGTTATAATTTTTATCATATGAGTAAATTTTTTTAGAACAAAACAAAAATCATTGTTTCCTCTAAATATTTTCTGTAAACTTATATGGGATAAAGAGATCTTTGTTGTCAAAATGAATCACAACAATTCACATAATTATTTTTCTTCTCTAAATCAATAAGGGACAAAAAATATTTGCTGTCAAAATGATTCATCACGATTCTCATATGAAATCAACGTGGGACAATTTTCTTGAGAGCTAAATATATACTTGTCCCACATCGATTTTGAGAAGTAAGAGAACTTTAAAAGTATCTATAAAAATGGGGCCCAATTAATCGGTTGGTCAAATAAATAGTTTTATTTTTTTTTAAAATTTAATATGTTATTAAGCCCTATTATATATATATAACCTACTATTTATTTTCAATATGTCGTGCATTTTTATTCATTTATTCTATTTTGCAAAAAATTAAGATCATGGTCAACATACTGATTATGATCGTAACCGTGGGGGAAAATGCACCGATTCAGTTTTGGAAGTTCAACATAACGAGGGTCGACTCAGTTACGACGATTCAACATAATTGAAAAATTCCGACTTGGAACCATGAGGGTAGACGTGCCGATTCCAAACCACGTCGGTTCAATTTTGTTGTATGAATTTTTATTTATTAAAGATTAGGTGACATATATTTGATTTTTAATTACGACAAATTTTATCATAATATTTGAATCTTTACATAATTTATAAATTCAAATGAGTTCAAATAATTAGCAATATTATTCTATATACAAATTAAGGACGAGAACGAATATTATAGTCACTTTTAAATTAAATTTTGGTCTATATAAATTCTAAACGAGTTTATTAAATTATTCAATTTCAAATTTATAATTAAAATTTAACTTTTCATCTTTTACTATTATTTCTACAAAATCAATACTGTAGTTAACTAGCCAGTTTCGGGTCAGATCCGTGGGGTACACGAGATGATTACGAAGTGGTGGTTCAACTTTTTTATTTTTTATTAATCTTATTGAACTCATAATATAGGATATTTATGATTGGTTTCATTCTTATAGACAATTTTTAAAATTATTTTGTTTTCTAAATCATTGTGGGACAATATTGAGCATTTGCAATGAAAAAGATTCATTTAAATTTCATACAAAGTCTATTGATTGTTTTAAATATAATTTCCCGTCTATTTTTTAGCGGTTATACGCTAGTTTTTGAAAAATCTGAAATTTCACCTACAGCCATAATTCATAAAAAAAAAACCCTACAATCATGACAAATCAGCACTAAAAGAATTAAATTACTCAAATAAAACCAAAACGAGCTACGCATAGCTAAAATTGTATTTTAGGATAGGTGATAAATCCTAAATATAAAATTAATAAATCATAATTCACTTTGATTTAGATTAAATATATAAATTTAAAAACAATGATAGAAGAGGATCTTTTGAAAGAATAAGGCCTTATCTTGTATTGGGCTTATATTGACAATATTCTGATGGGCCTATCACTTTACCTGTGGGTAATTCTAAACATAGCTCTCATTTTACTTTTTATAGTCCGTAATTAAAAAAAAATAATTAATTAATATTAACTATACCGATTTGCTCTTATAGCCCCTAAATTTTTTAAATAAACCTAAATTTCTAATAATCCTTGGAATTCATAACTCCCAATCATCACATGAATATCATAAGTTCACACGGAGCAATAACAATGGCGAAGAACAAAATTGACGTATGCCAGTACACCAATGAACCAGAACAATTCCACCGCACCAATCACTACACCCACCCATCACCACCTCTAAAGTAATTCACGAGCATGATGATGTTGCATTTATTTTATGTTGCATTGCCCGAAGCATTTATAAGTATATAATTACTTGAAAAGTTTGTGTTAATACTATTAATTTAGTTATTTTTTTTTTCGGTTGATATGAATCATTTAGATTTCTAGGAATATTAGTATTATATTTATCTCTAGTGTGAAAAAAAAATATGAAGGTCGATTTGTTCAAATTATGTTTGTTTTATTTTATTTTATTTTACTAGGAAGAAAATTTATTAAATTTCATAGTTATCCTTTTCTACCCTAATTAGTTGTATAAATAGAGGTCACCTATTTAGTTTTGAGTCGCACAACCTCAAATTTTTCCGAACGGCAAATATCAGCTGTAAAATATTATAGAGGTACCGTAACACTATTCTTCTCTATTTTTATTTTATTTTATTTGTCGTTGTTTGTTATTCATGGTTTGATCTTGTTGAATTACTCACCACTGCTCTATGTATAAAATTTAGTTGTTGTTTTAGATGCTAGGAAGAAAATTGCTCAACCCTTTGACGTTATTTTTTTTTTAAATTCTGTTTCTTGAAGCGACAAATATTTTGTCTCATAGTTGTTCTAATCATCATTCTATAGTTTCATGTAATATAATAATAGTAGTACGTATAGTTGGCCAATTCGAGTTTTTTTTTATGGTGTCAGAAGTTTTGTTGATTAATAGTTAATTAATTAATCTCTATAATAGTATAAGGTATATGAAGAATAGTAAATAATTTGCACGTTTTCTTTTTAGGGCCTATGTGCGTAGCTATATATATATATATATATTAAAATTGCTTAATGATGTAAGAATAAGAATTTATGTTGTTAGTGTAGTATAAACTGTAAGTAATGCATATAATCGAGTTTTAAATTTGAGTCAGTTTGTGTTGTTTGTAATATTTGTTTGATCATCAAGTAAAGCATGTGTAGGAAAATGAAGGAATTTCTGAGTTGGTGGATTAATTTTGTTTGTTGATTTCATTTATCAAAGATGCATTTTGACATTTCATAATTATCATTTAGGATTGGCGCGCAAGACTTGACTAATTAATTTGCAGATTTTTCCAGTCGAGTCAAGAAAGGTTAAGGTGGGGTTTTAAGTTGCAAATTTTATTTATCCTTATTATATATTTAGCACAAGTTATACATGTGATATGCAGGAAGAGCCTTCGGGACTAATTACAAAATAGTCTCGGGCTAAAAATAAAAGGAAATGAAGTTATGGTCTTGGGGCTAATTACAAAAGCAGTGTTAGTCTTGGGCTAAAAACGAAAGGAAGTTGTGGTCTTAGTTTTCGTCTACGGATAATACTATGAAAGTTTAATTCATGTATATTCTAGTTGTGAGTTATATAATCTGGATAAATGCCCCCACCGAGTCTAAAGTACTCACCCCAAAACTTTTAATCTTTTCAGGAGAGGACTCGGGCGATGACCGGCGTGGCGCGTGATGGTGGTCAAGGACAAGTTTAAGAAAGAATAATTCGAGAATTTGTTTTAGTTAATAAGAATTATGACATTTTCAGTTTTAAGTTCTTTTCCGCTGCTTAATTTATGAGACAATGTTTATTTTATTTTTACTAAATATTCAATAATATTAATTCTTTTATTAAGTAGAAATTGGGGCGTTACACTATATGACATGATATTCTCTATAATCAATGTATATTTTTTTCATTCTTTGCAGTGTGCACCATGCACTAATTTAATTCGTCCATTCAATTAATTGGGCAACTAAATAGTTATAATTTTTATCATATGAGTAAATTTTTTTAGAACAAAACAAAAATCATTGTTTCCTCTAAATATTTTCTGTAAACTTATATGGGATAAAGAGATCTTTGTTGTCAAAATGAATCACAACAATTCACATAATTATTTTTCTTCTCTAAATCAATAAGGGACAAAAAATATTTGCTGTCAAAATGATTCATCACGATTCTCATATGAAATCAACGTGGGACAATTTTCTTGAGAGCTAAATATATACTTGTCCCACATCGATTTTGAGAAGTAAGAGAACTTTAAAAGTATCTATAAAAATGGGGCCCAATTAATCGGTTGGTCAAATAAATAGTTTTATTTTTTTTTTAAATTTAATATGTTATTAAGCCCTATTATATATATATAACCTACTATTTATTTTCAATATGTCGTGCATTTTTATTCATTTATTCTATTTTGCAAAAAATTAAGATCATGGTCAACATACTGATTATGATCGTAACCGTGGGGGAAAATGCACCGATTCAGTTTTGGAAGTTCAACATAACGAGGGTCGACTCAGTTACGACGATTCAACATAATTGAAAAATTCCGACTTGGAACCATGAGGGTAGACGTGCCGATTCCAAACCACGTCGGTTCAATTTTGTTGTATGAATTTTTATTTATTAAAGATTAGGTGACATATATTTGATTTTTAATTACGACAAATTTTATCATAATATTTGAATCTTTACATAATTTATAAATTCAAATGAGTTCAAATAATTAGCAATATTATTCTATATACAAATTAAGGACGAGAACGAATATTATAGTCACTTTTAAATTAAATTTTGGTCTATATAAATTCTAAACGAGTTTATTAAATTATTCAATTTCAAATTTATAATTAAAATTTAACTTTTCATCTTTTACTATTATTTCTACAAAATCAATACTGTAGTTAACTAGCCAGTTTCGGGTCAGATCCGTGGGGTACACGAGATGATTACGAAGTGGTGGTTCAACTTTTTTATTTTTTATTAATCTTATTGAACTCATAATGTAGGATATTTATGATTGGTTTCATTCTTATAGACAATTTTTAAAATTATTTTGTTTTCTAAATCATTGTGGGACAATATTGAGCATTTGCAATGAAAAAGATTCATTTAAATTTCATACAAAGTCTATTGATTTTTTTAAATATAATTTCCCGTCTATTTTTTAGCGGTTATACGCTAGTTTTTGAAAAATCTGAAATTTCACCTACAGCCATAATTCATAAAAAAAAAACCCTACAATCATGACAAATCAGCACTAAAAGAATTAAATTACTCAAATAAAACCAAAACGAGCTACGCATAGCTAAAATTGTATTTTAGGATAGGTGATAAATCCTAAATATAAAATTAATAAATCATAATTCACTTTGATTTAGATTAAATATATAAATTTAAAAACAATGATAGAAGAGGATCTTTTGAAAGAATAAGGCCTTATCTTGTATTGGGCTTATATTGACAATATTCTGATGGGCCTATCACTTTACCTGTGGGTAATTCTAAACATAGCCCTCATTTTACTTTTTATAGTCCGTAATTAAAAAAAAATAATTAATTAATATTAACTATACCGATTTGCTCTTATAGCCCCTAAATTTTTTAAATAAACCTAAATTTCTAATAATCCTTGGAATTCATAACTCCCAATCATCACATGAATATCATAAGTTCACACGGAGCAATAACAATGGCGAAGAACAAAATTGACGTATGCCAGTACACCAATGAACCAGAACAATTCCACCGCACCAATCACTACACCCACCCATCACCACCTCTAAAGTTGCCGAAAATTGCATTATTCCAACATAAATTTGCAGAGTTTGAAGTCTCTATTAAAATTTGCATATTCTGCAAATTTACACAATTAGTAAACACCATTCACCAATAATATAAACTAACACCGAGCGAAAGTAGAGTTTGACATATAATCGAAAGCTTTCTTCCTCAAAACCGCCGACTCCATATTCATATGTGCCATTCCACCCAATCCCCGTAATAGCCTCATATCCAATCTATAAGCATTGCTGCAATTGATCAAGGGAGAGACCGCAGACATGTTAGCTTGAGAAAATCTTGACGATCCATAACTAATATGGTTGCTCTGTATCAACCTCTAAGATTTATGTTTTTGAGTTGGGGGCTATAGTCTATAGATACCGGTAGAATAATATTAATTTAGGGTTTATTTTATAGATATTAGTTTAATTAAAAAATTTATGGGCTATAGGGGTAAATCTGTATAATTAATATTAATTTAATTATTTTTTTGTTAGGAGGCTTTAGAGAGTAAAATGGGTCAAGAAAAAAATAGATCCGGCAAAACTAGATTTTCTGATTAGGTTAGGATATTATGCGGCCTTTCATCAAACAGTTGGAGTATATCTTAGACGAACAAGATTCTATTGGGTATTTCGTCCAACGGTTGGATCAAATCAGAAAAGTTGAGAGAAATTGTAATTATATTAGTTAACTACAACCGTGGGCCTTGGAAATTTAATGGGAAAACACTCCAATCAAATAAGGAGTATTCTTACATAAACAAAAAATTAACTCGAGAAACAAAGAATCAAGCCAATCATTTTGAAGTTGTTACAAAATAAAGGAAAATACAAATACAAGTTAGGATGATGATAGAGCCACCAAACATCTGCCGATGATCGATTTGCAATTTGATCCGTCAGCACAAATGTCACAAAATGTTCGTCAAAAAGGAGAAACTTGAACTTGAAAGTTGGGACCTGCCAAGCTTTGCAACACTTCTTCTTCTTCCTGAAAGCGTACCACTGATTCACTGCAATATACAAATATTTGAGCGTATATCTCCAATTTCTGAAGGAATCTCCAATGTGGGGCTGCGAAATCGAGCAAGGCGAAGTTCCTGAAGGCATGGAAAGTGGGAGCTCTCCGACACCGTCCAATTTTTTAGATTGTGACAATGGGACAATGATACGAACTTGAGGCTTCGGAATTGGCCTTCACTTGTTTTCCATTTGCGTCTTCTGAAGCCACCTCGTATTAATGTGAACTTCTGAAGAAGGGGTAACAAACCTATCTTTTGCAACAAACCTTCAAGCTCACAAGAATATGAGACCTGCAGAGTCAACTTCTTGAGGGAATGTGGGAAGCTAGTAATGTTTTGCAGAGACTCTTCGGCACTTGGAGAAGAAGAGCTCAAGTAAAAGTTTTCCAGGAAATGAAGATAGCTAATACAAATCACTCCGCAGTTTCTTCATAGCGTATCCTCTTCATTCATATTCATAGCGTATCCTCAGTTTCTTGATATTGGGAATTCTCTTAACGACCTCTTCATTCAACTTGAGATTACGCACTCCAATGAGCGTATGCAGATTCTCCATCACAACAATATCATCTTCATCTTTGCTGCTAGGAGGATTTGGGATTTCTAGCTTATGTTTGAACTCGACGTGCCTAAGTTGAGGCATTTTCCAAATTTCCATTGGTGCAATAATAGCACCCAACAATTCAGATCTAATAATTAGAGTGTGCAGATTCCAAAGCTGACTGATTGAAGAAGGTATTCCGGTATCCGGTTCGGCATAAACACTTGCATCAATGTACCGTGAATTTACGAATTGTAGAAAATCTACTGGAGAATGGTGGCCGTAACCATAATCGTTGCCTATATGCAGTGTCCTCAACAATCTACTGCTACGTGGCAATTCTATCCTATCACATGTATTATAAGAACGAGCATGTGGCATATATTTGTTGGCATTGAGTTTCCCATAAAACTCTTTCCGAACAACAATTCGACGATGGCATCTTGCCCCTTTATGAGGACTGCCTACTCTCAGAACGTAATAAAACATTTGTTTTCGAGCTTCTTTCAAAGACAAATCTCTTAGTAAATCATGAATTTTGCAGTATTTCATATTCTCAACTTATCTACTAGAACAAGATTTCTATCTACTAGCTCCTTTAAGTACTCCTCAGCAATTGTTTCTCGGCTTTTGTTGTTTATTGGCTTAAGAAATCCTTCACAAACTCATAGCCTAATGAGTTTTGCGACAATAATTGCCCTATCTTCCTCAAACATTCCCATGTACAAAAAACAAGGCTTTAGATAGACGGGTAAATGGTTATAACTTGTTTTCAAAATCTTTAAGCAATACTCATCATTTTCTGAACTCATGTTCCTCCCGATCTCATGCCAAGAGACCCCCAATCACAACAATTGACAAAGGAAGTCCCTTACACTTCCCCACAATTCCCTTCCCAATTCGTTCGAGTTCAATGGGAAAACTTTCTTCCCCAAATACAATTTTACAAAACAAATCCCAAGCACTGCCCTCATCTAAAAATTTCAAATCAATGAGGTTATTAGGGTTGGTTAACTCGTCAGCCAAGTTTGACATCCTAGTTGTTACCAATATTCGACTCCCGTTATTGAATTCGGGAAAGTAAAATTTTATCTTTTCCCACACCTCTAGACTCCACATATCATCCACTATGACGAAATACTTCCTACCACATAAATATTTGTATAGTTCTTCTCCTAATTCTTCCTCACTCTTATCCCTCGATTTCCCACTAACTTAAGAGAGAACTTCATCAAGAGTTCCCTTCACATTGTAATCTTGAGAAATTGTAGCCCATACACAAACATCAAATTTCTCTTTAATAAGTGCGTTTCCAAACACAGTTTTGGCAAGAGTGGTCTTACCGATGCCACCCATCCCAACAACAGGGATGATTTGGCAGCTGGATTCTCCTCCGGTGAGCCTATCCAGTAGTTGAAGAAGCACATCATCGCATCCCACCATCTCATGACTGTTCCTCCCACCAGCATCATCAGCGGAGACCCTTCCGTGGAATTGAGGTTCAACTGCAGCCTTCTCCCTAATCATCTTCATGACATCTTTCTTGATCAACTCCATTTTTTTTATCACTTTATGCAGGTCATGATTGAAGTGGTCTCTGGTCGTGGTACCTGTGCATTCATATGAAAGCAAGAGCTTAGAGAAATTGGCTACCTTCTCAAGAATTGTGGACCGGCCAAGAATGCGGTCCACAATTTTGATCTCGAGAACATCTTCAGCCGCATGAGCTGCATCTGCAATGCGAACCTCCAAGGGATCTGCTTCGTGGCTGTAGTCAAAAGGGGAACGGTAGGTCTCAAGAAATTCCTGCAAAAAGTTGACTTTTTCAGTGAGAGATTCAACTTGGTTTTTGTGGAGAGAGATCGGAGGAGAAGGATGACGCTCGATCTTCTCTATGATATGCATAAGAGAAACCAGAGCTGCATAAGCTGCCATGATAATTAAATCTCTAAGAACTGAAATGTTTTTTCACAATTTGTAAGGTTGAAAAATCAGGGGTTTAAGCTGCAGGTTGTGTGAGTATACAAGTTGTAGCTACGAGAAGGAAAATATATAAAAGGATGAAGTTGGAGCTGATCGAATCGATAATATTTTAATTCATTCATGAGCTGGCATATTTGACTTAGGCGGCAAAGAAATGACAAATTGGTTGTTACAATTTTTTATTTTTTATTTTCGAAATGTGGTTGTTACAACTTGTTGAAATGCAAAAACATTAAAACAATTAGCATGATAGTTGGTTTCACATTGATAAGGTGCTGTCATGATTTAGCCAATCTAAATCTATACTTATTATAAAAGAGCCTTGTTTACAAAATTGGTTTACCTATTATGTACCTATTATATATCTAATTTAAGGGCAATAATGTAATATCATATTATAATATTATATTTATTTGATATACTAATATATAATTATCATTCTAAAACTAACCACCATTCCCCTATATCTTATAGATTTGAATTCCTAGCATCTCAATTTCTTACCACAGCATATGTATAAATCAAGTCAAATTCTATACAATATATTTCCCACGCCTCTACAGCAATATATTCTATATATACTAATATAATAATAGTAACCATATTCTAATTCACATCGAATGTCTGCAAACATAACAACATATATGTGAGGTTTCATATTTATAGTGGTGTAATGATTTATTCGATAGCATATATATATATATATATTAATAAATCATTACGTACGTAGTTTTATAAGAAAATTTTATATATATATTTGAACATGCATTTTTGTAGAAAATTTGAAAGCACTATTTATTTTTGAAAATTGATGAGGGTCAAAAGTATATTTTGCTCTCAAAGAGATTGTTCCACATCGATTTCATATGAGAATCGTGATGGATTCTTTTGACAACAAATATCTTTATGTTCCATATAGATTTAACATCCACGGTTTTGATTTTTGTGGATAATTTGACTAATTAATTTTTATTTTATTTTTAAAGCACAATAGTACTTATTGGCAAAGGTCCCATAACCAAATGGATAATGATTTATTTGGTCAACTAAATAATTGGCCAAATTAAATCGATAGTGAAATATAAACTTTTATTCGCTAACTAATAAATTGATCACACAAAATTGGTGGTGCAAAGGATGGAAAAAAAACACATTGATTCTAAGTAATTATAGATTTTTCAATAGATGAAGTTTGATTAAAAGCCGATATGAGATGAAAGATTAACTATTAACATTCCAGATTAATAAATAAATATTATATTATTTTGTTCATTCACGTTTTTATGTGAAAGTTGTAATATACTCTTTCCATCCACGAAATGGTTGCCACATTATGGTCGATACGAGTTTTAAGAAAATGGTAGGTAGTAGTGTATTATAGTGAGTATTATTGTGAGTGGAGTAAGGGTCCCACAATAAATGTGAGTGGAGTAGCAAAAGTGACAACTATTTCGTGGACAAACTTAAGTAGCAAAAGTGGCAATCATTTCGTGGACGAAGGGAGTATTGAATATCGAATCTTATACAACTAAATTAAATTTATTATATATAATAAGAAATAAAATAAATAATACTCCCTCCGTCTAGGTTAGTATGACTATTTTCCTTTCTTAGCCGTCTCAACTTAGTACGATGTTTTCTTTTTAGAACATGTTTTTTACCTTTTTGCCGTTAAAAGTTCTAAATATTTAGTCCTATAAAGTTTTGTCATCCACTAAAAAATTACCAACACATTATAGATGAGTCTCTTCCTCCACTTAAAATACCCCTGCCAAAGATTTATCTACTTTTTCTTAAAACTTGTTCACGGGCCCCGCACCATACTAAGTATGGACGAAGGGAGTAATATATAGAATATAAAGTATGATAAAATTGCTTTTGATTCAGAAAATTTGAGAATTTGGATAAATGAGAATTGAGGAAGTTGAGGAGTGTCACATAGGAGATAAGAGTCGTTTTGGTATAATAATAATAATAATAATAATAATTATAATACTATGTAGATTTGATATGTGATAGATTTTATTTCCATACCATACAGTATAATATAATATAGATTTTTTTAGGAAACATAATATAGAATATAAATATTATAAATATGAATTTTAAATTCATAAAATTTGAGATTATATAAATAAGAATGGAGTAAATACTTATAATCCGTGTATATTTTTATATCTCACAATTAGTTTGTACCACCAATTTAATTTGATTATTTAATTAATTGGCCAATAAATAATTATATTATTTTTAAAAATTGTCTAATAATTAAATTTTTCAAATAAATAGTTTAATTTAAATATCAAAGTTAAAAATCTTTGTTTTTTTAGCCGACAATACACAAATAATTAAATAAACCTTATTTATTTATCTACAAATTAGATTTATCTAATAATAAAAGGATTATATTACAATCGTTATTTTTTTAATGTCTAACTACTTTGGCTTAATAATTGAAACTTTGTACAACTTTAAACCATAACAAAATAATCTAATATGAAAAAGATTAGAAAAATGGAAAGGCATGTTTTATAAGTAATTCAATACAAAAGAAACAAACCAACAATACTGCTTTAATCTATTTATTGTCTCAATCTCCTAATGCTAGCACTATCAAGGATTTTAGACCGATTGCTTGTTGTAGTGTGCTTTACAAGATCATTTATAAACTGCTAGCAAATAGAATGCAAGGGGTGCTTCCTAATATTACGAGTGAGAGTCAATGAGCTTTTATAAAAGGGAGGTTCATTTTAACATCATCTTAAGCCATGAAATTATCAAGGAATATAGACATTTATCTCCTCACTACATGGTAAAGATTGATATCCACAAGGCCTACGATTATGTATAATGGCCTTTTTTAGGATACTTAATGCTTGAAGTTGGATTCTCATACAACATTGTAAAGTGGATAATGGCATGCATTAGTACAGTGTCATATTCTATATGTGTGAATGGGGAAATGACAACTCCTTTTAGAGCAAAAAGAAGAGTGAGGCAGTCCATACCTATTTGTTATTTGTATAGAATATTTACACATAAATCTCAAAGAGGTGGAAAAGGAAAGATACCACCCAAGATGCAAGAAATTTGGTTTGCTTGAAGTATGTTTTGCAAATGACCTTCTCCTATTTGACTGAATTTGGCTTGGTAATCCTTTTCCAAATTCTCTAAAGTTTCTGGACTCAAGGCTAATCAAGCCAAGAGCAATATATGTTTTGGAGGAGTGCATGTAGATATTCAAGAGTGATTTTGACTGAATTTGGCTCGGTAAAAGGGAAATTACCATTTAGATATTTGGGTGTACCATTGTCTTCAAAAAAGTTGATAGTTATACAATGTAAACCACTTATTCACAAAAACATGGCAAGAATAGAGAATTGGGCTTCCCGATTCCTTTCTTATGCAGGAAGAGTGCAACTTGTGAAGTCAGTGCTCTTTGGCATTTCGACCTATTGGAGCTAGGAATTTCTTCTCCCTCAAAAGGTTATTAAGGCCATTCAAACTACATGCAGAATATTCTTATGGACTAGGAAGGCAGAAAATTCTAAGAGAGCCTTAATGGCATGGGAGAAGGTTAGCTTACCAAAAAGTGCAAGCGGGTTAAACGCTATTAATATGTATTTTTGGAATGAGGCTGCCATTTGAAACTAGTTTGGTGTGTATCTTAGAAGAAGGAGACAATATGGATACAACGGATACATGGCTTCTATATAAAAAATCAAAACCTACAATGATCTACTGTAATATGGCCCCGCCAAAAAATATTTTCATCACTTGGCTCAGCATTTTTGGGCAAGCTAATGACTTGTGATAGCTTGAGCAGATTTGGGATCCAAGTTGATCCTACATGGAGTCTTTGTGAGTTAGAGATGGAGTCCATTAATCATCTATTCTTTCATGCTCCTACTCGAAGATTGTTTGGTTAAATAAAAGTTTGTTATTTACCAAAAAAAAAAAACAAAGAAACTATATTAGTACTTAAATTGTATTGCCAATGGCATCAAGTGAAGAACCCAAGACAAATCAAAGACAAAGGAGGGAAAAACAATCAAAAAAAAAGAAAAGAAACTGAAAAATAATTAAAAGGCTTAGCAAACTGAGGCATGTTGAAAATAACATCTCTGAGTTGCAGTCTTAAGAAGTGCAAGGAAGACAAAAATAAAAATCACCAAAAATAAGAGTGAAGATTATATTAAGATTCCAAACGACTACAACTACGATGAACAAATTAACATTTAATAAACTATAATCCGGCGGTAAAAACAAAAAGGAGAAATGTTCTCCACTCATCAAAATCAAGAAGAGATTTGTTATGAATATAGATTCACAATTAATTTCATTAATTGAGATGCAAACAATGATATAGTTGGTTTTGGTTTTACTCTATTATTTAATTTTTATTAGTACATTTACTAAATTTTTGCGCGATCACTCTTCAATTTTTAGCATATTAATCCCATCTATTTAATATCTTCTTGATTTATAAATTTAATATTTCACTCTTACGTAAGAAAATTAACATCATATGGAATGTAAATTCGATTATAAATAAACAAAGTAGAAAATAAATAATTGTATTATATTTGCTCTATATTCAAAAGAAAGAATAAACGTGCTAAACGTGCAACGCACGTTGTCTCTGCTAGTTAGTTAAAATAGTCGTTTTAATAAGTAAAATAAGAAAGAAACTAAATGAAGATTATACTACAATTTAATTTTTGGATTGGATTAGGTGATGAAAAATTAACCTCGAAAAAGTTTTGGACTGGTCTGGTGACTTTAACAACTCTAATAACATGTAAATGTAATTACCGTATAGGATGTATTTCTTAAGGTGTAGCTTTTATAAACACATAAAAAAGTGAGTGTAAATTTTAAGGATTTCCTAGTGTATAGATGAAATTTTTGGAAGTAAATATAATATTTGATGTATCGACACTCGAGAGTTGGTATGTATGAAAATATATTCAAATTTCAGCAAGAGTCACTTTGGTGGGATAAATAAACTAATGCAGTTGCCACTTGCGACTTTGCAATACAATTTAAGGATTTATTCTAGTGGGTATTCAATTTTTTTTTTTTTTTTTTTTTTTTTTTTAAACACGGAAGAAGATACATTATCATGTATACCACCAGTTTGCTGTCAAACTTATTATTTTTTTTTTGTGTAAGAAATGTCCATGGGTCTCCGAACGCAATATCAATTTTTTTTTATATTAATTTTTCCACACATGACCACAATTTGAACCGACCGGCCCACTTCGTTGTTGGACTTCCGGCATTTTTTTTTAACAACATTATAAGGAAATTTAAATACCGCGTGACGAAGGACTCGAACCCGTGACCTTTGGCCCGGACATTAACCTCACTATCACTAAACATTTTATGGGCCTCAAAGTGTCCTATTAGAATTAACTCCATATTCGGATAAAGAACACACTTTTGATTTTGTCAAATTCTAGCTAAATTCCAAATCTTTTTATCTTTTAATTTTTTTTATTTTAGATTTTTTTAAATTTTATTCTTTTTCCGGTTCTGCCTTTGGCTCCAATTTAATTGTTCTACCTTCACTCCGATTACTAATATAAAGATAATCTTAGTGACAATAATTTAGATCGTTCAACTTTCTCGGAGGCCATCGGCTCCCCTCATTTGATCTCTTAACCAAAGAAGAAGTGACAAATAAAAAAATGAAGAGACAAACAAAAAAATGAGGGAAAAAAAATTGGAAATTTGAAAATAGGCGCATGCACCCCACACGTGGTCGCATGGGGTGCGGCATGTCGCATTCAAGTTTTTGCCATTTTTTTTTTAAAGTGTACCTACCCAATTCCGCAACATATATTTGTAACTCAATTCTATCTTGTGGCAGTGGTGGCCAACTTCTAAACTCTTCATCCAAACCTGTCATAAGTTCTGATAGAATAAGATGCAAGAACAAGAATTCAAATACATTATTCTTCATAAAATTTGTAAACAATGTCTTCTACTACTCAAATGAAGCATTATATTTTCTCCCCCTACCTCAGAAAAATAGAACTTTGTAAATAGGAATTAACCTAATATAAGACACAACAATTTTAAGAGAATTTGATCGCATTTCAATATCTGTAGAAACATTTAAAAGTTTGAGTATGAAACTGATCTTCACCTTCATATATCAGCTGGTTGCTCCGAGGCTCTTTACTCAAATCATGCATGCCCAAGTATACTGAAAACAAATCTGCAGCAACAGAAAAAATTTAGATACATAATACGGATTTACAGCCTTGATAGACTTTTGTGGAAAATATTAATGAAGCCAAAAACTCATGAACCAAATTATGAAGCAGGGTATGAGTATCCTTATTCGCCAGTCAGGTTGAGTTCTTTGATTAGATATTCCAACAATCTAGCGACGTTGTTTTTGAGTCTGGGCAGAATCACAAACCGGATCCTCTATTGCATTGGTGATTTGATCTTATTCAATTATTATGTTTCATTAGTGACATTGAATTTCATATCATTCACAAATTGTCACTCAAATCAATTTGTATTGATTTGCTATTTGAAAACTCCCTCTTTATATATATATGACCTTTTTCTTTTGTGAACCCAAATACTAGCTAAAATATTAAAAAACCTAAGTACTAATCATTTTATCATTATTGACTAATCTAAGAAGGATTATGTATCGAGGAAAGATTATGTATCAGAGAGTGTGGAGGAGATGCATTTGCTAACGAGGTACAATATTATGTATCTGTTAGATTTGAGCTCGTGGCTCATTGAAGATTGACAAATTTATGTAGAAGCAAGATTGACTGAAGTGTTTCGAGTTGTCCGAAAAACAGAGTGTGGTGACTGCGGTGACTGCGCTTCAGTCTGAGCTACTTCGAAGTGGAATAGCATGAAAGATTTCTTTCCATAACTAGGCGGATTCTACGAGGGTTTTTACCTTATCCGGTTAGATACGGAGAAGATATCTTTGGGTGAATATATCCGATTATTCCACTTGTTCCACAAGGCACGTCTCCAACAAGGAAGGGTTTCATGCATAAGGAAACTGGGGCAAATCGATGGAGATAATATCTAGGGATTCTCAAGACCTATATATATCGACATCTAGACATCTTGAAGGCGGCCGCGGAGATAGCTATTTTTATTGTTTATAGCTTTAACACTATTTCGTGAATGAGTGTTGATTTGTAATCTTGAGAGTGTTTAATTCGTTAAACAAACACTTGAAAGAGGGTTAGGTGTTGAGTTGTTATTCGAACTTAGATTGTAAGGGTGCGGCGTTTGCAATCACAGTTCACATAGATCGGGAAGGGCGTGAGTGGTGAGGTTTCATAAGGTGGAAGACCATATGTGTAAGATCATGTAACTTTGACTTTCGATAGTGAATTGTTCTCTCTTGGGCGTGGTCCCCCAGACGTAGGTTGTTTAACCGAATTGGGTTACCATTCTGTGTGTCACTTTACTTAGCTCACTCGTTATAATCTGTATTATTATATGTGCTTAGTTTCTGCAGTAACAGAGTTAATTTATAGTCATAAATTATCTAGTTGGTATTTTCAGTATTGACAAACCTCTAATTGAAAGCTTGAGAGAGGTCTAAACACATAGTTAAAAGTAAGATATATATTTTGAATGACTTTATCTAACCTACCAAACATGACCTTAAAAGATAAATTTATGTCATATATATAAGTAGATGACTTAAAAGGGAATATTATTTATCCGATCCATCTCTAATAGTGTCCATGTGTTATATTTTTCACTGAAAAATTTGTATTTTTTGAAACATCTGAAATTCACCTATAGTTTGTTGCCGTGTCCTTTAAAGATTATATCTAAAGACCTTACAAATAGACTACACACTATGCTTGATGTATTGATTAGTGAAAATCAATCTGCTTTTTTTAATCAAAGGAAGAGTCATTTTTGACAACTTCCTACTTAGTCATGAATTGGTAAAAGGTTATAACAGAAAATGTATGTCTCACTGCTGCATGATCAAGATAGATATCCAAAAGGCCTATAACTTTGTAGAGTGGCCTTTTTTGAAGTATTTACTACTTGAATTAGGCTTCCCTTACCAGTCTGTGGGGTGGACAATGGCTTGCCTAACCACAGTAACTTATGTGATCAATGTAAATGGAGAAACAACTAAGCCTTTTAGTGCAAAGAAATGATTGAGATAAGGGGTCATATCTCCTCTTTATCTCTACGTTATTTGCATGGAGTATTTGCATAGATGTCTTTTGGATCTCAAAAGAAATCCTGACTTCAAATTCCACCCAAGATGCAAGAAACTAGGTTTGGTGCAAGTTTGTTTTGCAGATGACCTATTGTTGTTTGCTAGAGGAGATCTTGCAGATTGCTCTTTGTTAACTGTTGTGGAGTTTGAAACAAAAAAAAAATAAAAAGATTAGTTCTGGATTTGCTGGGTCCATGGCTATTACATCAAGGATAAGAACATCATCACCATGAGGATTCCACCCCATGCCTCATGGGTGGTGAGGAAAGTGCTTGGAGCTCGATAATATTTCTCTTAACTTCGTGATGGATCTGAGTTTCTCAACCACTCTTCATTTTCTATCAGGAAAATGTACAAGTGCCTACCAGGTTATTTTGAGAAGGTACAATGGTGTAATGTCTTATGTGGTAACCCTGCTCCTCCAAAAACCATTTTCTTGTGGTTGAGTATTTTGGGCAGGATTACTACGTGTGACAACGTGCTCATAGTGGGAATTCATGTGGAGCCCAAGTGTAGTTTGTGTGAACAAGTTGATAAACCCTATAGCATCTTTTTTTCCAATGCAGTCTCTCCATGAGTATATGGCAATAGGTGAAAAGTTGGTGCAAAATTCACTGTAGTTCAGGTAGTTGGCAGCATGAAAAGAATGTTTTAAAGAATTATTGTATAGCAAACACTGGGAAACGAAAAATGTACAAAATAGCTCTCTCCGTCTTTGTGTATCAGCTTTGGTTTGAAAGAAACTATCGAAGATTTCAAGACAATAGTTCAAGTGTGGAGCAAGTGATTCGACATTGTCAAATGATGATTGCTATAAGCAGTAGAAGGGATAAGAAGTTAGCTCATCTACTGGATAGCTAGATCACGTAGTTTTGGTGGTTTTTGTGTTTTATTGTTTGCTTGATTTGTAGTTGTGGCCCTTTTCTCGATAATTTTGGTTAAATAAAATATCTATTAACCAAAATAAATAAAATAACTTATGTATATTAAAAAAACAATAAAAAAAACCCTACAATCATAACAAATGAGCACAAAAAGAATCAAATTACTCAAATAAAACCAAAACGAGCTACCCCTACCTAAAATTATATTTTAGGATAGTTGATAATTAATCCTAAATTAAGAATTAATAAATAATAATTCAATTGATTTGTATATTAAATATTTAAATTTAATAATAATAATAATAATAATAATAATAATAATAATAATAATAATAATAATAAGTGAGCTCGTTTCAAAAAGAAAAAGAGAGAGGGAAAGAATAAGAAACTGGGCCTCAACTTGTATTGGGCCTATAGTAGAGAGTTCAGAAGCTAGCTCTAGAATAAAATGGATGTTGCACATTATTTTTCTCGTGAAAATTATTTAATACTACGATTTAAACTTGTACAACAACAAATATTGCGATGGAAATAAAAGGGCTTCAAGGTTCACAGCATATGAATCATAAAATTCAAAATTAACATTGCATAGGATATTATTATGTGGTGTTTCATCGAACAGCGCATTTCTCAGAAGAAAACAAGATTCTATTGGGTATGTTCGTGGATCAAATCATAATTGTTTGAAACTTAAACCCAACGACTTGACAAGTTAATTAGTACAGTGAGGCCTTGAAAATTTAATGGGAAAACAATCCAATGAAGAAAGGAGTATCCTTACATAAACAAAGAAATTAACTCGAGAAACAAAGAAACAAGATATTTACATTTTGAGAAAATAAAGGAAAACACAAATAGAAATTACAAGGTAGGATGATGATAGAGCCACCAACCATCTGCCGATGATCGATTTGCAATTTGATCCCCAACTTTATTCCCTTCAACGGAAATATATGAGAAAATGTTTGTCAATAATCACGCACTTCAACTTGAAAATTGGGACCTGCCAAGCTTTGCAACTCTGCTTCTTGGTGACGGAATATTATAGCTCTAACATGAAGATGCTCTTGTTGATCGCCGTATAAATCCTCTTGTTCGTCTTCTATCGTTTTAGCAGACAGTACCACTGATTTACTGCATTGCTCCACCACAATATTTTTGAGTGTTGCTATCTCTCCAATTTCTGAAGGAATCTCCAATGTGGGTTCGTATACTTCAGCAAGGCGAAGCTCCTGAAGACGTGGAAAGTGGGAGCTCTCCAACACCGTCCAGTTTTCTAGATAGCGACAACAGCGCAATGATAGGTACTTGAGGCTCTGGAATTGGCCTTCGCTTGTTTCCCATTTGCATCTTCTGAAGACACCACCTTCTAATGAGAGCTTCTGAAGAAGGGGCAACGAACCCATCTTTTCCAATATGTCATCCAACTCGAAACGAGATGAGACCTTCAGAGTCAACTTCTTGAGGGAATATGGGAAGCTAGTCATTTGCAGATGCGCTTCGAAACATGGAGAAGAGGAGATGTAGTGTAAGTTTTCCAGACAATGAAGATAGCTAATACCATTCACTGCGCTACTTTCCCAATCTCTATCAACTTCATAGTATAGCCTCAGTGTCTTGATATTGGGAATTCTTTTAACCACCTCTTCATTCAACTCCAGATTATGCACTCCTTTGAGCGTATGCAGATTCTCCATCACAACATTATCTTCATCATCATCATCTTTGCTGCTCGGAGGATTTGGGATTTCTAAAATATTCTTGACCTCCACATGCCTAAGTTGAGGCATTTCCCAAATTTCCATTGGTGCAGCAATATCACCCCGAGCACTAATAATTAGTGTGTGCAGATTCCAAAGCTGAGTGATTGAAGAAGGTATTCTTGTATTTAGTTCGACTCTGACTCTTGCATCAATGTAGCGTGAATTTACAAATCGAAGAAGATCAACTACTGGAGAATGATGGTCTAAATAAAAATTGTTGTCTATATTCAGTGTCCTCAACAATCTACTACTACATGGCAATTTTGTCATATAACATGTATACGAACGAGCATGTGGCATATAATTGTTGACATAAAACCCTTTGCAAACAACAATTCGACGATGGCTGCTTGCCCCTTTACGAAGACTATCTTCGCTCAAAACATAATAAAACCTTTGTTTTTGAGCTTCTTTCAAAGACAAATCTCTTAGTAAATCATGCATTTTGCAATATTTGATATCCCCAAGTACCCCCAACTTATCTACTAGAACAAGATTTCTATCAACTAGCTCCTTTAAGTACTCGTGAGCTATTGTTTCAGGGCTTTTGTCGTTTATTGGCTTAAGAAATCCTTCACAAACCCATAGCCTAATGAGTTTTGAGACCCTAATTGCACGATCTTCCTCAAACATTCCCATGTACAAAAAACAAGGCTTTAGATAGGCGGGTAAATGGTTATAACTTGTTTTCAATGTACTCAAACAATACTCATCATTCACAAAACTCAAGTTTCTATCTATCTCATACCAATATTGTGAGGTTTGCTGGGATTTTGCCAAGAGACCCCCAATCACAACAATTGACAAAGGAAGTCCCTTACACTTCTCCACAATTCCCTTCCCAATTTGCTCGAGTTCAATGGAAAAACTTTCTACCCCAAATACAATTTTAGAGAACAAATCCCAAGCACTACCCTCATCTAAAAATTTCATATTAAGGAGGTTACCAGAGTTGGTTAAGTCAGCAGCCAAGTTTGACATCCTAGTTGTTACCGGTATTCGACTCCCGTTATTGAACTCAGGAAAGTAAAATTTCATATTGTCCCACACGTCTAGACCCCACACATCATCCATCACGACCAAATACTTCCTACCACATAAATATTTGTATAGTTCTTCTCCTAATTCTTCCTCACTCTAATCACTTGAGATCCCACTCGTATCCCTTGATTTCCCTCTAACTTGAGAGAGAACTTCATCAAGAGTTCCCTTCACATTATAAACTTGAGAAATTGTAGCCCACGCACAAACATCAAATTTCTCTTTAATAAGTGCGTGTCCAAACACATTTTTGGCAAGAGTGGTCTTACCAATGCCACCCATCCCAACAACAGGGATGATTTGGCGGCTGGATTCTCCTCCGGTGAGCCTATCCAGTAGTTGAAGAAGCACATCATCGCATCCCACCATCTCATGACTGTTCCTCTCACCAGCATCATCAGGGGAGACGTTTCCGTGGAATTGTGGTTCAATTGCAGCCTTCTCCCTAACCATCTTCATCACATCTTTCTTGATCAACTCCAATTTTTTTATCACTTTCTGCAGATCATGATTGAAGTGGTCTTTGGTACCTGCGCATTCATATGAAAGCAAGAGCTTAGAGAAATTGGCTACCTTCTCGAGAATTGTGGAGGACCGGCCTAGAATGCGGTCCACAATTTCCGTTTCAATCACATCTTCAGCCGCATGAGCTGCATCTGCGATGCGAACCTCCAAGGGATCTGCTTCGTCGCTGTAGTCAAAAGGGGAATGGTACCCCTCAAGAAATTCCTGCAAGAAGTTGAGTGTTTCAGTGAGAGATTCAACTTGGTCTTTGTGGAGAGAGATCGGAGGAGAAGTATGACGCTCGATCTTCTCTATGATATGCATAAGAGAAACTAGAGCTGCATAAGCTGCCATGATAAATCTCTAAGATCTGAAATGTTTGTAAGGTTGAAAAATTGAGGGGTTTAAGCTGCAGGTTGTGTGAGTATACAATTTGTAGCTATGAGAAGGAAAATATATCGATTCAATAATAAATTAATTCATGCATGAGCTGGCATATAAGACTTCTAATCAACTTGTATTATTATTTTTATGTTTTAGTTATTTATTAAGACACAAATAGTATAATATGGTAGCAGTTGGACAGAAACTGAAGAAGACAGTATTTGCTTCTAATCAATTATAAGCTTATAAAATACTAGTAAAAAATCATCACCAATCATCATCATGTGTTGGGTTGACTTAGGCAAAATAATGACAAAATGGTTGTCACAATTTTTTATATTAAATGTGGTTGTTACAACTCGTTCAAATGAAAAAAAAAAAAAAAACATTATAACAATTAGCATGATAGACTAGTTTCACATTGATAAGGTAATTGTCATGATTTAGCCTATTAGTTAAAATAGTCTTTTTTAATAACTAGCAAAAGCAACGTGCGCTGCACGTTTTAGCCAATATTGTTCTTATGATGTACCAATCATTGAATATGCACATATAATGCGTGTATAGAAATTTTAAAATGTTTTAAACAAACCATTGCTTTCTAGGTCTTCTAAATAACATATTTTGGAATTTATATAGGTATAGATACTGTCACAATAAAATATTGAAGAATAAATAATTAAATCAAAGAATCATACATCGAATGAGTTAAAAACAGCTCATTCGTTGAGCCTTTCCACCTGTATAAATCATCCCTGTGGGTTGAGATTTTAAACCTGCAAACATAAGTCCAATAATCCATGACCTCACCAAATTCATTAACAAATAAATACGGCCCCCATCTAAAGGACCATGAACAAGAGTCACCACGGACAACACCCATATCTTTAATTAACCAAAATATTTAAGAAGATAACAAAAGAGAGAGGGAAATTTGTTTGTGAGACCACTATCTTCATTAAAACACATATCCTCCCAAAACATAATTTGGTAAGTGCATCACATACATGTCTATACGCACAATATCATAGCTATGCATTAGCATGTTCGGAAAATGAAATATCTCTCGCTCTTAACTCAACTTGAACTTGAATTTCATAGTACACCCTAGTTATTCACACAGTGTTTAGATATGAGATTAATTATTTATGCTTTGCATCCCAGAAACAAAATCAAAAGGCAAGTAAATAAAATTTTAGAAAGGAAAAACAGTGAATAAAATGAAATATACTAGTAATTGCTAAAGTGTGAATTAAGTGTAAAAAAAATTTCAGTTTTGCTAACAATCTAATTATAGGCTAGTTAGTGGTTCTAAAGTCTAAATTAGTCATTAGTCTATTTTATAGAACACTCTTGACACTTTTCTTGATATGTGAATATAATATATAGTGGAAGCAAACATAACTACACAAAACAAATACTACCAAACAATTGTGTTTTGGTATTCCATGTCTCCTACACATATACGTATTTGATTGCTTGAAAAGCTGGCATCAATATAAGAATCAAAACACTTAAACTTGCAAAGAAGTCTACCTAAGTTATTTCATCTGGAGGCAAATTCATTCAGAAAAAAGAAGAAAATTTAACACCTTAAATATAGTTACAATAGCATATAATTATTATAATATATAACATTTAACACCTTAAGACATAATGAACTCACTTTCAAGCTTGCTTGTTCATGATCAATTGAACATGAAATTTCCATATATAGTGGAAGAGTTTCTATGTGTCGGGAATAATATAATTAATGCACCCAACTAATAATTAAAGACAACTTGCTTGTTCATAAATAATTGAATATGAAATTTTCATAGTGGAAGGGTTTCTATCCGGGAACGATATCTAATCAATGCACCCAACTGATTAATGATAATTAAAGACTACTAATAATAGATAATTTTCAACTAATAGAAATAGATAAATTCATATCTTATAATTTTAATATTAAATACAATATTGCCCTTAAAATTGCACCACTTGTTGCACCAAATTAAACTCGCACAATAGGCAATCCAACATTTCAAAGATCCAATGGTAAGCATTCCATCATTCGTACAACATTAACCAATATAATTCAGTACCATGTGCTATGCAAGAAAGTAGAGTTCTAATCATTAAAAATTTGAATATTAGCATAGCAAATTGGGATAGGAAATTGTATTGAGGTAAATAAGATCACATCAAACAAATGAGGGTTATGAATGCAGTTTGCATAATTTAAGTCTATGCAGGTTCAATCAAGAAGATGTAACAAGAATCCTAAATGCACGAAAAATAGGGAGGCCCTTGTCTTATCAGCGATACAAAACCTGGGCGGGCGCTGAGATTTTGTCTACTATCAAGGAAAACAAGGAAGGGGTAATCATGCAAATGATGTTTCAGATTTAAACCATGTTCTCCAAGAAACCATGATGACAAAGTAATACTGTAAATAAATGCATATATATAAGGATCACTCATGATGAAAACAAAGATATATCAAGATAAGATCTCACCTTTGATGAGCCTCCAGTCCTCACAATGTCATTGCTCCGGAAGCTGCTGTTACCTAGGCTATCTAATTTTGATCACAAATACCATCCCTATATTCATAAATCAATTGCAAAACATTTCATTGAAAATAAAGTCATGGCATAGTTATTATACTCTAATTTCCATATAGAGTACAACTAAAGTCATTAAAAATACCCACTTTTTCCGACTTAGAAATATAGAGTATGCTCCAACATGGTCCAAGTACCCTACATCTACACAACCCCACCAATACTACAAGTGCACAATCAAGAAGAAGAAAAGAAATTCCAAGTGTTGTCTCAATCAATTTTTAGATTTTCATAAAATATAAAATACTCTTTGTTTTTCTTTTATTGTTGAGAATCGGCTTTTTAATGACATTGGCATCACATTTTTCCAATCACAAACCAGTAAACAAATTCTAAATGTTGCTCAGTGAAGAACAATATTTTCTTGAATAGTTATAATAAAATTAAGATTCTTATTCTCGGATTACACTAGCATAGAGCCAAATGAACAAGTACAAAGTTGTTCAGTTCCTTATTAAGCAAGAATACACGTTCTAGATTGAATTTAAGAATCTTAGTAGTTGTATCATATTGCATACTAAAATAAACATGAAAAGGGGAAAAGGTTCCAACCATTCAATGGCTTAAAATCATTTAATCAAATCTCAATCTCATCAATGTTCTGGAGTCTCAACGGAACTCCTTTAAGAAAATTGTTTCTTCTCTAGGTTGCAATCAGCATCATTGAACTCTAATGTTCTCTCGGTGTCGTTTAGATAGAATGAAAATTTGAATACATTGTAAACCAAACCAGCAGAGGTGCGGTGTGAGAATACAATGACAGTAAGATTCTTCGTTAAAAGATTATTGTATTTAATAAAATCAGCAAGTATATTTGAGAAACGGTTTAAATCTGGACAGAAAAATGATTGAGTGCTTACGAATACAATCTTCTACAGTAGTATGATGCATATATATTGTCAAACTTATCATGTAGTAGAGAGTATGAAACCATTAAAAATACTGATAAATATAATGTATTGAATCAAGAAATTCATTTCTTACTTGAAGAAATTTGAGATTTGGATATCTTCTCAACAGTGATACAGCCAATATGTGCTGATGGGATCATCTTGCTTTCCGCAAACTTTCATCATTCTCATCAAATTCATCCTACATCGTGAAAAGAAAAGAGTAAGAACAAATGACAAAACTTGTAGAATACAATTATAATGTAGAAGTGTAAAAAAAGAAGTAGCACCTGAACATTCTAAATTTAGAAGCCAATATCCATCCTGAAAATTTAATAACACAGAGAGAATGAAGTGAAAAAAATTAAAATTGAAAAAATATCCACCCGGAAAATTTAATAACACGGAGAGAATGAAGTGAGAAAATTTAAAATTGAAAAATCTTGAATTCTTGTCTGTGACAGCACAACATAACAGATTTGAGTCCAAGAAATCGTTGAGTCCAGAAATCGGCAAAACCCCATTGCTTTAATTTCAACTTCCGGACTTGCAATTTGATCAAAATAAGACAAGAATGTATCAACAAATGGGAGCCAAATTGAAGCAAGAAATATACATCAACACAGAGTTAAGTCTTTGTAGTAGTTGAGACGTTGAGACGATGCTTTTGGTATGGCTTCCTGCCTTCTATAGGCTAATTTCCCACTATGTCATTATAACAAAATAAAGCATAGGTGAATTAGGGAGGTTATTCTATCCTACAACTACAAAGTTAACCAAGTAAAATTCATCAAACCTGGCCTATAACATCGCAGTAAAATTAACCATCGATCATATTAATCTTTTTCTTGTGTGGACAAATTATTATATAACTATATATACCTGGTGTAGCATAGTTGTCATAGATGTGGTAGGGAAGATTTGCAAAGCGTAAATAATTCATCAGGAGTCCGCTGCGAAAACACTCTTGTGTATTTGCGTGTGCATAAAACTCACATGAAAGCTGGTGAGTAGTAGAATTTGGCCGATCTAGAATGTTTTGTTTATTTGCTCGTAACAATCACCACAACAGCCGCTATGGCCAACACAAACAGCAAAAATCGCAACACGACCTCAGCTACGGCGGCGTAATTGATTGGTGGTGCCGCAACGAGATGATTTCTGAAATATTTTCAATGATGAATTTTTCGGACGGCTGCTTTGTTAAAAATAGGTTTTCATTACATTGTGAATGAAAAAAAAAACGGATGCATAGCGTATATTAATATTATCTATACTTATTTTCCTTGTAGATATAATATTATTAATTACACTAATTGCCCTTATATTAGATATATATTAAGGATATTTTGGGCAACTCAAATTTTGTAAAACAAGGCTCTTTCTATATTAGTATAGATTAAAATAACAAAGAAACTAAATCAATACTATACTGACTTAATTCTCAAGGATATGCGTTATTATTTATTTACATGGATTACAAATTGGGGAAATAGGTAAACATAGCCATTTTATTTAGCCAATATGCATAATATTCCCAATCTTTAATAACAAAGGGGAGAATTCAGAAGAATTAAGATATCTATACCTATATAAAAAGTATCTTGTTGAAAAATTTGGTTTGCCTATAATACCCCTGTTAATATAATTGTATATAATTATACATTAGATAAATATTATTATCATTAGATATATATTATAATTGTATATAATGTATATCTTTTTATTAAACTAAATTTAAGCAAAAAAAAAGACTTATTCAAGCATTGTAAAGTTGGATTAGGCCAACATTTATTTATTGTAAATTACAATAATAATATTATAATATCAATTTACAATAGGTTATGACTATTCATTGTTTTATTGGAGTGATATGACTTTTCAATCTTTAATTAATCAGGATTATAACCCCTACACCAACGAGTTTGCAAAATATTTAGGATAGTTCATTAAATTCTTCTATTTATTAATTTATTATCGTTTAAGCGGAAAAAATACTTTTATCTCACAAATCTTTTCTAGATAAGTCGAACGATTTATATTGTGATTAATTTTGTTCCCTTTTAAAGTTTGGGGATTTAATGTGCATGGCATTGTGTTCAATTTTCAGTTCAGGCTTACACATATATATGTGCTACTCCTTCTATTTCATTGATAATGTCCCCTACCTTTTGGGTGCCAGTGTTATATATAATCATATATACTCGAAAATTATCTTATTTTAACATAATTTTTAATAATTTAAAAAATAAATTACAGTACTATTTTTTTATTAAGAGACACAATTTGAAATTGTAGAACTATGATCTTATCGCAATCAATAATTAATTTAAGATTCAGATATAATATTATAAGTTATTTTCCTTTTTTAATTTTAAGAAAATTATTTGACAAAGAATGAATTTATACTTACGAAGATATACATGCAATTGAACATGGAACTTTAAAGCATTAATTGATTAATTTTTATACATTAATTTTTAGATACATAATATATTTAATGTTAGTTTTGTAAATTAGTATTAGGTATATATTAATTGAATTTAGAAATTATCATATAATTTATAGTTATTAACTATCCATATTGTATTACTTTTTAGTACAATCATGTAAATTATTGTATTACTTTTTAGTATAATCATATGAATTATGTGCCGCGCACATAATATCTGCTAGTACCAATAAAATCAACAAATGCTAACATTATAAGAAAGGTGGAATTTCATCAAGCATATAAAAAAAATTCAAAAAGTAAAACAAACTCACATAGTTCAGGCGCAACTGAGAACGATCGTGATGCATGCGCAAAAAGTAATCTAAAATCAGAAAATGAAAAGTAGAAATAGACGAACATAAAATTCTCGAAAATGAGTCTTCAAAAAAAAGAAATCTCGAAAATGAAGGATTCGAACCTGTGGCTGACGGAAAGCATGAGGATCTCGAGAATGCGTTGAGGATACTAAAAAAGGAGTATCCTTACATAAACAAGAAACTGGACAAACAAATATGAGAAGAAGAAGTGGTGGAGATAGCATAATAGTGCAAATCCCATAACAAAGGCAAATAATATTTGAAGTGCAGTAGCTCTAGACATGGTGGCTTAATTAGCTTTCAAATTGGATATAATGGAAACGAAATCCAATCAAGAAAACAGTATCCTTACAAAAACAAAGAAACAAGATAATCATTTTGAAGTTGTTAATTACAAAATAAACAAAAATACAAATACAAGCTAGCCAGGATGACGATCAAGCCACCAACCGTCTGGCGATGATCGACTTGCGAATTGATCCACAACTTTATTCCCTCAAAAACAAATTAAACGAAATGTTTTTGAAAATAAGAATAAAGTTCAACTTGAAAGTTGGGACCTGCCAAGCTTTGCAACACTCTTTCATCCCTAGGGCATACTAGAGCTCTAACATGAAGATCTAGCTGATCCCCGTATAAATCCTCTTGTTCGTCTACTATCTTTTTAGCAGACAGCACCACTGATTCACTGCAACGTTCCACCAGAATATATTTGAGCGTAGCTATCTCTCCAATTTCTGAAGGAATCTCCAATGTGGGTTCATATAATCCAGCAAGGCGAAGCTCCTGAAGACGTGGAAAGTGGAAGCTCTCCAACACCGTCCAGTTTTCTAGGCCGCGAAAATGGGACAATGATAGGAACTTGAGGCTGGGGAATTGGCCTTCAATTGTTTCCCATTTGCGTCTTTTGAAGACACCACCTGCTAATGTGAGCTTCCGAAGATGGGGTAACGAACCTATCTTTGGCAACATGTCGTCTAGCTCAATTGAGACCTTCAAAGTCAACTTCTTGAGGGAATGTGGGAAGCTAGTAATGATTTGCAGAGACATTTGGGCAGGTGGAGAAAAAGAGACGAAGTGTAAGTTTTCCAGGCCATGAAGATATCGAATACACTTCACTCCGCTTCTTTCCCAATCTTCATAGTATATCTTCAGTTTCTTGATATTGGGAATTCTTTTAACCACCTCTTCATTCAACTGCAGATTACGCACTCCTTTGAGCGTATGCAGATTCTCCATCACAATAACATCATCATCTTTGCTGCTGGGAGGATTTGGGATTTCTAATTTACATTTGAACTCGACGTGCCTAAGTTGAGGCATTTCCCAAATTTCCATTGGTGCAATAATCCAACAACCGAATGTGGACTTATCTATAATAACTATTGTGTGCAGATTCCAAAGCTGACTGATTGAAGAAGGTAGTATTCTGCTATTCCGTTTGACTCTAACACTTACATCAACGTACCGTGAATTTAGGAATTGAAGAAAATCTACTGGAGAAAAATGGTCTAAACCATAATCGTAGTGTATATTCACTGTCCTCAACAATCTACTACCAAATGGCAAATCCATACGAGAAAATGCATTATAAGAACGAGCATGTCGCATATAGTTCTTGGCATTGAGTTTTCCATAGTACCCTTTGCGAACAACAATTCGACGATGGTTGCTTGCCCCTTTAAAATGACTATATGGTCTCACAACGTAATAAAACCTTTGTTTTTGAGCTTCTTTCAAAGACAAATCTCTTACTAAATCATGCATTTTGCAATATTTGATATCCCCAAGTACTCCCAACTTATCTACAAGAACAAGATTTCTATCAACTAGCTCCCTTAGGTACCCCACAGCAATTGTTTCCGGGCTTTTGTTGTTTATTGGCTTAAGAAATCCTTCACAAACCCATAGCCTGATGAGTTTTGATACACTAATGGCAATATCTTCCTCAAATGTTCCCATGTACAAAAAACAAGGCTTTAGATAGGCGGGTAAATGGTTATAACTTGTTTTCAATGTATTCAAACAATACTCATCATTCACATCACTCAATTTTCTCTCTATCTCATGCCAATATTGTTGCGTCTTTTGGGATTTTGCCAAGAGACCCCCAATCACCACAATTGACAAAGGAAGTCCCTTACACCTCTTCACAATTCCCTTCCCAATTCGCTTGAGTTCAATGGAAAAACTTTCTTCCCCAAATACAATTTTCGAAAACAAATCCCAAGCACTATCCTCATCTAAAAATTTCATATCAAGGATGCTATTATGGTTGGTTAAGTGGGCAGCCAAGTTTGACATCCTAGTTGTTACCAATATTCGACTACCGTTATTGTACTCAGGAAAGTAGATATTCATCTTGTCCCACACCTCTAGACTCCACACATCATCCATTACGACCAAATATTTCCTACCACATAAATATTTGTGTAATTCTTTGTCTAAATCTTCTTCTTTAAGATTATTTGAGATCCCACTCGTATCCCTCAATTTCCCCCTAACTTGAGAGAGAACTTCATCAAAAGTGGCCTTCACATTATAATCTTGAGAAATTGTAGCCCACAAACAAACATCAAAATGCTCGTTAATAAGTGGGTGTGCAAACACAGTTTTGGCAAGAGTGGTCTTACCGATGCCACCCATCCCTACAACAGGGATGATTTGGCGGCTGGATTCTCCTCCGGTGAGCCTATCGAGTAGTTGAAGAAGCACATCATCGCATCCCACCATCTCATAACTGCTCCTCTCACCACCATCATCAGCGGAGACGCTTCCGTGGAATTGAGGTTCGATTGCAGCCTTCTCCCTAACCATCTCCGTCACATCTTTCTTGATCAACTCCATTTCTTCTATCGCTTTCTGCAGATCTTCATTGAAGTCGTCTCTGGTCGTGGTACCTGCGCATTTGAATGCAAGCAAGAGCTTAGAGAAATTGACTGCCTTCCCAAGAATTGTGGATCGGCTACGAATGAGGTCCACAATTTTCGTTTCGATCACATCTTCAGCCGCATGAGCTGCATCTGCAATGAGAACCTCCAAGGGATCTGCTTCGTCGCTGTAGTCAAAAGGGGAACGGTAGGTCTCGAGAAATTTCTGCAAGAAGTTGACTGTTTCGGTGAGAGATTGAACTTGGTCTTTGTGGAGAGAGATTGGAGGAGAAGGATGACGCTCGATCGTATCTATGATATGCATAAGAGAAGCCAGAGCTGCATAAGCTGCCATGATAAATCTCTATGATCTGAAATGTTTTGTTACAGTTTGTAAGGTTGAAAAATGAGAGTTTTAAGCTGCAGGCTGTGGATATACAGTTTGTAGCTATGAGAAGGAAAATATATATTAAGTCATTCTTGAGCCGGCATATTTGACTTCTAGTAGATAAGATGAAAAATGAGTGGTTTAAGCTGGAGGTTGTGGATATACAATTTGTGGCTATGAGGATGAGGGAGGATGAAGTTGGAGCAGATCGAATCGATATATAATAAATAATTCATTCATGAGCTGGCATATTTGACTTAGGCGGCAAAGTAATGACAAATTGGTTATTACATTTTTTTTATTTTTTATATGCGAAATGTACGTGGTTGTTACAACTTAATGAAATGCAAAAACATGAAAACAATTAGCATGATAGTTGTTTCACATTACAACTTGTTGAAATGCGAAATGTACGTGGTTGTTACAACTTGTTGAAATGCGAAATGTAATGATAGTTTTTTTTAGGTAGTTATAAAGTAATTGTTTTAATAAGTAAAATAAGAAAGAAACTAAATCAAGATTATACTACAATATAATTTTTGGATTGGATTAGGTGATGAAAAATTAACCTCGACAAAGTTTTGGGCCTCTGAAGATTCCCTTCCGTCACTAAATAAATCTATATCTATATCTATATCTATACTTATATAAAAAGAGCCTTATTTTACAAAATTTGAATCGCTTAAAATATCCTTGTTATATATCACAATTAAGGGCAATATCGTAATATAATTAATACAATATTAATTGAGTAAGTCTTGTGTGCAGATGTCTGCACGGTACAAAACGTGACCCGCCCCGCCACGGGCCGACCCGCCCCGCGTGTGTGGTCCACGCGCCATTTTTTTTTTTTTTTTTTTTTTTTCCAGAATTTTTGTCCCTGTCGGAGCCGAATGCTCCGATTTTACGGCTCCGCCTTCGCTCCGATTACTAAAATAAGGATAATCGGCGGGCAACATTTTGGACTTTTACGGCTCGCTCCGAGGCCTTCGGCTCCCCTCGCTCGCGTCTTGACCATAGAAGAAGCGGCAAACAAAAATAAATTTAAAAAAAAAAACTGGAAATTAAAAAAAAAAAAAAAAAAAAAAAAAAAAAAAAAAAAAACTGGTCAAAGGGGGGTTTGACTGGATCAAAGGAGGTTTGACCGGGTCAAACCCTGGCCAAATGGGTCGGGTCAGGGGCGGGTCGGGTCAAATGAGCGGGTGTTCTACGGTGGAACATTTGCACCCAAGTTTTTGTCATATTAATTACCTTGTTGGTAGATGATATATACGTTTACAAACTTGCCTTCTTAGTTTTATTATTTATTAATTACAAGATTGATGATAAACATAAACGTTGACTGCTACTCCTACCTTCCGCCTTCAGTCTGTCCCTCAGTCTCGTACAATTGAAGGAAGAAAACAAACAAGGAAACAAAATCTTACCTTCCAGACAATTGAATTCTGCAATTTTCCCACGATTTGCAGCGGAGCGGGAGCGGATGCCATGAGTTGAGAAATTCGATATGAACAGCTCTTGCAAAAAATATTAGCCAACGAACAAGGAAACAAAAACTTACCTTCCAGACAATTGAATTCTGCAATTTTCCCACGATTTGCAGAGGAGCGGGAGCGGATGCCATGAAATAATCTTCAGCCAAGTTTGAGAAATTTGATATATGCAGCTCTTGTAAATAATATTAGCCTCGAATTTGGCTATTTAGGGGAGAGAGATGAATGAGCAGAAAACCTCAACCTCAATATATAGAGAAATAGCGGCAAAATTCTGTGGAGCTGAGGCGGTGAATTTTCTGCAGGGATCCAATTTTCCCAGACAAATTCTTACGCAGGTCAACTTGATTCCTAAATCTTTCTTCCCTCATATTGCTTTCTTAATTTTATTATTTATTAATTACAAGATTGATGATATATCCCGTAACATTGAAGGAAGAAAACGAACAAGGAAACAAAAGCTTACCTTCCAGATTGTGATTTTAAAGTTCTAATAAAATCAGAATATTTTGTCGTCGCCGGAAGACAGAAGCCGATGTGACGGAGAAAGCTCTGTTTCTTCCTTGGTCGTCATTAGCTGCTCTTTGGGATGGAAAATTCAATTCCATGATCGCCAGAAGTAAAATCTGAAATTTTGTCGTCAACGGAAGACAGCTCTGACGCATAAAGATCCGTTTCTTCCTTGGTCGTCATTGGCAGCTGCTCCGTTGCATGTAAAATTGATCCCTTGATCGCCCGCCAGAAGTAAAATCTGAATATTTTGTCGTCGCCGGAAGACAGAAGTCGCTGTGGCAGAGAAAGATCCGTTTCTTCCTTGGTCGTCATTGGCAGCTGCTGTGTTGGATGAATGATTGGATTCCTTGAAGAAAAATCTGAATATTTTGTCGTCGCCGGAAGACAGATCCGTTTCTTCCTTGGTCGTCATTGGCTGCTGCTCTATTGCATGTAAAATATGATTCCTTGATCGCTCGCCAGAAGTAAAACCTGAATATTTTGTCATCGCCGGAAGACAGAAGTCGTTGTGGCAGAGAAAGATTTATTTCTTCCTTGGTCGTCATTGGCAGCTGTTGTGTTGGATGTATGATTGCATTCCTTGAAGAAAAATCTGAACATTTTGTCGTCGCCGGAAGACAGAAGCTGCTATGACGAGAAAGATCCGTTTCTTCCTTGGTCGTCATTGGCAGCAGCTCCATTAGATGGAAAATTTGATTCCTTGATCGCCAGAAGTCTCTTCGACGAAGAAGGTAACAAACTGATTTAGTTGAGTTTTCGGATTCACATACATATGCATAGGTCATATCGTTCTTTTCTAGAAGTTAATTTATATGCATTCATGTATGGAATACAATCCGTGAATGCATCTACTTAACTTCATATACGTATGAAAAATTCGCAAGAAGATGTTATATTACGATATTGCCCTTAATTGTGATATATAAATGGATATTTTAGGCGATTCAAATTTTGTAAAACAAGGCTCTTTTTATATAAGTATAGATAATGGAAAAATCAGACTTGCATTTTCGGAAGTTCCAGATGAGTTGTTTGAATTGTTTACATCTCAATTACAAGAAGCAATTGATTTCCGAAAAAATATTCGCTCCTACAATAGTATATTCTCATTTATTTCGCTTGGTGTAAAATTGGATAGAGAACTCCCATCTGCAAGACGAGGAGTCTATTCTTTTCGAGCACAAGGAATGGTTCTTCCAGGTTTGATTCCACAAGATAGAGCTCCTGGTTTTTTACAACTATACTTTTATGATACACAAAATGAGGTTGAGAACAGAATGAGCATAATGCAAAATCAAAATGTATAAGAGATAGTTGTAAAGAAGCTCATTAAAATTTTGAAGGTCAATCCGTATGCAAAAAGCTTTCGAAGATTGAAAGACTGTCCTAATACAACTCTGCCACAACCTACTCTATAAATAACAAGATGCATACACACGTATGTTATTTTACTTACCAACAAATATAGATTGAGAAAGAGAAAATTCCTTTTCCAATTATCAATCTGGAGGTTAGTTTATTCTTTTGTATATTTCTTTGCAAAGTAAAGCTTACATGGATGTTAATTCTCGTGAAATTACTCTTGAATGATGAATGATTCATGAGTAGAGCTCTACGATTCTAGCACTACTTTTATAATTCTAAATAGATTATTAACCCCCATATATATGTGTAAACTAGATCTATTACAATAACAATTAATTATTTTGTTTTCATGAATCCATCAATTATATATGTTTTAATAATTAATTAATGATTTTGTATTTTTATGTATACTAGTAGGAGTGCACGTGCGTTGCACGTGAATCCCTTTTCTTTTATTTTGAAATTATAAATATTCTTCATATTTTGAATAGTTGGTATTGTGTTTTTCAATTGAGAAATTCATAATATTGGGAAGAAAAAAATCAAAGTGAATAACTAAAACAAAAATTTGAAATGAAGGTGTAAAAGGTAAAACTAAAATCTGAAGTAATATTAAAAGAAAAAAAAAGAAGGTAAAAATAGAGATAATGTGTGAATATATTCACATTAAATCTTTTCTTTTTTGATCTTCACTCCTAGAGAGCATTTATTCTTCCTTTTGCTTTTCGAGAGCAGTGTATCCAATGGTAGATCGTCATCGCTACCACTTGGTATGTTAATGCAATCTTCATTCTTTGCTTGATAATCTTGAAACTTTTTTGGGATTCTTCTTTTTCGCTTTCCTTGCAATTCATGAAGCTGCAACTCTACCTTTGATTTGTTCTTTTCTTCCACTTATTGCTTGACACGTTTCTTTGATTTTTTCTTCTCCACCACTTTAACTGGCTCGACCTTCTCGATTGTTTTTCTCTTATCTTCTCCTTGATTTGTTCGTGGTTCTTGAGCTGGTGCAATTGCAATTTCTCATTGATGGGACTGGATTGCATCTTTTCGATTGCATTGGCTATAAGAGTGAAGTTTCCGTTTCGATCAAATGTTGCATACTTGACCGTGGTCATGAAGCGTACTTCAGTATAATCTTGTGAGTTGAGGCCTCTATAATATGGAGATTCACTTTCACCCTGTACAAATTAATTTGTTTAAATAAAATAATCAATACTCGAATTTATTTTGTAATGAATTATTTGTTTATTGCAGTCCTCTAAAGTAATTTTATGAAAAACATTTCACTGCATGTCTAGGCCAAATGGATAACACGTAAAACTATTAAATAATTTTTTATTTTTAATAGTAAGAATTAAACTTTTTTTTGTTATTTCTGAAAATATCTGATTGATTGATGAAATATATTCATCCACCAAGCATCCTACATATATTGTTGCAACTTCATCAAACATAGTAATATGTGCATTGTAGTCTCCTTGTACAACATTCAGGGTTATTCTGTACCTGTAATAGAATAAAATGAAAGTTAATATATTTTTTCATATAAAGTTTTATTTAATTGTATTTGTACAATTACCTTGGTGTTGTCTCGAGAACTTCTTCATTGCATTTTTTGCATATTATTGTTTCAGCATTCTTTGGGCAGGATGTCGAGCACTTTTTACAAGAATCGTACCATATTGTTGATTTGTTTTGAATCCCATGAACAATTCCAGTAAAGCAATAGTAATTTTCCTGGAAAACAAGAGTCTTCCTCATCTTGTAAAAACCATACTTTATCATAATGTTAACTGACAAACTATTTTCATCAATTGTAAGGTAACTGAATTCACGATGAATAAAATACTTACCTTGTCTTCCTTGTGCATTTAGAATATTATGAGGAAACACCCATAATTTCTCCATCCTCTTCAGCACAATTCTCTTCAGGATTTAGGTGGTCTGATAAACATATAAAAATTGGATACCGTTAATAAATAATGACAACATATATAAAATGTTATATGGTTTTAAAAAAATGTACCTCTAGCTAAAACTTGTGTATAAACAACATTTTTTGTCAACATATTTTGTTTTGTATATGTTGTGTCTGGCTTAATCAACACCTTAGTCGTTGACATTGAAGTACCCCGAGAAAGAGCAACATATAACTGTCCATGAGAAAATACTGGAGATGGCAAGTACACACCGACATTTGGTATAGTTTGTCCTTGAGCTTTATTAATCGTCATTGCAAAACAAAGTCGGATAGGAAATTGTTTTCGTTTGAATTGAAACGGATATGCTTCGTTTTCAGCGGGTGAAAGAGGGATTCTTGGTATAAGGACATGTTTTCCAGTATGATGTCCAAACATTATCTCTGCATTAATTACATTGGCCTTAAACCCTCTACACACCATTCTTGTGCCGTTACATAGACCACTTGATGGATCTATTTCCTCAAAAGTATAATTGGACAGTTTATCTTCAAAACCAACTTATGTGGAGGCAAACCGTTTGGAGTCAAAGAGTTTAAGAAATTTACGTCATATTGAGCATTAGTCTCATCAATAGCTTCATCAAAACTGTTGAAAACTTGTGCATCACTAGGAAACATGGATATCAACTCATTATTTAGCTTATCCACGTGCTCATTTTTAGGAGTTAATATTGCTCTGTTTGTCATGTACTCCGCTGAATATGCATTCTTTTGCAAATTTGGAAAAATTGCTTTGATGAGTGTTTTTGTGGAATTTTCTTCTTTGTCATACTCAATTACCATCTCTTTTGGAAATTTTATATTACCTTCGGCATCCATTGTTTCTTCTTCACCATTTCCAACTCTTAGTAAAAATTGGCTGAATTTCGGATCATTCTTCGATCTCATGTTTAGTGACAAAGTGATCTTTATCATTCTAGGCCACAAATATTATTTAACCAAACTTGCTGAGATAGTTTGTTGAATTGTAGCTTTAGGTACTACTTGCACTACCTATCTAAAATCTCCTCCAAATACGATGACTTTTCCACCAAAATCCTTCTCATTGACCATTATATCTTTCAACAGCTTGTTGACATTTTCAATTGCCTATTTTTTCGCCATAGGTGCTTCATCCCATAGAATTAGCTCGCCTCTACGCAATAACTCTGCAGTTGCACTCTGTTTAGATACTGAACATTCACTTGATTCATCCGAAATTATTGGTATTTTGAAACGTGAATGTGCTATTCTTCCTCCTGGCATTATTCTTGCGGCAACTTCAGAAGTTGCAGTTGCCAGTGCTATTAGATTCTTTGACCTCAGATGAGCTAATAATGCACGATATAAGAATGTTTTCCCAGTTCCGCCCGGTCCATCTACAAAGAAAGTTCCACCTTCTCTTTTTTCTATGCAACTCAAAATCAAAGAAAATGCATTCCGCTGATCATCATTCAACTTTAACTCGGCATTTTGATCTACCTTAGGTATTTCTATTGACAATTCATCTTGTATCTCTCTAGAGTAGTCATTATCTGCACTACTAATACAATGAGAAAATTTCGGAAGATCATATGAATTGATATTTCTACCCATGCTTTCTAAGAAAACACCTAAGCTCTTCAAAGTCTTTGAAACTCGTAGTTCAGTTGAAGTGTCTGCTTCTCTTTTAAAATCTTCAGACAATGCATCAAAGTAGGTATCCTAGAGAGTTTTGACATCTGTAGATGCACAATGTACCAAGATTATTGCAAACAACCTTCGTAATTCATTTGGCATTTGAAATGTTATTGCCTCATTTAGACAATCAAAATTGTTTTGATTTGCTTCCAACAGTCCTCTCCGTTGTGCTGCTTCTTTGAAACTTTTGCTTGTTATTCCATTGGCCGTCGGTAAATATTGGAAAGAAGTTGCTCCTTTAACATAATTCAAGAGTATTTTTTCATAATACCTTTCTCCTTCAATTGGACTTAAGGCAGTAACACGTCCAATCACATTGCCTCTCTGTCTTTTAAGCCATCGTTTATCCTTCTTATCCCATACATAGTGCTCAGGAAATTCCATGTAAAGATATTTTCTTGCGTCTTCATGTTTAGCACACATAGAAAAATACTTTGTTAGCATTGTTCTTGAAGCATGATTCCACAACAAAACATTTTCTAAATTTTGATTTGCATGATAGGCTACAAACTGCTCATATGGGAGATGAATTTGAAGGTTCATGACTGCTGGAGTAATGTCATTCAATGCAAATTCATTAATTCTCCACATTGCTTCTTGAGCAGATACCCAACGTGCATCTTGGAATTGTTTGATTTCATCAATTTGATTTGGGTCTGCATTTTGGGTCATATTAACTGCCACTCTATCATGACCCTTATAGATATATTTGTACAAATACTTCACTGCAGTGATACCAGAACATACCTCAACATTGATATGACAATTATATCTGGATAGGTACAACCCATTGATTGTTTAGTTATGCATTCCGAATACGTACTGTTGATCCATTATTTCTTCTTCTACAAACTGGATATCCATCTTTACCTTGTACTGTAGCTTCACAATATGCCCGTCGGTAATGACATTTGCATTTTCCTTTCACCATACAAGCATTACTTGGATTCTTCTTGCCACATGGACCATACATCATATGTTTCTTCACTAACTTATACAATTCCGGCTTTTCTTCTTAGGAAGTTCTGCACTCACAAATTTATCAATTTCGTATGTGGTATTTAACTTATAGTGAGGCTTAAAAATTATCAGCATATGCACATGCGGTAATCCTCTTTTCTCAAACTCAATAACATCAACATGTGCAGCAACAAGTCCAACAATCTCACTCTTAAATAATTGATCTTTCAAGTCCTGCAACTTTGCCCGAAATACTCTTGAAGTTAAATCTGGACGATCTTGAGCTGTTTGACCAACATATAATGATTCTTGTATTTCTTTCCACTCAGGGTTGCAAGTCATTGTAATAAAAAGATCTGGCTTGCCAAATTTTTGTACTAATGCCAATGCATCAAAGATATCAACGTCGCATATCCCTTGGGCCTCCAATAAATGTTGCAGGAAGAACAATTCTTTTGCCAACTTCATTCCCTCTGGATTCTACTTTAGAAACACTATCCACAATTTCTTGGTACAACTCTGCCCTCATACTTAATTGGTTTTGACGAAAATAATCTAATCTCGTCGTTTCCAATTTAATATACATGTCAACTACAAATTATTGTAACAATATTCCTGCTAATAGAAGTATGGATTGTCTTGGATTTCTTATCTGTAGCTTGTAGCAAATATATTCTCTGCAGGATATGTTCTTGTCATTTTGCTTCCCCACCCCTGCATATATATTATTAAAAATACAATACAAAATTAGCTCAACTACAAATTGATATGATTGACCATCATTTAACTCACTAAAACAATAAAAAATATATGAAAAAAACATTATAAATTATAAAATTCTACAAACATACCTTGTTCTTCTCTGGACATAATATCATCTGCGGTTATGATTCTTGATAGCGCAGAATTAATATCGAGATTTGTGTTACGACCTGAAGACGTTTTGACAATATTCTTCTTAATGTTTTGATGCCAGCCTGTTTCGCCTCTTGGAAAAAGAAGTGGATATTGTAATGGGTCATAACATCCGTAGTAATGCTTTATTCTATGTCTTTCACCTGAATGATCATGAACTACAATATCTCTCTCTAATGGTATATTATCATTATTCCCTTCAACCCATATAGCTGCAACTTCATTTGCTTGTGGAGAATTGTATACTCGTTGATCTAAGTTCACATCTTTTGAAATATGAAGATGAACATTATTCATTAAAGGATAGTCTTTCAATCTTCGAAAGATTTTGGCATACGGATTGATCTCCAAAATTTTAATGAGCTTCTTTACAACCAACTCTGATACATTTCGATTTTGCATTATTCTCATTATGTTCTCAATCTCACTTTGTGTATCATAAAAGTATAGTTGGAAAAAACCAGGAGCTCTATCTTGTGGAATCAAACCTGAAAGATCATGATAAACCATTCCCTGTGCTCGAAAAGAATAGACTCCTCGTCTTGCAGATGCGAGTTCTCTATCCAATTTTACACCAAGCGAAGTAAATGAGAATATACTATTGTAGGAGCGAATATTTTTTCGGAAATCAATTGCTTCTTGTGATTGAGATGTAAACAATTCAAACAACTCATCTGGAACTTCCGAAAATGCTAGTGTGATTTTTCCATTATCACAACAAAGGTAGGAGGTTCATATTCAAATCTGGAAGCACCGCAATGAATGCAATTAAGCATCTTTTTTAACTCATGTTGAATTGAACCTACAAATATAAACAATAAAATTAATCCATACTAAAAGTAGTTAGTTGTATAAGCATAAATAACCATATATATATATTTTAAAACAGTGTATTACTTACTATTCAAATCAGTTGAATTTTCTTTGTGCTTTTTTTTCATATATAGAAGCTTTCTTTGTCGATATACCTCTTTAACTATAATATTGCAAACATATAAGTATACATAAAAAAGGTGCCATAAATTTTATATATAACTAAATATTAAATATACTAATAACAATTATTCTTGTAATGTTTGAAGTGAAAGATTACCTGCAGATGAACTTGACATCGATAGTTGTTACTTGAAAAGGTCAAAAGGTATATATTGTGTGTGCTTCAACAAATCAATCTACACAATAAACATATATTTCCGTAACTCAATAAAATCACAAACGCAAGCATAAATATTATAGGTATATATTGTGTGTGCTTCAACAAATCAATCTATACCTATTATAAATCGGTGGCGGCGGTGATGACGACTGGCGGCGGTGATGTCGATGACGATAGAGGAGCAACGAAGTCGTAGTATGGCTGCGTCGGCCAGTATTGGTGCGATGTATATCACCAAACTTGATTACAAAATTATATACGACAAACAGATGAATATGTTATTTAATATATATCTATTTTTTCTTAATCCTAATATGATTAGGAATCAAAACACGCACAGTAGGAATGGGAAAAGCAAATTGCATAAATATATAGTATATATATATATATGTATATATATGTGTGTGCGTGTGTGTAAATCTGTTGGGGTGGTTTGAGACTTTGAGAATACGATTATAATAATCTGATTATTATATACTATGTATGTATGTATGCATGAGAATGTGGAGAAATAAATCTGGGGCGTTGGATTTGGTAATACAGTAGTTGTAATCTAATCAGAAATTATCTTCATGAACCGGTTCCGTAACTCAATAAAATCACAAACGCAAGCATAAATCATTTTTCAATTGATAAAAAATTGAAAGTAATCGTGCAAGAGCATAAAGAATGAACCCTCAATATTCAGGACCGGCGGAGGACGGCGGCGAGGAGCAGAGCTTGCTGAGCGCATATTTGATAAAAAATCGAAAGTAATCGCGCAAGAGAATCAAGAACGAACCCTCAATATTCAACACCGGCTGAGGACGGCAGCGAGGAGCAGTGCTTGCTGACCGCGTATGATGAAGAGAATTCTGGAATCTGTCTAGAATTCAAGTCAGTGAGACGGGGATGACTTGTGCAGCGTGACGGCGTGACGGGGATGACTTGTGCAGCGTGACGGCGGCGAGGAGCAGAGCTTGCTGAGCGCGTATGACGAGGAGCAGAGCTTGCTGAGCGCGTATGATGAAGAGAATTCTGGGAGCAGCGTGATATTAAGAGCGCGTATGATAATCTTAAAACTATGATATATATCCACGGGAGCAGAATACTATATATATAACAATGAAAACGAATTCTGGGAGCAGCGTGATATTAAGAGTGCATATGATAATCTTAAAACTATGATATATATCCACGGGAGCACAATACTATATATATAACAATGATTTTCAATCCTTATAGGAGAAGTACACGTGCAACTCTTAGTATATATCTACAAACTGTCATAATCTTAATATAATACAAATTATATAATATATACAATTATAATACTATATATATAATGATGATAATATATATATACCACGGGTAGTATAGGTAAACCAAATTTTTTCAACAAGGCTCTTTTATAATAGGTATAGAATATATATATATATATATATACCACGCTAGTATAGGTAAACCAATTTTTTTCAACAAGGCTCTTTTATAATAGGTATAGATAACTGTATAAAACTTGTACTTATCTATATCTATACTAATATAAAAAGAGCCTTGTTTTACAAAATTTGATTTGCCCAAAATATCTTTAGTATATATCTAGTATAAGGACAATTTTTGTAATTAATTATATTATATCTACAAGGAAAATAAATATTCATTAGGTATATATTGCCCTATACATTATCCATCGCAGATTTCTATTCACATAGTAATTAAAACCTATCCTTAACAAAGTAGCGGCCGGAAAAATTCCTCACAGATTCGATCAGAAGTATATATTGCGCTATACATTATGCATCGCTGCTTTCTATTCAGAAGGTAATTAAAACCTATCCTTAACAAAGCAGAGGCCGGAAAAATTCCTCATAGAAAGTATTTCGATCAGAATTAATCTCAAACCCCTGCAACGGACTCCTTATGAACTATTTGCGCTTTGCGAATCTTCCCAACCAGGTATGTTTAATTATATTACAATTTTCTTAAAGGAGTTCCGTTGAGAACCCACAACATTGATACAAGAAAAATGCTAATAGACTACGCGTTATAGACGACGGGAATTTTAGGTTGCCACACCATCACTCTGTGTGATTCCACACCTCCACTGCGTGTATAATCTGCTCGTGCAACTCAGGATTCCAACATCGTCGTTTCACCTCTCTTTCCTTCTTTTCCACTGCGCCCACTCTTACGTGGTTCGTCTCCTGCAGTAAAATCCACATTATTTCATTCATTAATAAACAATTCTCACGATAAGGGATAAGCCAAGATGTTGTTTCATTAGCCACAAAATTGTTGTTTCCATTTACAGTGTGTGGATGATAGCTGCTGTTTTTCACAAAGTAAATGTTGATTGAATCAGTATCATGCAGTGGGATTGATGACCTTGATAACCTTGAATATGTATCTGTCTTTTACATGTTGATTCCTTTACTATTGTTCGATTGCCTGTTGATTCCGTTTCTTGGAACTACTATTAAGTGAATTTGGCTTGGTTGTTAATCTTCAGTTAAATAGCTTATGGTTTGCAGATCAGTGGATCGATCGTTGGTGAGGAAAGCTATTTGGGAACTAATGGCTAGAGGTCATTGGTTCAATCTACTTATTTCAATGAAAAAGTTGTTTATAAATTTTAAATGAAAATCAGATTTACATCTTTGGATTCGTGCGTGTTAGGATGATGGCATACGTAGGATATAAGCTAAGAGTAAAGAAAGTTTAGCTTATTTGCTGCTTTTGATAGAAATGTGTTAGATATATTGACTAATTACACTTTCTAACTTGTATGTTGTATCTATCTTTGCATTGCTCATGTATCTGCTCATGTTGTAGCTTGCCGTCATTTTATCTGTTAGCCGCTGTTGCTGCCTCTCAGTCACTCTTCGTTGCCGTTATTTCCCCAACCCCTTTCTCACTCTAATTCTTCTTTCAAGGTTTTGCCATATTTCTTCTTGAGTGTAATTGGAAATTCATACATGTTAGGGCTATTCTCATCTTCCGTAGGATGACATTTTTGAATTGTTTTGCTTTTGATTGTAGTACATTGGTATGGCTAATGAGTCTCATTGCATTATCGGCAGTCTGGAGAGTGTTTCTCCCCTTCAAAATGGCGATGTGGTGGCCTTTTGCGCTTCTTCTTCTTTCTTCCGTTGCTCTCTAAGAAGCTCTTCAACTTTTACTGTGGAAGTCAATAGGTTGGTTTGTTTTCACTTACCTCGATTTTTCTATTTTGAAATGCATTTAGTTAATTGTTGATTGTTATACATGTTGATGGATTTCATGTTTTTGAGGCGTGTCTTTTTTTATAGTGTTTGAATGTGGTCGTATGGCCAATGACAAATTGATGATAAGCATTCATAAATTTGTAAGCATCTTATGACTAAACTCTCCAAGAGTTGGTTCATTTTAGGTATTTGAAACCTGAGTTTTGGTAAAGTGGATGTTCTTGTATGATTTTAGTTCTCTCAAAGTACAACTCTCTGATTGTTGATTGATGGTCTTAAATGGAGCAACAGTTCCAGAAATATATGGTTATGGGTCATGACTGAGAATTGGATAATTTGATTAAGGTAGTCAGTTTAAAATTGATTCACTTCTGCAGAATCTTCAGGTTGATTTTACATGAACAAGGTCTGATAATTAAGCATCATGAGGACCAGGGGAGAACAAGGGAATGAGTGATGAAGAACTCTCAACATGCGGAAGGCTGCGAAAGACTATATGCTGCGGAGCAGTATCCATGTTTGAGGTTGTTAATTTATCAATGTCAAATTATATATTTTATTTTGGTGGCACACACACACATATATCTGAGTGGTTCTCCATCAATTTACATTGAAGGCACTGCTGGTTATAATTGGATCCCAAGAATCTCTATAATATCCACTCCTTACTTTAAGCTCTCAGGTTGGCCTCTTTCCTCTCTACTTCTGTTTGTCTAGGTTTGTATGTTAAGCTTTCATTTTTTTGTTTTGTTGTATACTAATCAAATATTTAGTTTCTTATTTCAGACAACTTGGAGCTTTATAGAGACAAATAATTATTGCATAACAAGTTTACTGGATACTTACCAGATTGCCTGACTTCCTCCAGCTTGCAACTTGTGTAAGTTATGAGCTTATTAAAATTGTTTGTGAATTAATTCTAGAAGCTTCCAGTCTATGCATATAAAGAGGGAAATGGAAATATAATGATCTGCATCTAGCCATTGAGATATGTTTCCTTAATTCATTAGAATTCTTTTCAGTTCAAGAATAGAAATTTAGGAATGTGCACTTGTATTTCAAGATAAATCTCACATTCATGCACATTATGTTGTTGGTGATGTTTGTGCAGCTCTTGCAACAAAGAGAAATCGATACCACCAACAAAAAATATTGGCTGCTATGGAAATGGAGAGCCAACATGCCAAAGGATTTATATCAACTTAGAATGTTAGATGATGTATGGAGAAGGTGTGGGAGGAAGAAGAGTTGAAGTAGATTGTGTTGACAATATTGTATTTTGATAGTTGGTATTATTTGTCACATGTTGCAAACTGATTTAAAGTGTAATTAATATGTTTTTTGTTGTTCATTATAATAAAAGTAAACAATTTTAAGCTATTGAATGGTTTGAACCTTTTTCCTTTTTCTTGTTTTTTTTTTAATATGGAATATGATACAACTGCTGAGATTCTTAAATTTTGTAAAATTAAATATAAAAATTGCATTACGGTTTATTCACTTCAAAAGCACTTTATTCCACACTAAACACCACATTTGCGCTTAATACCCTTCTTAATACTTGCGTAAAAAAAAAGTGTGTCAAGATGAACGAGATAGAGTATTTGGTATTGTGGCACGCTATCAGTATTCATTTCGCTTTCTTTTGTTAAAAATATATTAATGTCCTATAATCTTTTTTTCATATATGATTTCTTTTGATAAGAAAGAGTTTCAATTATTAAAATTATATAAACCCGAAGGATGGACTTGCTCTTGAAACTTTTGGCATCATGCATTATCTACTCTATGGCTAGGCCAACACACATGTACATTCGGGGCGGGGCGGGTCGGGTAGTGTGAAAATGGGTGCAGAGTTATGCACCCAAATCCTTCTCTATAATGATTTATGGATTTGAATCACAATTAACATTTTAAATTTTAGACTTGAAGGATAAAAGAACTCTGGTTTCTTTTTTGATTGTTCACAGAAAGTTTATTTACAATATTATGCTACCGAATTGCAATTTATAATATCCTAATTTTAAAATTATTTGTGGGGGCAATGAATTGATTTCATATTGGAACAGAATATAAAAGGTTTGTGCAATTTTAATTTTTTTCATTTAAATGTAGATGAATTGACTATGAATTTTGGACTTTAATGTTTGTTCTTTCCTGTTCGGCCATTCTAAGAATATGTATTATTTCTTGTGCAATGGTTAATCTCTTTACAATACGGACATTATAATGCATTTGGGAGCAAATACTTAAAAGGTGCAAAAGGCTCGTCCTATAGCAGAATGAGAGACCTTTAAAAAGATCTTTATTATTTTTCGATCATAAATATCTTGCTTAATGTTTATTTATATTTGAATTGTAGAAAACAATATTTTATCTCATGCCAACAAATTACTACTTGATACATCAACAATTAATTAGTTACATCCAATAATGTAATCATGTATAAAGTAACGCAAACAAGCATTGTCAATCATCAAAAATTAAAAAGACTAAAGTCTAATTATTTATTCTTCAAGATTTTTAACTGAGAGAACAATATCTTTATCTATTCGATTTCCGGATGTATGGAAAGCAATGGTTTGGTTAAAACATTTTAAGATCATCTTCAATGATTGGTGACTCATAAGAACGAAATTGGCTAAAACGTGCAATGCACGTTGCTTTTGCTAGTCATTAAAAAGTATTTAAATCTGACGATAAAAAAAGAATACCACCTTAACAAAACCATTATTTTGTTCAATTTTTTTTATTAACAACGTATGTCATGCAGGATTTAATCTGCCCCTCCCACACTCATAGCCAAGAAAAATAATATTTCATCATATTACTATGTAATGCCCCGTAAAGTCCTTACGTTCTTAAAATTTAAAGTTAATTAAATAAATGGCTTTGCACGCCTAAGTTTGAAATTATTTTTGAATTCTAAGACTAACGGTCGAATCCGTTACTGAAAATAAATTACAAAGTCAGCTAGACAACTACTGTATTTAGGGTTAGCACGTACGAAAAGTTTTTAGTTCGTAAACTCAGAACGGAAAACCGTCTAATTTTTACGTCTACGAAATCGCGATACGAGCACGCCCGAGAAAGTTCTTTTTTATGTTTTTCCGGACGAAACTCGGACTGTGTCGTCCCAAGTTTTTGTCAAAATAAATTTTGTAAATTTATTTTCCAATTAAGTTCATACGTTAGAATTTAAGGTCAAATCAAATCGCGGCGATTTTGTACCGAGCAACGTTTTTCGTCGTTCGTTTTTCCGTAACGTCGGATCGCGCCGGAAAAACCCGTATCCCTCCAAAAAAATCTGCATAGCAGCCGATTTTTCTTCTTTTTATTTATTATTTTTTTTAGTTAATAAGTGGGGGACATGCATGTTATTTTTATCTAATTAAGTGACACCTATTTTGAACTTTACACATATTCATCTTATATCATTTTGTTAATTCAAAATCAACACACCTCTCTCTCCCTCCCAACTAATTTTTGGCAGCCCCTACACCCCATTCTCTCATCTTCATCATTCATCCTCCATTGAAGGAAAGCTTCAAGAACAAGAAGAAAATCTCAAGCCATCATCCAACCATTAGAACTTAATTCCCTCTTCATTAATTATCAAGGTAATCACCTCCTCCATACTCCTATCCAATTGGATTTCTCATCTCTTAATTCTCTTTTTGTGATCGAAAATTTAAGCTATGGAATGGATGTTTTGATCTTGGAATAATGGAATTGGATGTGTTAGATAGATTAATTAGGGATTAAAATGGAACAAAAATAAGAACCCTAATATCTATGTTAGTACCGAATTTTTTGGGAAAATTGTAGGATTTTTAATTTTCTTCATTTGATGATTGATTCTTGTTTAATAGATGTTTAATTAGTGATTAGAATGAAAAGGAATCAAAAGCCCTATGTGTTTGTGAAATTTAAATTAGGGTTTGATTTGAATTTAGAGATTTGATGCATGTTAGTTGATAATTGTTTTGCAATTGATTAATGGATGATATAAGAGGTTGATTAGTAAATAAATGTAGTTAATTGGGGAAGAAAATCACCCCCTTAACATCTTTATAAAAACAGAATTTTATAGAGTAATTAGAGGTTTCCACATGTTTGATATAAGTGATGAATTGTTGGTTAAATTATGTTGCAAATCATGTTAGTTGATTATAGAATTTAATTGAGAATTTTCTAAAAATATTTAATGAAACATAAGAGATAAAGATCACCTTATAAGTTAAGTTATAATGATGTTATGATATGTTTGCATGCATGAAAGTGATTCACGTTAGACGTAGTTTAACGTCGTAAATTTGAATAGAATCCGACAACTTTTGAAAATCGCATAAGAGACGAACATTTAGTTGTAACTAATAATCGAGAAGTCGGATGAGAATTCTATTTTGATATTATTGTTTATAATGAAATTTAGAACAACTTTCTAGTTGACGTCATAAGCTGTAATGCCCCGTAAATTCCTTACGCTCTTAATATTTAAAGTTAATTAAATAAATGGCTTTGCACGCCTAAGTTTACAATTTTTGAATTCTAAGACTAACGGTCGAATCCGTTATTAAAAATAAATTACAGAAGTCTGCTAGACGGCTACTGTATTGAGGGTTAGAGCGTACGAAAAGTTTTTAGTTCGTAAGCTTAGAACGGAAAACCGTTTAATTTTTACGTTTACAAAATTACGAAACGAACACGCCGAGAAAGTTTTTTTTTTTATGTTTTCCGGATGAAACTCGGACTATGTCGTCCCGAGTTTTTGTCAAAATAAATTTTGTAAATTTATTTTCCAATTAAGTTCATATGTTAGAATTTTTAAGTCAAATCGAATCGCGACGATTTTGTACCGAACAACGTTTTTCGTCGTTCGTTTTTCCGTAACGTCGGATCGCGCCGGAAAAACCCGTAACCCTCTAAACCACTTCCATGCAGCCGACACCTCATCTATCTAGTGTAAGACATGCAAGTTTGACTTAGTTAATTAATGACACCTTAACCTTACCTTTTCATAACTTTCAACTAATTCATCATTACACAACTTAGACAAAACCATTTTCTCTCCCACCTCTCTCCCTATCTCTCTCGGCAATCCTCTCTCTCTCCCTCAAACTTCATCTTCCTCACTTCTTCACCTCCATTGAAGACCTTCAAAGCTTGAAGAAATCATACAAGTCCTCAATCCATCCATTCAAACACCATACTTCTTTCCTTAATTCTCAAGGTATGATGATCCTCTTTAATCCTATCCAATCCTTTTTCTTTTTCCCTTCTTTTCTTCCTTGATCGAAATTTTGAAGTGGTAATATAGATGTTTTGATCTTAGAATAATGTAATTGGATGTGTTAGATATGATAATTGGAGATTAAAATGGAACAAAAATGAGAAACCTAACATCTATGTTAATACCGAAAAAATTAGACATTTTGTAGGATTTTTGTTCTTCTTCTTTTGATGATGGATTCATGTTTAATAGATGTTTAATTAGTGTTTAGAATGAAAAAGAATTGAAAGCCCTATGTGTTTATGAAATTTAAGTTAGGGTTTTGAATTGAATTTAGGGGTTTTATGCATGTTAGTTGTTTTTGGAATTATAATTGATAAATGGATGATATAAGATGTTGATTAGTAAATAAATGTAGTTAATTGGAGAAGAAAATCATCCTCTTAACATATGTTTAAAACCAGAAATTTATAGAGTAATTAGGGGTTTATACATGTTAGACATAAGTGATGATTTGTTAGTTGATTTATGTTGCAATTAGTGTTAGTTGATAATAGAAATTAAATGAGATTTTGCTAAAAATGTTTAATGAAACATAAGAGGCAAAGATCACTTTATAAACTGAGTTATAATGATGTTAAGATGTGTTTGCATGCATGAAAATGATTCACGTTAGAAGTAGTTTAACGTCGTAAAATTTGAACAAAAACCGACAACTTTTGAAAATCGTATAAGAGACGAACATTTAGTTGTAACTAGTAATCGAGAAGTCGGATGGGAGTTCTAATATGATATTATTGTTTATAATGAAATTTAGAACAACTTTCTAGTTGACGTCATAAGCTTTCGAGTTGATATAATATGGGCGATAGTTATAATCGAGAGCTAGAACGCGTTTTGAAGTTTTTGTTGGTATAGTACTTGTTAGTTGAAATCCGACGTTAGAACGTTGTGCTTTTGAGCGAGTTTTGAGAAGGAGTTTGTCACGTACGGAGATACGTGATGACTGCCTTGAGAGTTCAGTTTCTAAAAAAAATGAATACGAGAGCTTAGAACGAACCTAAGACGTTATACGTCGAACCTTCAAGCAACTAGGGTTTTGTTCGGCAGTTTCTGCGACCCTCGCCGGAAACTGTAATAACTTCCAGCTCGTTTATCGGATTTGTGATCCGTAAATTGGAGCGCGAACTAGACTTCCTAAGCTTTCTAATGGTACAGGGCTCACCCCATGTTTCCAAATCCTCTGTTCTGGACAGCCTCCAGAGTTACTGGACTGTGCAGTGAAATTTTCAGTTTCTTGTTTTCTAAGTTGTTTAGTTCACAACTTAGTTTCTCTTGATTGTTTAAGCCGTTTTATCTAACGAACATCTCCCTACTGACCCTAGAGTCAAGTACAAGACCTTGAATGATGAAAACCAGTTGAGATCTTATCTTTTATCCTTTCATTAAAGAAGTAATAAACGAGAATTTTCATAAGTCGTTCAAAGAACTAAAATGTAAATCGCCTAAGTTGATTCTCTCCAACTTAGTTTCTTTTATTCTTTAAAGTCGTATTAAGATACCGACTACCTTCTCTACTGACCCGAGAGTCGAGTATGAGATCTTCCGAGTTCAAAATGAGATTGGTTCGAGTCTCGTTTCCCGTTTAAGTAAAACAAATTAGTAAGCGTGCAAATGCCTAAAGAATGAAACAACTAAATCTTCTTCGATTCTCTTTTAATCGATTTTCTTTTACAACCCGTTTTTAAGTATATTCTTTTTACGATGAAGGAGGAAGCCAACGGTAGAGAAAGGACAGAAGATCCCAAGTTGGAAGCGTTTGCTTAAAGTTCTGTAAATTAAGGTGGGCTTTTATATACAAATAAAACGAGCAATGCTCGGAAAATCTTTCTTTATCGCTTTGATATCTGTGTTTTCAAAGTGATATTATGGCATGAACTGTTTTATGTTTTTATGTGAGTTCTCTTGTACCTATCTGAGTCAACACTCATGTTTTCCAGATTTAGAGTTAGTCTATTTTAGATTAACTAACGATCGGCTCTAAGTTAGCTGCTAATTGCTTTCCAGAGTTAGTGCACTTTGTAACCTGTGGTGTATGTGATATCTTGTTGAGGGGTACCAGCCACGGTGAATTAGAATTGGTCAAGATTGAACGTAACATTAGTCAGAAAATGCTCGCGCGAGTGATTTATGAGAAAAAGTCAGAAAATGTTTAGTAGACACGGATTCTTTCAATAAAACTCCGATGTGCTACGTTTATAAAATGCCATATTTATCTATATTTATGATTATGTTTTCGGCATCGTGCCCACTAAGTACGTTTGTACTTAGCCCTGCATTATTTTATAAATGTGCAGGTTGAAGCGACGGTGAGCGGCGACGGTTGATGTTGAGTTAGAAGATAGGATGCTTAGTTAGAACCTTTCCGCTGCCAAGCTTTGAATTTCTTTTGATGTGTTCTTTGTAGTCTAAGTCTGTAATATGAACTTAACTTCTTTTGTACTTTTGTCGAGTAATCCTTAGGGTTTAACTCTTTCTTTTATATTCAAGTCTTGTTCATCGATGTTTTTCATGTATGCTTAGTCAATTAGCCCCCATTCTTCCCCGCTTCTTTAATCCAACCCCAGTCGCACCCCGGCTTCTGCCATCCCTCGGGATTTGGGGTTGTGACAGAGTGGTATCAGAGCAGAGGTTCGTTCTCTACTCTGGACATAAGTCATTTCCCTAGTATGAGTTATTCTTTTAGTGATACCACAAAGTGGTATCAGAGGTTCGTTCTCTACTCTGGACATAAGTCATTTCTCTAGTATGAGTTATTCTTTTAGTGATACCACCAAGTGGTATCAGAGCAGTGTTCGTTTTCTGCTCTGCTTCTGAGTCAATCTTCTAGTATAAGTTAGTGTGAGTCATTCTTTCAAGTACGAGTCATTTCTTTAAGTAATATCATAAAGTGGTATTTGTATACAAGTCTTTCTCCGAGAAGTAATATAGAGTATTTGTTTGTACTCTATATCGAGTCTTCTTTCAAAGTCATGAGACATGGTATTTGTGTATACTCTGGATCAGAGTCGTCTTTCCAAGTATAAGATAAGAGTTAGACTATGATGTTAAGATTGAGAACGTAGAAGTCAACTCAAACGCCCGCTACGTCGACTCAACGAGGAAAAATGAAAGAATTTTATAATGAGATTTCTTTTAAAAAAAAGGAATTTATGAGCAAGTATTCAGTAGAATTTGAAAATAAGAATGAGTTGTGTTTTAAAAAATGAGAATTTTATAGAAGTATAATTTTTATACTTACATGATTATGCGATAGTACAAGTACTATCTTATGTGAAAATATGTGCGCAATGATTATCTTTTTATGAAAAAGTATGCGGATACGAGAATATAGTTAATTTTTAGGGAATTTTTCCGGTTCAATGAGAACGTAGACTTGGAACTTAAGAACTTTCCGGTTCTACGAGGACTTAGACATTTTTAAGAAACGTTGTTTTGAAATGATTTCGAAAGGAGATCCCTAACGCGAGAAGGACTTCCTCCGATGAATGTCACGTGCGCTTAGTGACATGAGTAATGATTCGGCAAAGTCGAACTTGTCGTCTAAGAATTTCCTGCGAGGGAAAAGAAATAAAATAAATAAAAATAATTCAATAAATCGTGTTAATAAAAGAAGGGAGCGATTAAACGTTCGAGAAGCTTTCGGCTTCGAGTTAAGAAAGATATGAACGAGACGACAACTGGAACTTAGTTTTCCAAGAAATTTTTCTTAAGTTAGATTTCATTTTCTTTTTATGGAATTAAATTCCATATTTTCGTCTTAAGCGACGACTATAATTAATACGAATATCAAGAGTCGTAAGCGATAATTTCTTTTGGAAACGGATGTTACCTTTGAATAAGTAGCATGAACGAAGTAAAAATACTTTGTTTTAATAAGTGAAAAATCGTTAAGAGTTAGTGAGTTAGGAAATAAAAGAAATAGAAGAATTAAAATGAGTAATAATATGGTGAAATAAAAAGAATGAAAATAAAATCTTTTATGAATGTATATAAATATATATATATGTTTTTTAGTGCAATTTCTTGAATTGCTAGAAGTCTTAATAAGTGGTTGGCTTAATGTTGATGTTACCATTGAATAAGGGATATTCATTTTGTAATCTATGTTTCCATTAAGATAAGTTATTTTCTTTTTCTACCTGTTACTGATCCGTGTTACCTTAAACCTTTTGTAGGATGGCTAGGACTCGTGTCACGGCTCGGAAGAGCCAGCCCTTGGTAGAGTGTGAGCGCACCATAGTGGATATGCTGCAGGACGAGTACTACGAGTTTGAGGTAGACTACGGAGAAGAGGATGTGGGACAGATTGTGAGTAATTTTTCTTCGGCCTACTACCCAGTGAGACACCTGATCAAGGAGAGTCAGGCAATACTAGACCTGATTGTGCACTTACTAGACGAGTGGCGAGGATGGGCGCACCGTACAGCTTGGTACTTCTTGGCCATCTTCGGCGACGATGTGTGCAGACGTTTCTTCGAGAGCAGGCATATGCTTTCCCTTCCTTTAGAGCCACACATCCCCTACAGTCACTTTCCAGCCGGGACGGAGATTGAGGAGCTTGACTTAGACCCAGAGATGTTAGAGTTGTTAGAGTTGCCACCAGATGGTGTACTAGAGGAGTCTGAGGCTGAGTTAGAGCAGCCAGAGGAGGACGAGGAGACGGTAGTTCCACCAGAGTCACCACCGGCTGCACAGCAGATTGAGGAGTTGATCCCGGGTCCTGGTTTTGTAGAGGTTGACGCTGAGATAGCCGCAGTGTTGGGGTTGTCTTCACCGTTTGTGCCAGACGTTTGTGTTAGGGTCAGGGGACCATTGGAGACGAGATTGTACAGAGAGGGGCCAGACTACCGAGACTACCGACATATCGACGCTGTAATGCCCCGTAAATTCCTTACGTTCTAAAAAGTTTAAAGTTAATTAAATAAATGGCTTTGCACGCCTAAGTTTATAATTTTTGAATTCTAAGGCTAACGGTCGAATCCGTTATTAAAAATAAATTACGGGAGTCAGCTAGATGACTTCTATATTAGGGGTTAGCGCGTACGAAAAGTTTTTAGTTTGTAAACTAAGAACGGAAAACCGTTTAATTTTACGTTTACAAAAATCGCAATACAAACACGCCGAGAAAGTTTGTTTTTACGTTTTTCCGGACGAAACTCGGACTTGTCGTCCCGAGTTTTTGTCAAAATAAATTTTATAAATTTATTTTCTAATTAAGTTCATACGTTAGAATTTAAGGTCAAATCGAATCACGACGATTTTTGTAACGAACAACGTTTTTCGTCGTTCGTTTTTCCGTAACGTCGGATCGCGTCGGAAAAACCCGTAACCCTTCAAAAAAAAATCTGCATGCAGCCACTTATTCTTTATTTTTTTTTTATTAATTAGTGGGGAACATGCATGTTTTAACTTATCTAATCTAATGACACCTACACTATACTTATACATTTTCAACCTTTTCATCATGGCATGTATTTTCTACACTTAAACAAAACAATTTTCCTCCCACATCACACACACATCGGCTGCACTACCACTCTCCATCTTCATCTTCTTCATTTTATTTTCTTCCATCCACCATTGATGATACCTTGAAGTTCTTGAAGAAGAAAACCACACAAGTCATCAATCATCCAACAAAACACCATACATCCTTTGTTAATTCTCTAGGTAATGATCTCCTCTCCATTTCTATCCATTTAGTTTTCTTTTTCTTCTCTTTTCCTTCTTGTTCGAAATTTTAAGGCTATGGGATGGATGAATTGACCTTGAAATAGTGTAATTAGATATGTTAGATATGATAATTATGGATTAAAAATGATCAAAACCAAGAATCCTAAAACCTTTGTCAATGCAGAATTTTTTGGAAAATTGTAGGATTTTTGTTTTTTCTTCTTTTGATCATGGATTCATGTTTAGTAGATGCTTAATTAGTGTTTAGAATGAAAAGGGATTGAAAGCCCTATGTTATTATGAAATTCAATTAGGGTTTGAATTATAAATTAGGGGGTTTTTGCATGTTAGTTGTTTTTGGATTTGCAAGTGATTAATAGTTGTTATAATAGTTTGATTAGTGAATAAATGATGTTAATTAGAGAAGAAAATCAACCCCTTAACATCTATATAAAACCAGAAATTTATAGAATAAATAGGAGTTTATACATGTTTGATATAAATGATGAATTGTTAATGGAATTATAATACAAATCATATTAGTTGATTATAGAAGTTAATTGGAATTTTTCTAAAAATGTTTAATGAAATGTAAGAGACTAAAATCACCTTATAAACTGAGTTATAAAGATGTTAAGATGTGTTTGCATGCATGAAAATGATTCAAGTTAGACGTAGTTTAACGTCGTAAAATTTGAACGAAAACCGACGACTTTTAAAAATCGCGTAAGAGATGAATATTTAGTTGTAACTAATAATCGGGAAGTCGGATGAAAATTCTAACTTGATATTATTATTTATAATGAAATTTAGAACATCTTTCTAGTTGACATCATAAGCATCCGAGTCGATATAATATGGGTTATAGTGATAATCGGGAACTAGAAAACGTTTGGAATTTCTTTGTTGGTATAGTAATTGATAGTTGAAATCCGACGTTAGAACGTCTTGCTTTTGAACAAGTTGAAAAGGAATTTGTCACGTACGGAGGTACGTGATGACTGCTTTAAGAATCCAGTTTCTAAAAAAGTTGAATACGAGAATTTAAAACGAACCTAAAACGTTATACGGCGAACTTATCAATCAATTAGGGTTTCCACGGCAGTTTTGCGACCCTCGCCGGAAACTGTTATAACTTCCAGCTCGTTTATCGGATTTGTGATCCGTAAATTGGAGCGCGAACTAGACTTCCTAAGATTTCTAATGGTACAGGGCTCACCCCCTGTTTCCAAATCCTCTGTTCTGGACAGCCTCCAGAGTTACTGGACTCTGCAGTGAATTTTCAGTTTCTTGTGTTCTAAGTTGTTTAGTTCACAACTTAGCTTCTTTCAATCGTTTAAGCCGTTTTTGTCTATCGAACATCTACCTACTGACCCTAAAGTCAAGTACAAGACCTCTAGTGATGGAGACCAGTCGAGACCTTATATCTTATCTTTTCTTTAAAGAAGTAATAAACGAGAAATTCCTTAAATCGTTCAAAGAATTAAAGTAAATCGCCTAAGTTGATTCCTTCCAACTTAGCTTCTCTTAATCTTTAAAGTCATATTAGGATATCGACTACCATCTCTACTGACCCGAGAGTCGAGTATGAGATCTTCCATGTTCTAACGAGATTGATACGAGTCTCGTTTCCCGTTTAAGTAAAACGAATCTAGTAAGCGTGCAAATGCCCAAAAGAATAAAATAACTAAATCTTTAATCGATTATCGTTACGACCCGTTTTTAAGGTATGTTCATTTTACGATGAAGGAGGAAGCCAACTGTAGAGAAAGGACGGAAGATCCGAAGTTGGAAGTTTTGCTTTAAGTTCTGTAAATTAAGGTGGGCTTTTATCTATATCAAATAAAATGTGGGGTTTTCCACAACTCGAAAGTATTATTTATCGCTTTGATAATTGTGTTTTCAAAATGATAATCTTGGCATAAACTGTTTCAACTATTTTATGTGAGTTCTCTTGTACCTATCTGAGTTAACATTCGTGTTTTCCAGATTTCTGAGTTAACCTTCGGGTTTTCCAGACTTTTAGAGTTAGTCTATTTTAGATTAACTAACGATCGGCTCTGAGTTAGGTGCTAAGTGCTTTCCAGAGTTAGTGTACTTTGTAACCTGTGGTGTGTGTGGTATCCTGTTGAGGGGTAGCCAGCCACGGTGAATTAGTTTGGGTCAAGATTGAACATAACATACTCTAAAATGCTTGCGCAAGCTGCTTTATACAAATCAGTCAGAAAATGTTTAGTAGGCAAGGGTCCTTTCAACAAAACCCCGATGCGCTACGGTTATAAAATGCCAGATTATTTATACTTATGATTATGATTTCGGCATCGTGCCCACTAAGTGCGTTTGTACTTAGCCCTGCATTGTTTTCTAAATGTGCAGGTTGAAGCGACGGTGAGCGGCGACGGTTGATGTTGAGTTGAAAGATAGGATGCTTTAGTTAGAACTCTTCCGCTGCAGAACTCTAAATCTTTTTCAAACACACCTTTGAACAATTCTCAGTAGTCTAAGTCTGTAATTATGAACTTAGCTTCTTTTGTACTTTTGTCGAGTAATCCCTAGGGATTAACTCTTTCTTATTTATATTCCAGTCTTGTTCTTTGAATGTTTGATGTCATTTATGTATGTTTAGTCAGTTAGCCCCCTTCTTCCCCGCTTCTTTAATCCAACCCCAGTCGCACCCCGGCTTCTGCCGTCCCTCGGGATTTGGGGCTGTGACAGAGTGGTATCAGAGCAGTGTTCGTTTTCTGCTCTGCTTCTGAGTCAATCTTCTAGTATGAGTTAGTGTGAGTCATTCTTTCTTAGTATGAGTCATTCCCTTCTAGTAATATCACAAGAGTGATATATATATATATATATATTCAAGTCTTCTTTCGAGTCATAAGACATGGTATTTATGTATACTCTGGATCAGAGTCGTCTTTCCAAGTATAAGATAAGAGTTAAACTCTAAAGCTAAGATTGAGAACATAGATGTCAACTCAACCGCCCGCTACGTCGACTCAACAAGGAAAAGGAAAGAATTTTAATAATATGATTTCTTTTAACAAGAAATTTTATGAACAAGTATGCAATGAGATTAAGAATGAGAATGAGTTATGTTCCGAAATTAAGAATTTTATGAAAGTAAAATTTTTATATTTTATGTGATTGAGTGATAGTACAAGTACTACCTTATGTGAAATTATTTGCGCAATAATTTCTTTCTTTTGAAAAATTTCGGACACAAGAATATAGTTGGATTTTAAGAAATTTTCCGGATCTTCGAGAACTTAGACGTTTCCGGATCTTCGAGAACTTAGACGTTTTTAAGAAACGTTGTTTCCAAATGATTTCGAAAGGAGATCCCTAACGCGAGAAGGACTTCCTCTGATGAATGTCACGTGCGCTTAGTGACATGAATAAAGACTCGGCAAAGTCGATCTTTGTTTTACAACCCGATAAGAATTTCCTTCGAGGGAAATGAAATAAATAATGTTAAAATAAAGTAAATATATACGAAAGGAATGAAAGAAACATATAGACGTATGAGAAAAACGTGACTCCAAATTATTCGAGAAAAGGTTGAAACAAGAAGGATAAATTGAAATAAACGGAAGAGCCGAATGTTACCTTAGTTGTAAGGGCATGAACAAAGTCTTCTGGAGATGACTTTGTTTTACTTATTAGGAGCCGTTCAAGTATTCGAATAGCTTAAAATGGTATTTTCCTCTAGAAGATTGAGTATTCCGAGCTAAATTGGAGAGTTTCCAAAGATTTCTTTTTGAGAAGTAGTTGTGTGTGCAATTCGAGAATTGCTGCTCGATTTAGAAAAGTAAAATCTGTATAAAGTAATCAATAGAGCGAGACAGAAGTTCCATGTGATTGAGGGACAGTTATGTGGACTTGATCAACCCACATAATAAGAAACTCAGTAATATGGGTCTTATGCCCGTAAGCAAAACCTTTTAGTATGGTATAAGTAGTTTAAAGAGAAGAATGTTACTTACGTATAAGTATCTTGTAACGACGTCGTTCCTTTTCTTTTCGTTTCTTTTATAGTGCTCGCCTCGTTCGAACTTTACGAAGAGGATTGTTTTACTATTAGGAGTCAAACGCGAAGCTTGATTAAATTTCTAACGACCGCTCGATTTTAGCATTGACAAATAGAACTTGTTTTAAAAAGTTATTCTTAGGATATATTCCATTTCTCCGTTGGGAATTTATATTTTTATACTTCGTCCTTGAACAAAGAATACGACACGTATGAGTATTACGATTAGTAAACGACAAAGTCTTTTGTAAATGAATGTTACTTTTGCATAAGTAACATGAACAAAGTATACGTGCTTTGTTTTTAATAAATGAGAATCGATAAGAAATTTTTCCTTGAGAAAGAAATAAGGATTAATGAAAGAAAATAAGGAATTAAAGTAAGAAATTAAAAGAATGAGATAAGAATGGGAATAAAACCTTGAAATTCTATTTCTATATATTGTAAGTACGAGAGCAATTTTCTGTGAAATTGCTAGATGTCTAAGATAAGTTGTCAGATTAAGTGTGGTAATATTACAATTGAATAAGGAGTATTCATTTTGTAATTTAAGATTTTCCGTAAGATAAGGTATTATTTTACCGTTACTGATCCGTGTTTCTTAAAACACTTTGTAGAATGACTTCCAATAATGACACGGCTTCAGAGAATCAGTCCCCGCCACAGCGTACTTGGGCAGATCAGTTATTAGATAGGTATAGAGATTTTGAGGCAAACCTAAGACACGACGTAGGACAAAGGATTAGTTACTTCTCGTCAGTTTATTATCCAGTCAGGCATACTATCCCAGAGAGTCAGGCTATACTTGACTTGGTTAATCGTCTACCAGAGGAATGGCGTGGTTGGGCACACGACACGGCATGGTATTACCTTGGGATGTTTGACGACGATATAGAGCCGACAGGTGATTACAATGGATTCGCCGTGGAGGTACACAAGCGTTTCTTCGAGAGTAGACACATAACAGCATATCCTGTTCAGGCACATCCTCCCTACACTCACTTTCCGGCAGATTCAGAGTCAGAGCATGATGAGATAGGTCCACAGATGATCGCACAGTTGGAGATCCCTTTAATGATGGTACCCAGTGTGGACACAAGAGAGTTAGTTACAGAGACAGCGGATGGCCTAGGGTTACCCGCTCCTTTTCAACATGAGCCTTCTATGAGAGCTCAGGGACCATTTCAGTCAGGACCAGAGTATTTAGACACAGCCTCCCTATTACAGTTCCCATCATCTTACAGACCCCTTGATGAAATTTGCGCGGAGTTGGTCAGGGTTCGGACTGAATTTGAGGCAGGACCGTCCAGGATCCATTCCAGAGAGAAGTACGAGTCCTGTTCACTTCCCGACCACCTGCTGCCTCTGAAGAAGCGGGCATCAGTGACCTGCTGGGACTACCCGGTTTCAGATTCAGAGATGACAGTTTCAGATGTGCCTGCATCACCATCACTTACACTTGCGGATGGCACTACTTTGAGGGTTGACGAGGCACTCCAGTTTGCTTTCGGTTCAGAGTCAGACGATGAGGATTCGGATGAGAATCCGGATAAGGACCCCGATGAGGATTAGGCCATGGTGGGCATTAGTGACTCGACCGTAGTTTGTTAAGCAAGGCATCAGAGACGCATAGTAGCATAGTAGCCTTTAGTTGTACATAGTCGGATCAGTAACTAGATAGTTTTGTAGTACTCCAACGGATACAAATATTTTATGAATCGTTCCCGTTCTAGTACTTTTAGTAGTACGGTAATGCAATATGTTAGTGCATTCTGTACACATAGGCAGTTAGCCTAGCTTAGACTCGTTGTAGTCTAGTTTTGTATAAGTCCTTGTTAAAAGGCAAAACTAACATAATTTTTTGATGTATATATATAATATACATGACCCATTAGAGGGTTTTAGTCACAAGAAGTTTCATATGAATCGTATAACTAAACCAGAATATCAAACAAAACTCGTGTAACGAGAGTTTAATTTAACCTTAGAGGATAAAAGTTGAAAGAAATAGAGTCAAAGTTAATTTGTTATTCTCGTTTACATGAAAGTATTAAGTGGGAAAAAGAAAGGGGTTAGTGAGAAAATGAAGGCTTAGAAACAAGTGCTAATAAAAAAAAAAAAAAAATTTGTATCTTACAGTCTTAAAAATATCGCTGAGAGCTGTTAACGATCGGAGAGGACCTGATAGTCCTAGAGAGTCTGATAGAGGTCAAGAACAACGTTTAAGAGAGGAAGGACAAAAACACCCAAAAAACCTTTTCACTTCCCCTATCTCCTCAATGTCATAGCATTGAGGATTTATTCTTAGGAAGCAAACCACCGTATTTCGATGGATCCAGTAATCCGAGTGAGGCCGCACAATGGATACATACTATAGAGAGAATCTGTGAACCAATTAGACTTAGTGATGAAGAGCGCCTAGCATGTGTTGAGTATCAGCTATCAGGACCAGCTAAATATTGGTGGAAGACTAGACAGAGAATTATGTCGGTAGAGCAAGCGGCTCTAACCACTTGGAATGATTTTAAGGTGGCATATTATGATAAGTATGTATACAACCAAGCAAAAAAAACTGAGGAAGAAATAGCAATGAAACTTCAAGGAGAACTTAAGTATGAACTGGGAAAAGCAGTAGCTAGACAGGAAGGATTGAGTTATGCTGAACTACTAGAACGAGTCCGAGAAATAGAGGCAGTAGCGCCTAGTAAAGAAAAGATAGTATTGCCCACACCGGCACCAAACCAGACCTCAACCCAAAATCTTCCCAACAATAAGGTTAACCATAAGGGAAAAAGGAAATGGGAAGGAAGTAGTAGTAATTGTTACCAGTGCCACAACAGTCAAGGGAAACAGAATAGCGCTCGGCAGGGTTCCCACTAACCAGGGAAAGGAAGTAACTATGGAAAGAAAGTAGGACAAAAGAGTAAGCCGCAGAAAAATGAACAATCCAGTCAAGGCAAGAGAAACCATCTACTAGGACAACTGCAAGGGCAGCCAAGGAACAGTAACCAAGGAAAAATCACTAATCCAGATTACCTTAAGTGTAATAAGGAACACCCTGGTGTTTGTTTAGCAAAAACTAGTGTTTGCTTCAACTGCGGACGTAAGAGGCATGTTAAGAAGGATTGTCCTGAGCCGTGGCAAGCAGTAGAACATAAACGAGTTTTCTACTTGTTCTAGATGTGGTAAGAAGCATGAGGGTGCGTGTTTGGCAAACACGGATAAATGTTTTAATTGTGGGCAGAAGGAGCATATAAGGAGGAGTTGTCCGACGCTGCTTCAGACGGCAAAACCAAATCAATATGGCCAGCTTCAATCATCAAATACCATTCAAGTCCAGTAATAACCACAACTGATGCAATCACAACAGAATGCGAAAGCATACATGTTTAGGCAGGAAAGGCTTAATGAAGGAAAGGGAGATCTGGCAGGTTTTGGACGAACCTTAAAAAAAAAAATTTTACCCTGTCAAAATTGTTGACCCAGACTAGAACTTTGCACCAGTTTTCCAGTACCTTTTAACTATACTAAAGCGTTATATTCATTTGACTAGTACCCTCTGGCACTATAGGACTAAGACTAGAACGCTTTAATCTTAAAATAAGAACAACTACGCTTTAGGAAGTGTTGATGACCTTAGAGAATTATTCCCTTAGTTTCGTGGAGCATAGAATTTAATTTAGGGTCTTTCTGTTAAGACATACCAATCGATTGGGACGTAATAAAATGCACTATATATATAAATTTAGGAAAAGACTAGTTGTTTGAGAATTACCACGATTCTCGACAACGAGAGAAAAATCTCTTTCAAAAAAAAAAAAATCCCAAATAGAGAACCTACAGAATTATATGAAATATTATCTGATTTATCACCAGATTGACGAGTAGGTTTCACGATCGACTTAGAACTACAAGTAGCTCCCAAATTAAAGGTTTTATGTAGAATGGTATCAAAGAAGTTAGAGGAGCTTAAGATACAACTGCAAGAGTTGTTAGATGACGATTTCTTTAGACAAACGTATTCACCATGGAAAATATTTTAGATGTTCATCATCAAAGAAAGATGATTCTGCAAGAAGGTATATAGGCTGTCAAAAGTTAAATATAAATAGAAATAACCCTTAAGAGTAAGTATCCTTTAACGAGAATAGAAGACCCCTGATAGACTTAAAAAGGGAACAAGTACAATTGTGAGGATAGACTTAAGGTCTAAGCATTTTTAGTTAAAGGATAAACTAGTGATATGCCAAAAAATTCTCTTTCAAACCAGATAAAACTACTACAAATACTTAGTTATGCCGTTAGTTGGCTAGTGCTCCGTAGTATTCATGAACCACATGAATAGAATTTTTCCACCTAGACTTAGAAAAGAATTCATTTTAGTATTTATCAACGACAATTTCAGTTACCCTAAGAATGAGGATGAACACAAAGAACACATACGAATAATACTAGAAATACTTAGAGTCGAGAAACTAGATGCCAAGTTCAGTTGAGCAAGTTCGAGTGAAGAAGAAATAATTCTTGGACATATAGTGTCGACACAAGATGTTAAGACAGATTCATGCCAAGGTAGAGGCAGTACTCAAATATTAAATCGCCTACCAGTCTGAATGAAATAAAAAGTTTCCCAAGTTGGACAGTTATAATAGAAGTTTCCATTAAGAATATTTTTTTTATTATAATTACTAAGACTTATGACACAACTACATAGAAGAAAAGAATAAATGTACAGACAATTGTGGAATAGGAACGCAGACGTTCTAAGAAAAGTTGATCATTACCCCAGATTTAGCCCTCCCAAAAACGATAAGAAATACGAGATGGATGTTAACGCTACTAAGAATGAGATAGTATGATATGAATGCAAAATGAGAAAGTGATAGCTTACGATTCACGACACATTAATCCTAGGAAATTGAATATCCAACCTACGACTTAGAACTTACAGCCGTAAAGCTTGCATTGAAAATTTGAACACACCATCTATATGGTTCAAGGGATGAGATCTTCACAGATCATAAGAATTAGGAGCGTGTATTCGAGCAAAGGAATTAACATAAGACAAAGGAGATAGCTCGAACTAGTAAGATATTACGTTTGCGAAAATAATTACCATCTAGGTAAAGTTAAAAGTAAGAATAGACACGCTGAGTCGTGAGACTCCAACAAAGTTAAGTATCTCAACGTTGGAGGAGAAACGCTTATACGAGAAAGATTATAAGTATCAAGAGAAAGGACGAGTCAATGGATTAGCCTCAACTAAGAATAAGAATGGATAAAACCAGACAGCGATTCTGAAGCAATGAGATCGTGATAGAAATTTAAAAGTGAACTTAGTAATTCCGATGACGACGAGATGGTTGTAGGTTACAAGGCAGATAGCAAACCTAACTTTAGTACCGCTTTTCACCGCCAGTTGAATGGATAGTCCGAGAAAATGATTCAAATACTCGTTCATATGCTAAGAACGATAATATTAGCCGAAGAGTGAATTGAAGAACACGTAGCCAAACAACCGAGTTGTTATAACAACAACTATTAAGCTACGATAGGTATTACGACTTACGATACCTTGTAGAAGGAAAAAACTTACATAGCTGCCTTATTGCTATAAGGTATGTGAAAGCAAAAATTTAGGACCAAATGCGGTCAATAAAATGATCGGGATCATTGATAGATTCGAGTCAGAAGAAAACAAGTTTTAAAGAAAACAAAAGTCCTAAGTATATACAACAATTCGAATTTAATAAACGAGAAGGAAAATAAAAGCTCCTTAAGTTTTCTCCGTTAATGAGAAACGTTAGTTTCGTGTCAAGTTCAGACTTTGACAAAGATCTATATAATTAGTAAGTAACTTGGGAAAGATAGTTCCAATACGAATAGTTATGGCTTTATCGCCAAGTTTATGAAATACTTATTTTAAATATATCTCATTTCGAGAAAGTAACGTATATTCGTTTTTATACACGAAGTTCTATCAGCAAGATGTCGTTCTTGAAATCGACTAAATTTATTAGGAAAGATCGAAAGCAATCTTAGATCGAAAAGAGCAAAAATTAAAAAAGCAAGTCCAGACGAATAGTAATAGCATTATAAGATCATCACAGGCAAGAGAAAATCATGTCGAGCAAGAAGTACTTCAAGCAGTTATAGAGGATAATCAAATTTCGGGATGAAATTTTTCGTAAGGGGGGTAGGATGTAATGCCCCGTAAATTCCTTACGTTCTAAAAAGTTTAAAGTTAATTAAATAAATGGCTTTGCACGCCTAAGTTTATAATTTTTGAATTCTAAGGCTAACGGTCGAATCCGTTATTAAAAATAAATTACGGGAGTCAGCTAGATGACTTCTATATTAGGGGTTAGCGCGTACGAAAAGTTTTTAGTTTGTAAACTAAGAACGGAAAACCGTTTAATTTTACGTTTACAAAAATCGCAATACAAACACGCCGAGAAAGTTTGTTTTTACGTTTTTCCGGACGAAACTCGGACTTGTCGTCCCGAGTTTTTGTCAAAATAAATTTTATAAATTTATTTTCTAATTAAGTTCATACGTTAGAATTTAAGGTCAAATCGAATCACGACGATTTTTGTAACGAACAACGTTTTTCGTCGTTCGTTTTTCCGTAACGTCGGATCGCGTCGGAAAAACCCGTAACCCTTCAAAAAAAAATCTGCATGCAGCCACTTATTCTTTATTTTTTTTTTATTAATTAGTGGGGAACATGCATGTTTTAACTTATCTAATCTAATGACACCTACACTATACTTATACATTTTCAACCTTTTCATCATGGCATGTATTTTCTACACTTAAACAAAACAATTTTCCTCCCACATCACACACACATCGGCTGCACTACCACTCTCCATCTTCATCTTCTTCATTTTATTTTCTTCCATCCACCATTGATGATACCTTGAAGTTCTTGAAGAAGAAAACCACACAAGTCATCAATCATCCAACAAAACACCATACATCCTTTGTTAATTCTCTAGGTAATGATCTCCTCTCCATTTCTATCCATTTAGTTTTCTTTTTCTTCTCTTTTCCTTCTTGTTCGAAATTTTAAGGCTATGGGATGGATGAATTGACCTTGAAATAGTGTAATTAGATATGTTAGATATGATAATTATGGATTAAAAATGATCAAAACCAAGAATCCTAAAACCTTTGTCAATGCAGAATTTTTTGGAAAATTGTAGGATTTTTGTTTTTTCTTCTTTTGATCATGGATTCATGTTTAGTAGATGCTTAATTAGTGTTTAGAATGAAAAGGGATTGAAAGCCCTATGTTATTATGAAATTCAATTAGGGTTTGAATTATAAATTAGGGGGTTTTTGCATGTTAGTTGTTTTTGGATTTGCAAGTGATTAATAGTTGTTATAATAGTTTGATTAGTGAATAAATGATGTTAATTAGAGAAGAAAATCAACCCCTTAACATCTATATAAAACCAGAAATTTATAGAATAAATAGGAGTTTATACATGTTTGATATAAATGATGAATTGTTAATGGAATTATAATACAAATCATATTAGTTGATTATAGAAGTTAATTGGAATTTTTCTAAAAATGTTTAATGAAATGTAAGAGACTAAAATCACCTTATAAACTGAGTTATAAAGATGTTAAGATGTGTTTGCATGCATGAAAATGATTCAAGTTAGACGTAGTTTAACGTCGTAAAATTTGAACGAAAACCGACGACTTTTAAAAATCGCGTAAGAGATGAATATTTAGTTGTAACTAATAATCGGGAAGTCGGATGAAAATTCTAACTTGATATTATTATTTATAATGAAATTTAGAACATCTTTCTAGTTGACATCATAAGCATCCGAGTCGATATAATATGGGTTATAGTGATAATCGGGAACTAGAAAACGTTTGGAATTTCTTTGTTGGTATAGTAATTGATAGTTGAAATCCGACGTTAGAACGTCTTGCTTTTGAACAAGTTGAAAAGGAATTTGTCACGTACGGAGGTACGTGATGACTGCTTTAAGAATCCAGTTTCTAAAAAAGTTGAATACGAGAATTTAAAACGAACCTAAAACGTTATACGGCGAACTTATCAATCAATTAGGGTTTCCACGGCAGTTTTGCGACCCTCGCCGGAAACTGTTATAACTTCCAGCTCGTTTATCGGATTTGTGATCCGTAAATTGGAGCGCGAACTAGACTTCCTAAGATTTCTAATGGTACAGGGCTCACCCCCTGTTTCCAAATCCTCTGTTCTGGACAGCCTCCAGAGTTACTGGACTCTGCAGTGAATTTTCAGTTTCTTGTGTTCTAAGTTGTTTAGTTCACAACTTAGCTTCTTTCAATCGTTTAAGCCGTTTTTGTCTATCGAACATCTACCTACTGACCCTAAAGTCAAGTACAAGACCTCTAGTGATGGAGACCAGTCGAGACCTTATATCTTATCTTTTCTTTAAAGAAGTAATAAACGAGAAATTCCTTAAATCGTTCAAAGAATTAAAGTAAATCGCCTAAGTTGATTCCTTCCAACTTAGCTTCTCTTAATCTTTAAAGTCATATTAGGATATCGACTACCATCTCTACTGACCCGAGAGTCGAGTATGAGATCTTCCATGTTCTAACGAGATTGATACGAGTCTCGTTTCCCGTTTAAGTAAAACGAATCTAGTAAGCGTGCAAATGCCCAAAAGAATAAAATAACTAAATCTTTAATCGATTATCGTTACGACCCGTTTTTAAGGTATGTTCATTTTACGATGAAGGAGGAAGCCAACTGTAGAGAAAGGACGGAAGATCCGAAGTTGGAAGTTTTGCTTTAAGTTCTGTAAATTAAGGTGGGCTTTTATCTATATCAAATAAAATGTGGGGTTTTCCACAACTCGAAAGTATTATTTATCGCTTTGATAATTGTGTTTTCAAAATGATAATCTTGGCATAAACTGTTTCAACTATTTTATGTGAGTTCTCTTGTACCTATCTGAGTTAACATTCGTGTTTTCCAGATTTCTGAGTTAACCTTCGGGTTTTCCAGACTTTTAGAGTTAGTCTATTTTAGATTAACTAACGATCGGCTCTGAGTTAGGTGCTAAGTGCTTTCCAGAGTTAGTGTACTTTGTAACCTGTGGTGTGTGTGGTATCCTGTTGAGGGGTAGCCAGCCACGGTGAATTAGTTTGGGTCAAGATTGAACATAACATACTCTAAAATGCTTGCGCAAGCTGCTTTATACAAATCAGTCAGAAAATATTTAGTAGGCACGGGTCCTTTCAACAAAACCCCGATGCGCTACGGTTATAAAATGCCAGATTATTTATACTTATGATTATGATTTCGGCATCGTGCCCACTAAGTACGTTTGTACTTAGCCCTGCATTGTTTTCTAAATGTGCAGGTTGAAGCGACGGTGAGCGGCGACGGTTGATGTTGAGTTGAAAGATAGGATGCTTTAGTTAGAACTCTTCCGCTGCAGAACTCTAACTCTTTTTCAAACACACCTTTGAACAATTCTCAGTAGTCTAAGTCTGTAATTATGAACTTAGCTTCTTTTGTACTTTTGTCGAGTAATCCCTAGGGATTAACTCTTTCTTATTTATATTCCAGTCTTGTTCTTTGAATGTTTGATGTCATTTATGTATGTTTAGTCAGTTAGCCCCCTTCTTCCCCGCTTCTTTAATCCAACCCCAGTCGCACCCCGGCTTCTGCCGTCCCTCGGGATTTGGGGCTGTGACAGACGCGGAGCTCGCCGCCTTATTAGAGTTGCCTTCTCCACTTACTCCACTTGAGGAGATCTGCACGAGGTGGGGAGTAGCCTGGAGGCACAGAGAGGCAGGACCATCCAGGGTCCGTTCTAGAGAGGAGTACGAGTCGGGTTCAGGTTCAGTTCCCGAGCACCTTCTTCCCCTGAAGAAGCGTGCGAGGAGGATCAGTGAGGACTACTTGGTCTCCGACTTGGAGGAGACTGTTTCTGAGGCACCCTCACCCACCCTGCTTACACTTGACGACGGTTCTACTCTGAAGGTGGACCAGGCACTCGAGTTGGTTTTTTGTTCAGAATCCGGAAGAGGATCTGGAGGAGGACCCGGAGGAGGACCCTGAGGAGGACCCAGTGGACGGTTGTTAGGATTTTGCAGTCTTCGGAGTAGTTTTTGGTTTTCTTCTGCAGTTTAGTTAGACAGTGCTTCATAGACATGAGTAAATATCACTAGTAGTAATAGCTTTTTGTCCTGTATAGAGTCGGATCAGTAACAAGTTAATTTTTATAGTACTCTAGCGGATACGAAATTTTATGAATCGTTTCCGTTCTAGTACTCTAGTAGATACGGAGTGCAGTTTGTTAGTGCACCCAGTAAATAGTAGGCAGTCAGTCTAGTTTAGACTAATAGTAGTCTAACCCTTTTGTATAAGTCCTCGTTAGAGGCAAAAGTAATATTCTTTTTGGATGTATATATATATATATATATGACCCGTAAAGAGGGTTTTTAATCAAGTAAAATTTCTTATGAATCGAGTAATCAAAAAATTTGAATGTTAAATGAACTCGTGTGACGAGGAAATGAGTTTACCTCGAAAATTAAAAGATTAATGAAATGATATCAAAGCTATGTTTGATATGTTGTTCCATAAATTTGATTAAGTTGAGAACGAGTTAGTAAGTACTAAGTAAAGGAAACTAATGAGAATTTTTTCAATTCTTCTCTAGACTAAAGAAAATGCCGCCGAGAAATGTTAACAACAGAAGAGGTCGAAGACCTGGAAGGTCGAGAGGACGTGGTGGACGTCAGCCAGAAAATAACCAAGAACAGGAACATGAGCAGAATATCACTCCATCCCCATCTCCACCCCCGTCACCACCACCACCTTCACCACAGTCCCGTAGAGATATTGAGGATCTTTTCCTCAAAAGGAACCCTCCAATGTTTAATGGAACTGGAAGCCCAAGCGATGCTGAGCTATGGGTGAGGTTGGCTGAGAAAATTTTCAAACTCCTCAGATGCACTGATGAGGAGAGAATGCTGTGTGTCGCATTCCAACTGACGGGATCGGCAGATTACTGGTGGGAAGCAAGACAGAAGGTGATACCTGCTGAGCATTTGGCTCGTTTTTCATGGGAAGAGTTTAAGGAGATTTTCTTTGACAAGTACGTCCCCAAGACGTATAGGGCACAGAAAGAGGCTGAATTTTATAATCTGAAGCAGGGAAAGCTGACTGTGACGGAATATGACGTCAAGCTATGCGAGTTGATGAGGTATGCACCGACATTGGTCGACACTGAGGAGAAATTATCAAAGAAATTTCAGGGAGGTTTGCGTCATGAATTGGGAATCGCTTTGGCTAGTCATGGAGGACTAGGTTATTCAGACATACTGGGAAGAGCACTGGAAATGGAGGCCGTCGTGCCCGATGAGAAGAAAATTGTACCAACTGCGCCAGCACCAGCGCAGAATCAGAATCGAGGCTACTACAACAACAACAGTAGCAACTACCAAGGAAAGAAAAAATGGAACGGAGGAGGTAGCGGAGGATACATTCAGGGCTACAACAATCAAGGAGGACAAAAAAGGGGCTATCAGCAGCCTGCCAATAACAACAACAATGGCAAGAGACCGTGGCAGGGAAACAACCAATCAGGGTTGTTTATTCAGGGGAATAGGCAGAACTTGCCGTGGAAGGGCAATAATCAGTTAAACCAGCCGCAAGGGCAACAGAGGAATTTTAACCAGGGAGCGAATAACCCAGGGAGGGTTACCATCCCTGTCTGCCCGAAGTGCAACCGAGCCCATCCTGGAGTCTGCCAAATGGGTACCCCTAACTGTTTCAACTGTGGACAGAAGGGACATATGAAAAGGGACTGCCCTAAACCGCTTCAAGCAGTGCCTCTCCGAGCTATTCAAGCACAGCCGCAGCAGCCGCCGATGAACCAGCAACAGTTTCAGCAGCATGCACAGCAGCAACAAAATGCGAGGGCATGCGCTATCAAACAAAGCGGTCAGCGCAAAGGAAAAGGCAATCTAGCAGGTATGGGAAAACTCCACAACACCCCCATTAAGATACTGTTTGATACTGGCACATCGCATTCTTTCATTGCTGGCTCATGTGCCGATAACTTAGACATCAGACCTGTAAGAGCTGCACAATCTATGAGAGTAGCCACACCTTCAGGAGAGATCACTACTTCCACGCATGTTTGCTCTAACCTAGAACTAGAGATTGGAACTCGTAAGGTTATAGCGAACAACCTAAATGTTATGATAATGTGGGACGTAGATATAATCCTAGGAATAGATTGGTTGTCGGAGAATTACGCCACGATTCTCTGCAACGAGAGAAAAATTTCTTTTCAGCCGCCGGGTAAAGAACCAACCGAATTCCACGGAATTTCAATGGGTAGAGGCGTACCAATCATATCAGCCCTTCAAGCCACGAAACTCATGAAGAAGAAAGGTACCACAGCCTATCTTGTGTACCTAGTCGGAGAGCCAGGAGCCGAGAAGATCATTCGGGATGTAAAAGTCGTGAACGAATATGAAGATGTTTTTCCGGACGTGCTACCAGGATTGCCACCAGATCGTCATGTGGACTTTACGATCGATTTTGAACCAGGAACAACTCCTAAATCTAAAGCCCCTTACAGAATGGCACCGAAGGAACTGGAAGAGCTCAAAATCCAGTTACAGGAATTACTAGACCTTGGTTTTATCAGGCCAAGCGTTTCACCTTGGGGAGCACCCGTGCTTTTCGTTAGAAAAAAGGACGGATCGATGAGAATGTGCATCGATTACCGAGAACTGAACAAGATCACTCTCAAGAACAAATATCCTTTGCCAAGGATCGAGGATCTGTTCGATCAGCTTAAGGGTGCAGGAGTCTTCTCCAAGATAGATTTGAGGTCAGGGTATCATCACCTCAAGATCAAACCTGAAGATGTACCTAAGACCGCTTTTAGAACTCGATATGGCCATTACGAATTTTTAGTGATGCCATTTGGTTTGACCAACGCTCCAGCCGTATTCATGGACCTTATGAACAGAGTCTTCCACCCCTACTTGGACAAATTTGTTCTAGTATTCATTGACGACATCCTCATTTATTCTAAGAATGAGACGGAGCACGAGGAACATCTACGGATAGTGTTGGAAACACTAAGAGCTGAGAAACTCTACGCCAAATTCAGTAAATGCGAATTTTGGCTGAAGGAAGTAATGTTCCTTGGACACATAGTATCGACAAAAGGAATCAAGGTGGATCCAGCCAAAGTAGAAGCAGTGCACAACTGGAAGGCACCAACAAGTCAGAATGAGATCAGAAGTTTCTTGGGATTAGCTGGTTATTACAGAAGGTTTATCGAGGGATTTTCTACAATCGCTCGCCCGATGACGAAGCTACTCAGGAAGGATACCAAGTTTAAGTGGACGGATGAGTGCGAGAAGAGTTTCCAAACTCATAAGGAGAAGCTAACCACAGCGCCAGTACTAGCACTTCCAGACACAAATAAAGAATATGTGGTTTACACTGACGCATCGAAAAATGGATTAGGTTGTGTCTTGATGCAAGACGGACGAGTGATAGCTTATGCTTCACGACAACTTCGACCCCACGAAGTTGAGTACCCAACCCATGATTTAGAACTCGCAGCCGTAGTACATGCGCTAAAGATTTGGAGACACCATCTCTATGGTGTAAGAGTTGAAATATTCACCGATCACAAGAGCCTGAAGTACTTTTTCGAGCAAAAAGAATTGAACATGAGACAAAGACGATGGCTCGAATTAGTCAAAGATTATGATTGTGGAATTAACTACCATCCAGGAAAGGCTAATGTGGTAGCAGACGCAACGAAGTTAGGATGTCTTTTCGTAGAAGAAGAAACTTTAATACGAGAATTCGAAAAGATGGATATCAGAGTGCTTGACACGCCAGCAACGATAACAAGTCAAATAGCAGCATTAGAAGCTACACCAAATTTGAGAGAAAGGATCATTAGTGCTCAAAGAAAAGACGAGTCAATGGAAAAGTTACGAGTAAGGATAAGGACAGATAAGCCAAAAGGATATTCTGAGGCTCCAGACAATGCAATATTGTATGAAGGCAGGATTTGTATTCCCGACAACGACAATGAACTAAAGAACAAAATCTTAAGTGAGGCTCACGATACGCCTTACACAGCACATCCAGGAAGTACGAAAATGTACCAGGATTTGCGAAGAAACTTTTGGTGGAACGGAATGAAACGAGATGTTGCCTCGTTTATAGAAAGATGCCTAGCATGTCAGCAAGTTAAGGCTTTACACCGACGACCGTATGGATTGCTACAACCGTTGGATGTCCCAGATTGGAAATGGGAAGGCATAGCTATGGACTTTGTCACAGGCTTGCCTAAGTCGAGAAGAGGAAACACGACAATTTGGGTGATAATTGATAGACTTACGAAGTCAGCTCACTTCTTACCGATTAAGACTACGTATGGATCAGAGAAACTAGCTCAGTTGTAAGTCAGAGAGATTGTACGTCTGCATGGAATACCGAAGGTCATAATATCAGACAGAGATGCTAAGTTTACCTCAAGATTTTGGATTACGATGCAGAAAGAGTTGGGAACAGAGCTTAATTTCAGTACAGCTTTTCACCCATAGACAGATGGGCAGTCACAGAGAACGATTCAGATTTTGGTCGATATGTTAAGAACAGTGGTTTTGGACCGAGGCACGAATTGGGAAGAAATTCTACACTTAGTCGAATTCGCTTATAATAACAGCTATCAGGCCACGATAGGAATGACGCCGTTTGAGGCTTTATATGGGAGAAAATGTAGATCACCGCTTTATTGGGACGACGTAGGTGAGAGAAAGAGCTTAGGCCCAGATGCAATCAATGAGATGATTGAAATAATTCGACAGATTCGAGATAGAATGAAAGAGGCCCAGAGCCGATAAAAGTCGTATGCTGACGATCGTCGAACCAACCTTGAGTTTGAAATAGGAGATAAAGTTTTTCTTAAGATATCTCCGACCAAAGGAATCCTTAGGTTCGGAGTTAAGGGTAAGTTAAGACCCAGGTTTATAGGACCTTATGAAATCCTCGAGAGAATAGGATCAGTCGCGTATAGATTGGCCTTACCGGCAAGCCTAGGAAGCGTTCATAACGTTTTCCACATTTCTCAGTTGAGAAAATATGTTTACGGTCCTAAGCACGTCATTAGTCAGCAAGACGTAGTGCTTTAATCTGACCTAAGCTATGAAGAAAAGCCGATATCGATCTTGGATAGAAAAGTCCAAGAATTAAGAACCAAATCGATACCAATAGTTAAAGTGCTATGGAACCATCACGGGCAAGAAGAAGCCACGTGGGAACTCGAGGAGAAGATGAAGGAGCGATATCCTCATCTTTTTGCAGAAGGTAAGCAAATTTCGGTTTCTAGACTGCGCAGTGAAAATTTCAGTTTCTTGTTTTCTAAGTTGTTTAGTTCACAACTTAGTTTCTTTCGATCGTTTAAGCCGTTTTATCTAACGAATATCTCCCTACTGACCCTAGAGTCAAGTACAGGACCTTTAATGATGAAAACCAGTCGAGATCTTACCTCTTATCCTTTCATTGAAGAAGTAATAAACGAGAAATTTCATAAATCGTTCAATGAACTAAAATGTAAATCGCCTAAGTTGATTCTTTCCAACTTAGTTTCTTTTAATCTTTAAAGTCATATTAAGATATCGACTACCTTCTCTACTGACCCGAGAGTCGAGTATGAGATCTTCCGAGTTCTAAACGAGATTGGTACGAGTCTCGTTTCCCGTTTAAGTAAAACGAATCTAGTAAGCGTGCAAATGCCTAAAGAATGAAACAACTAAAACTTGCTTCGATTCTCTTAAATCGATTATCTTTTACGACCCGTTTTTAAGTATGTTTATTTTACAATGAAGGAGAAAGCCAACTGTAGAGAAAGGATGGAAGATCCAAAGTTGGAAGCTTTTGCTTTAAGTTCTGTAAATCAAGGTGGGCTTTTATATATAAAATAAAACGAGCAATGCTCGGAAAATTTTTCTTTATCGCTTTGATATCTGTGTTTTCAAGTGATATTATGGCATGAACTGTTTTATGTTTTATGTAAATTCTCTTGTACCTATCTGAGTCAACATTCGTGTTTTCTAGATTTAGAGTTAGTCTAACTATATTAACTAACGATCGGCTTTGAGTTAGCTGCTAAGTGCTTTCCAGAGTTTGTGCACTTTGTAACCTGTGGTGTATGTGATATCCTGTTGAGGGGTACCAGCCACGGTGAATTAGAATTGGTCAAGATTGAACGTAACATTAGTCAAAAAATGCTCGCGCGAGTGATTTATGAGAAAAAGTCAGAAAATGTTTTAGTAGACACGGATTCTTTCAATAAAACTCCGATGTGCTACGCTTATGAAATGCCATATTTATCTATATTTATGATTATGATTTCGGCATCGTGCCCACTAAGTACGTTTGTACTTAGCCCTGCAATATTTTCTAAATGTGCAGGTTGAAGCGACGGTGAGCGGCGATGGTTGATGTTGAGTTAAAGGATAAGATGCCTAGTTAGAACCCTTCTGCTGCCAAACTCTAAATTTCTTTTTGAGATGTACTTTTTGAACAATACTCTGTAATCTAAGTCGGTAAATATGAACTTAACTTCTTTATTGTACTTTTGTCGAGTAATCCTTAGGGATTAACTCTTTCTTATTTATATTCAAGTCCTGTTCATGGTTTATCGATGTTTTTCATGTATGTTTAGTCAGTTAGCCCCCTTCTTCCCCGCTTCTTTAATCCAACCCCAGTCGCACCCCGGCTTCTGCCGTCCCTCGGGATTTGGGGCTGTGACAACTATTACACGTATAGAATAACCATGAATGTTGTACAAGGAGGCTACAATGCACATATTACTATGTTTGATTAAGTTGCAACAATATATGTAGGATGCTTAGTGGATGAATATATTTCGTCAATCAATCAAGTATTTTCAGAAATAACAAAAAAAGTTTTACTCTCACTATTTAAAATAAAAAAATTATTTAATAGTTTTATGTGTTATCCAATTGGCCTATGCAGTGAAATGTTTTTCATAAAATTACTTTAGAGGATCTGAATAAACAGATAATTCATTACAAAATAAATTCAAGTATTGATTATTTTATTTTAACAAATTAATTTGTACAGAGTGAAAGTGATTCTCCATATGATAGAGGCTTGAACTCACAAGATTATACTGAAGCACACTTCATGACCACGGTCAAGTATGCAACATTTGATCGAAACGGAAACTTCACTCTTATAGCCAATGCGATCCAAAAGATGCAATCCTGTCCCATCAATGCAGAAACTGCGATTGCACCAGCTCAAGAACCACGAACAAATCAAGGAGAAGATAAGAGAAAAACAATCAAGAGGGTCGAGCAAGTTAAAGTGGTGGAGAAGAAAAAATCAAGCAACAAGTGGAAGAAAAGAACAAATCAAATGTAGAATTGCAGCTTCATGAATTGCAAGGAAGGAGAAAAAGAAGAATCCCAAAAAAGTTTCAAGATTATCAAGCAAAGAATGAAGATTGCATTAACATACCAAGCGGTAGCGATGACGATCTACCATTGGACACACTACTCTCGAAAAGCAAAAAGAAGAATAAATACTCGCTAGAAGTGAAATCAAACAAGAAAAGATTTAATGCGAATATATTCACACATAAAAACTATTTTTTTTACTTTAGATTTTAGTTTTAGTTATTACACCTTCATTTCACATTTTAGAATCAGTTTTTGACTTTGATTTCTTTTCCAATATTAGTTCATTAATAGTTAGGTATATATACAATTAATAGACGATAAATTTCTCAATTGAAAATCACATTACCAACTATTTAAAATTAAAAATGAAGAATATTTATAACATATGTAATAATCTATACCTATTATAAAAGAACGGATTCTTACAAAATTTGATTTACCTAATATATCCCTATTGTTATATTTATTTTAAGGACAACAAAGTAAATTTACATTATTAAATGAATTATTATGAAGATATCCAAAAAATAATTTCTGAAAAAATAAATTAAGTGCAAAAAATCCTAATTATATTACAATTGTATTTAAATATGAAAAGAAAAAAAGGAATAAAGAAAAAAAAAGTAAATTACTTATATAAGAAAAAAAAAGAAATATCACGTCTTAATCAAGTAAAATATTATCTATCATCATAATTCAACTTTATCTTATTCCTCACCATGCAAATTAATTTATGATTAGTTTGATTCTTTTTTATTTTAGTATCGTTATTTTGTTTTCTAATTTAAGAGACATGATGAGTTAAGAGTTAGATCACAAGGATAATTAACAAGTCTAACCTAAAGTCCTTTTACTCAAAGAGTTGTTCTACAAATTTATGGGTAAGGTATAACTTATCATTTTACATCTTACAATATAGCATATTTAATTAATAATCGATTAACTAAAAATATTTCTAAGATAATAATTTTCTTTGGTGTCAACTATATTATTGACCTTTAAATTTTAACTCAATAAATTAATAACTTCTACTCCCTCCATCCACTAAATGGTTGTCACATTATGGACTACACGGGTTTTAAGAATATGTTAGGTAGTAGTGGATAATAGTGGATATTGTTGTGATTAGAATAAGGGTCCCACAATAAATGTGAGTGAGTAATGAAAAATATAATGTTAAATATAATATATTATGTGGGTCCTACTACTATAAATAGAAGTGATAACCATTTCGTGGACGGATTTAAATGACAAAAGTAGCAACCATTTCGTGGGCAGAGGGTGTATAATATAATTTCTTACCATATATGTGTGAAATTTACATTACCATATATATGTGTGAAAAGCCTGATAATATAAAACGCGTTAACAACTACGTAAATTAATTATTTATAACACAATTTGGTCTATTTATAATCAAATCATTAGAACTTTTCATGTGTATGAAACCTGCAAATAAAAATCTAACATAAATTTGATAAAATACTACTCCCTCTGTCCCATGAGACTTAGCCAGGTTTCTTTTGAGCACGGAGTTTAAAGAGAAAATAACTAAGAGTAAAAGATATGTTTAGTGGAGTTTTTAAAGTGAAATAAAGTGGGTAAGAGAGGGTGAAATAGTGAAATAAAGTGGAATAAAGTGGGTAGAGAGATGGAGAATTGTGAATGTCACAAAAAATGAAGTGAAAAAGTAGGATGAAAGGTGTAAAGTAGGTTGTTTAACAAATTAATTGAACCCTAATCATCTCCTAATTATTTCCAAATAAAGAAACATGACAAGAATAACGAGACAACTCGAAAAGGAATACATGCCAAGAATAACGGGATGGAGGGAGTATAATATATGATTTCAAATATCCTACAACATAAATGAAAAAAAAAAATTTATTTTCGTGTGTATAATAAATTTATCATAAAATTCACTCTCGAGTACCATTATTCTTGTTGTGAATCTTTTCAGTATATGTCTTAAGGAGAGGTAAAATCAAAGAAAATGAGTATGTCCTATTACTTTTAAAAGTATTTTTTTAGAACATAACAGTAATAATGAGACAAATAAAAAACAAAAGTTTGGCATTGATATTTAATGATGGGACATAGGGAATATTTAACTAAAATTTAAAAAATATACTAACTAAGGTCTATAAAACATGTCTTATCTCTTACATAGAGATAAGATATGCTGGTTAATGGTATCCAAGGATATAGATATATGCACCTTAAAAATGAATTGACGCGTAACAAGTATAGAGTCGAAAAATAAAAAGTTAGTAGTATTGAAAATGGACCAACTTATAATTTGTATAGTCATAACTTTTATAACCTTTTGATTTATGACATGAACTTTTAATTTTTTTGAAAAACAATCATGAACTATACGAAATTGTTTTAATAAGGCATCATTTTTTTGGCATGTGAAAACGTAGCGTTGAATATGGTTTATTCCACTTGAATTTTCACTCTTTTTCTTAAATTAAATATGCTATGTCATCGTATAAAACATCAGAGCTAGCATTTAATAATCCACGTCACCTCCAGCAGTCAGTTAAGTCAATATTCGAAAAAAAATAAAGGTTGGTGTTGTTAAAACGAGACTGTAAAGTTCAAGGTCTTATTCAACAAAATTAAATATTCAAGCCATAAATCAAAAGTAGTGAAAGTTTTGGCCACAAAACTATTAATTGGCCTAGACAATAGCACAGTACTATATCTATTTTGAAGTTCAAAGTAATAGAATCAGAACTTGAAAGAAGTCAGCAAGCCTACTAATTAACTATGTTTTTTTTATCGTTATGTTTTACTAAAACATATATTCCATGTTTGTAATTGGTGTGTACATTAGAGACAAACTTTTGGGAACAATTAAGATTAGTAGATTAACGAGCACATTTACAAATTTCAACATAATTTGGAGGAAAATAATTATAAACATAGAATAAGTTATTTATATTTAATTTAATATGATTCTATTTATTTGATAAATAATTTATTTTAAATTAATAGTGTTAATATATTTAATACTAAATAAAAGTTATCACATTTTATTAAATTTTTATGTATACATATGTCAGTTTATAGTCATATTTACTCAAAAAAATATATGACTATGAAAGGTCATTGATTTATGTTGACAAAATTATGTACATCTATTATTATTACTACTGCTACTACTACTATTAGTAACAAATAGTCTAAAAGATAAAGTAAATATTTGAGAAAAAAAATAAGTATACGATTGATGTTTAATAATTTCATTCCATTATATATACTTTTTCCAAATTTCATTCATTTAAACTTTTTCTATATTTCCATAATTTTTTTTTGCCCTTTTTTGTTATTATATTTCAGTTTTGATAATACATAATTTAGTTGATAATTGTTAATATGTTTGTTTTTGTAGTTATAATTTCATAATTATTATTTTTGAAAATATTTAATTTACAATTAATTGTTTTAAGTAATTCATCATTGACTTTTATTTATTTGAGTTTAAAATTTCCACTTAGCAATTTTAGTTAGAATATAAATTAAAAGGAAGAAAATAAGAAATAAGGAACAAACGTACAGCATAGTTGCCTGTGGAAGTGAATTTCCACTTAACATTTTTAGTTTGAATTTCCACTTAGCATTTTTAGTTATTTATATATATCTTGGAAACTAAAAATACAAATTAAAAAAAGAAGTATAAAATAACAAGAAAACAACACGTAATCCAAAAAGGAAGAAAAACATAAGCTCAAATAATTAATTTTGGGCCTGAAATAGGGGTGTGGATGAAGAAAATCGAAGTCTTAGTTCTACTTTAAAATTCTTATAAATATGATTTGTTTTCTAAAATCTTTGAAAGTTACGGTCCGGTTTTAACAATTAACTCAACATTTATATATAAGATAGCGCTATTTGGACGTATTGTGGTCATCCACACAAATTAAAAAAAAGTAATATAGATTTTGAAAAATGAAATGTACCCTAATTGGAGAAAAATAAACTCTCAAGGGAAATGTGATTATTATTTTTACAGTTAACTTTTTATTTCTTACGCGTATGGTTGGTCATAGTGTGATCAAATAGAATTTCCCTTATATAATTTAGTAAATTAATAAATATTTCTTTACTCACTTGTATTTTAAAATTTATTTGTGTAGCTTGCAAATTGCATAGGACTTGGTAAATAATTCACTTTCTAAAAGAAAAGATTACACCACATATTATAATGTTCGATGAATATCAATATTTTTATGTAGTATGCTATGTGAATGAGTATAATTCATACAAGTGAACTTTTATTACAAATGATTATTTATTTACTTATCTACTTTAAAATTACAATGGAGCCTTGAATGATTTCAATCTTAATAAGTTAAATGAAAATGATTATACAAACATAGAGGTTTGAGCATAAAATTCAACCAAAAATATCTAACTCCTATTGCAAAATTAACTTGATGGTTTTCAATGCAATGATACACCACAAGTTTGCACTAACAATATTATTTAATTTGTTAGTCATTGTAATATTTTACTTTCTATATTCCAATTAAATTATTGGAAAAAGCACAATATAATATTGTTGTATGATTAATTAGTTATTTTTTATCTTGTAAAAAGAAAATTGTTGTAGAAAAGCAAACTACGTGCAACGCACGTGATTCTCTACTAGTATTTCAAAATAAAAAGAAAGGGAATCACGTGCAATGCACGTGCACTCCTACTAGTATATTGAAAAGTCAGTTTTCAATCACCACTCAATTACAAATGAATTGCAAATTAATTTGAATGGCAATTTTGTAGATTAAGTTAATATCAAGGTCATAAGTTATGCAAAAATCTACATGACGTTGAACTTCCACAAGTGCGGACAAATTTCATATTAACTGCTAAACTGCTTAGAATGCCACTCTCGGCACTCACTACTTCATATGCTTAGAAAACACCGCCATTTAATCTCTGTCATTTTGTTTATGGAGCATTTTTCAACCATTTTCTTCTATCGTGTACCATAATTATTCCTGCACATTTTCATGCTAAGCGCAAAAAAGAGGTTTTGGGTGAAGTTGTTCGGTGGCGGCAGAAGAGAACATCTCCTGCGTTGGAGGCAAATTTGAATCAGGGTGCCGCACTAACGCTCTAATCCATGGGGAAGTACTGTCGAAGCATATAGGTCGAGAAATGACGGAGAATTCGAGTGCAAACGCCAGCGGGGAGTTGTCGACATCGAGAAACAAAATAAAAATGAAAATAAGTTCCTGTATTTCTTCATAGAAATTGGAAAACTGCACTACATCGAGATTTTTATTTGTTTCATAGTAAATCTTCTTGATACTCCTTTATTGGTTAATGATATGTGTTTAATCAAATTGTTGAGCATTCACCTTACTTAAAGAACTAAATATGACTTTGCAAATTGATTAAGGTGGTCATTTTGTAAATTAAGTCTATAGAAAGGTCACAATTTATGAAAAATTCAGGAGTAAAATCTCTAAAATTAGAACCGCCCGATTCCCAAATTTCATGCAACTATGTGTTCAGTTTCTTCGTCTAAATTAACGTTGTTCATAAATTTGTGAACTTTTCTTGGTAAAAAATAAATATCATCAACAAAGAAAACAATCCAATCAACAAAAGAGTATCCTTACATAAACAAGAAATTAACTCGACAAACAAAGAAACAAGATAATCATTTTGATAAAATAAAGAAAAATTTAAATATCAGAACATGTTTGTCAATAATCACGCACTTCAACTTGAAAGTTGGAACCTGTTAATAATCTTTGCAACGCTGCATCCTTAGAGTATACTATAGCTCTAACATGAAGATCTCCGCATAAATCCTCTTGCTCGTCTGCTATCTTTTTAGCCGACAACACCACTGATTCACTGCAATACTCCAACATAATACATTTGAGCGTTGCTATCTCTCCAATTTCTGAAGGAATCTCCAATATGGGGCTGTCTAATCCAGCAAGACGAAGCTCCTGAAGACGTGGAAAGTGGGAGCTCTCTGACACCGTCCAGTTTTCTAGATTGCGACAATAGCGCAATGATAGGAACTTGAGGCTGCGGAATTGGCCTTCACTTGTTTCCCATTTGCATCTTCTGAAGAAACCTGCTAATGTGAGCTTCTGAAGAAGGGGTAACGAACCTATCTTTTGCAACATGCCTTCAAGCTCAATTGAGGCGTACAGAGTCAACTTCTTGAGGGAATGTGGGAAGCTAGCAATGTTTTGCAGAGACTCTTCGGCACTTGGAGAAAATGAGCTGAAGAATAAGTTTTCCAGGCAATAAAGATAGCTAATACCATTCACTCCGCTTCTTTCCCAATCATTTTCAGGTTCATAGCGTATCCTTAGTTTCTTGATATTGGGAATTCTCTTAACCACCTTTTCATTCAACTCCAGATTACGCACTCCTTTGAGTGTATGCAGATTCTCCATCACAACAATATCTTCATCATCTTTGCTGCTCGGAGGATTTGGGATTTTTAACATATCTTTGAACTCGACGTGCCTAAGTTGAGGCATTTCCCAAATTTCCATTGGTGCAATAATCCAACAACCGAATGTGGACTTATCTATAATAACTAGTGTGTGCAGATTCCAAAGCTGACTGATTGAAGAAGGTATTCTGGAATTCGGTTTGACTTTAACACCAGCATCAACGTACCGTGAATTTACAAATCGAAAAAGATCATCTATTGGAGAAAGTCGGAACAAACCATAATGGTCTTCCATATTCAGTATCCTCAGCAATCTACTACTACGTGGCAATCTCATACTATAAAATTCATCCTTATAAGAACGAGCATGTGGCAAATAATTGTTGGCATTGAGAAACCCTTTGCGAACAACAATTCGACGATGGCTGCTTGCCCCTTCACCAGGGCTATCTTTGCTAATTACATGATAAAACCTTTGTTTTTGAGCTTCTTTCAAAGACAAATCTCTTAGTAAATCATGCAACTTGCAAGATTTGATATTCCCAAGTACCCCCAACCTATGTACTAGAACAAGATTTCTATCAACTAACTCCTTTAAGTACTCCTCACCTATTGTTTCCGGGCTTATGTTGTTTATTGGCTTAAGAAATCCTTCACAAACCCATAGCCTAATGAGTTTTGCGACACTTATTGCACTATCTTCCTCAAATATTCCCATGTACAAAAGACAAGGCTTTAGATAAGCGGGTAAATGGTTATAACTTGTTTTCAAAATCGTCAAACAATACTCTTCATTCATGGAACTCAAGTTTCTTTCTACTTCATGCCAATATTGTTGGGTCTGTTGGGATTTTGCCAAGAGACCCCCAATCACCACAATCGACAAAGGAAGTCCCTTACACCTCTCCACAATTCCCCTCCCAATTCGCTCGAGTTCAACCGGAAAACTTTCTTCCCCAAATACAATTTTAGAGAACAAATCCCAAGCACTACCCTCATCTAAAAATTTCATGTCAATGACGTTATTAGGGTTGGTTAACTGGGCAGCCAAGTTTGACATCCTAGTTGTCACCAATATTCGACTCTTGTTATTGAACTCAGGAAAGTAAAATTTCATCTTGTCCCACACCTCCAGACTCCATAGATCATCCATTACGACCAAATACTTCCTACCACATAAATATTTGTGTAGTTCTTCTCCTAATTCTTCCTCACTAAGGTTACTTGAGATCCCACTCTTATTGCTTGATTTCCCTCTAACTTGAGAGAGAACTTGATCAAGAGTTCCCTTCACATTATAATCTTGAGAAATTGTAGCCCACACACAAACATCAAATTTCTCTTTAATAAGTGCGTTTCCAAACACATTTTTGGCAAGAGTGGTCTTACCGATGCCACCCATCCCTACAACAGGGATGATTAGGCGGCTGCATTCTCCTCCGGTGAGCCTATCCAGTAGTTGAAGAAGCACATCATCGCATCCTACCATCTCATGACTGTTCCTCTCACCAACATCATCAGTGGACACGTTTCTTCTGTGGATTAGAGGTTCAACTGCAGCCTTCTCCCTAACCATCTCTGTCACATCTTTCTTGATCAACTCCATTTCTTCTATCACTTTCTGCAGACCATGATTGAAGTGGTCTCCGGTCGTGATACCTGTGCATTTGTATGAAAGCAAGAGCTTAGAGAAATTGGCTACCTTCCCAAGAATTGTGGATTGGCTATGAATGCGGTCCACAGTTTCCGTTTCGATCACATCTTCAGCCGCATGAGCTGCATCTGCAATGCGAACCTCCACCGGATCTGCTTCGTCGCTGTAGTCAAAAGGGGAATGGTACCCCTCAAGAAATTCCTGCAAGAAGCTGACTTTTTCAGTGAGAGATTCAACTTGGTCTTTGTGGAGAGAGATAGGAGGAGAAGGATGACGCTCGATCGTATCTATGATATGCATAAGAGAAGCTAGAGCTGCATAAGCTGCCATGATAAATATCTAAGAACTTAACTGTTTTTTCACAGTTTGAAAAATGAGGGGTTTAAGCTGCAGGTTGTGTGAGTATACAATTTGTGGCTATGATATAAAGGAGGAGGATGAAGTTGGAGCTGATGGAATCGATAATAATTCATTTTATGAGCTGGCAGTATGACTTCTAGTCAACTTGTATTCTTATAATTTTGGTCAGAAATTTAAGTATTATTTCTAAATAAATAAACAATTAGCATGATATACTAGTGGTTTCACGTGTTGTCATGATTTAGCCAATTAGTTAAAATTTTCTTTTTAATAAGTAAAACAACAAAGAAATTAAATCAAGATTATACTGACTTAAATTCTCAATTCAGAAAAGTTGAGAAATTTAATGGGAAAACAATCCAATCAAGAAAAGAGTATCCTTACAAACAGAGAAAGAAGACAATCATTTTGAAGTTGTGACAAAATAAAGGAAAATACAAATACAAGAAAGAAGACAATCACTTTAATCGAGTGGATGATGATACAGACACCCACCATCTGCCCATGATCGATTTGCAATCAACTTTATTCCCTTCAACTTTATTCCCTTCAAAACTTCAACTTTATCAGAAAATGTTTGTCCAATATTCATTATTCTCATCTTAATATACTAGAGATAAATGGATGTGATATGCATACAATTGATAGGGAACATGATTTATCCCGAATTCATCTTGAATAGTGGCTACTGTTTATATTCGTCACTAAAAAAATGTTTGTTTTTTCAAATACTAGTAGAGATTTCACGTGCGTTGCACGTGGTATGCTTTTACTATAATTTTTATGTTGTATAAGACGGAGAATAATTCATTAATCAGATTAAATTATTAAACCGGCTTTGTACCATAAGAATATGCATAGTTTAGAACTGCACATATTCATAAAATTCTGAAAATTGTAGGAGAATGAAAAAAGAAGGGTCCCCACATTTAAGGGGGTAATGATGAAGAAATTAACAATAAATAGAATATGCATATTCCTTTGGAAAAACAAAAAACAAAAAAGAAAATTATGTGTGATGCATGAAGAGTACTACTATTTTATTCTCTAGTGCTCATTAATTTTTAATCTAAATAAATGTACATTCACTTTATTTGCATACTTTATGACTGTCATCAAATTTATGTTGAATCATTTTCAAGAATTGTTAATCTTTATTCAAAAATTCATTATAATTTTAAAGTAAACAATTTAATAGAAAAACTATTTATAATCAAAAGTGTTTTGTCTCATAAGACTACTTATCCACAAAACATACAACATATTTCAACAATTTTATCAAATATTGTAATATGAACTTTGTAATCATTTCACATAACATTTTGTGTAAGCTATTTTACACTTACAATTGCATATAATAAATATACTCATTCCCATTTCATAATATTCTTCATTTTCCTCATCTAGGGTGCCTTAGCTAATTCATTATACCCATTTTTCAAAATGGAAAGTACTCCACTATAATTTATAAATTATCATTTTTATGCCACAAAAACATACTCTCTACATTCTCTCTCCTACTTAATTTGACTAAAGTATTCTACACATTTCATTTATATTTCCAACTTTATCATAAAGAACTCATTTTCTAAACATTGGTGTGTGCTTTGTAATCCCTTTATATAACATTTCATGTAAGTTATTTTACACTTGCAATTGCTTATAATAAAATATACTCCTTCTCATTCCGTAATATCCATTTTGCTCATTTTGGATGTCCCAGTTCATTAGGTCCATTTTCAAAATGAAAACACAACACGTAACAAATACTACACTATAATTTATAAATTACCATTTTTATACCATAAAAACCTACTCTCTTCATTCTCTCTCCTACTTGAATTGACAAAACTATCCTAAAAATTTACTTGAACTTTCTAACTTTATCATAAACACCTCATTTGCTAAACATTCGTGTGAGAACACATGGAGTACTATTTGCATGTATCTTTGTATATACTCCCTCCGTCCACGAAATGGTTGCCACTTTTGCTATTTAAGTTTGTCCACGAAATGGTTGCCACTTTTGTTACTCCACCCACATTTATTGTGGGACCCATACTCTACTCACAACAATACTCACTATAATTCACTACTATCTACCATTTTCTTAAAACCCGTATCGGCCACAATGTGGCAACCATTTCGTGGACGCAGGGAGTATAATTTTTTTTATTCATTTGTATTTTAAGTATCACCTTGTTTTATGAATAACTTTCTCATTCGTGTGGACATATTCTTTCTACATTTTTTTTCATGAAGTGATTAACATTTTTTTCCTAATAATTTGTTTTAATTCTTATCATCCGTTCTCTCATTGAAAAATATAAATAAACTTGTTTCTTTTTTTTTAATACAGCTAACCATAAAAGTTATGATTATGTTGCAATAGATTGGTAAAATAATAATGTTTCAATACAATAAATAAAAAATATTAACACTGAATCAACTTTTAATAGACAAAATTATACCTATTTTCTAAAATAAATAAAATTAGCTTATTTCAAGATTTTCCTTGAAGCTTACTATTTCCTTGTCACTCAATTTACCTTCTTTTTCTTTTCGGTCAATCTCATTTAATTTGTCAAGTTTCCATAAAGAACTAATTAATTCTTCAAAACTGATAGGGCCTACTCATTTGCTCTATTTTTACCTTTCTCCTTAATAATTGTATCGAATAATAACATGACCAACTTAAATGAGAGGAATGGAGGGCGTATTATATTTTATCGAATTAAATTAGAAAACGAGTCTAGTTTGTTTAGTTTGAACAAATAAACCTTATATGCTTTACTTAACGACAACAATAAGGAAAATATACATAATTAGTGTAGGCTGCCAAATTCTACGTTTTCGAAGTTTATTCTATAATTATTTGAACACCACTAAAATGTATATAGTACTTTCATTTTAATATTATTGAATGGTTTATTAAGATTGTAGTTGTTAAAAGCCCATTCTTTATGAGCACTATACAGCTGCTGGATATCTTCTTCCAATTTTTTTCTTTCTTTCTTTTTTCATGAGGAAAGGGGAGCGGGCGGGTTCGAACCCAAGACCTCACTATTGTACAAACTGAAGCCACACAGCTGGGGTGTCCCTTGGAAACTTCTACCAAATTTTCTAACCTCTCCATCTGAGATAAAATATATTTTATGGACCTCAAACTTTATTTTATTTTATTTATTTTTAATTCACCCAATTATAACTTATTAATCTTTAAATATAATGTATGAGTTTTGATTAGGATATATCCTCTCATGAGCATTTATCAATCTTTGCAGAAAAGAAAAACAAAAAGTATTATATTTGGCTATTAGGGCTGCTCAAGATGTGTAAACTAACTTAACCATGATATTGTGGAACTGACCCATGAACTACAAATGACTTTTATCTTATTAAATTAAACTCTTAAATATTAGTACGTCTTATAAATTAGAGATACTAATTTAAATAGTTACATGAAAAATTATCGTGCACATAACTTGATGAGGTAGTCTCGTAATTTACAGTTTAATTTTATATAACATCCAAGTAATTAATATAAATTCTAATTGAAAATATGAATAAACCAAATGGATAAGAATATGAAAAAGACGAATTAAAATAAATAAGTTGTATAAGATTTTTTGTGTCAATCCATAAGCTAATTAGATTTATAATACATAGGCCAACGTGAATCTTCACAAATCAAGAGTTATAATAACATAAATTAATTTTTAAAACAGTTATAATAGGATTACTCCACTAATATAATTATGATTTTAATAGTAATTAGTAAATTATTAATTTTTACTAAAAAGTTGTTATTATTAAATTACATAGTTACCCTTAAAATATATACAAGATTAGGGTTATATTATGCAAATCAAATTTTGTAAGAATCCGTTCTTTTATAATAGGTATAGATTGAAATTGATCTACAATCATAAAAATCAGCACTATAAAAAATCAAATTACTCAAATAAAATTAAAACGTGCTACACGTAGTTGAAGCCCATCAGGTCCAAAATCATTATTCTCATCTTAATCGACCTCAAACCATTGAATCCCTAGGCCCGCTTATTAGCCTATTCTCAGTGTATAAACCTATAAACGTCAATCGAGCCTGAAACCGATTAATCAACCCAATAAATTTAACAATAAATAAATAAAGAGTTATAGTTAAATTTTCGCCACCCAAATACATAATCGGGCTATTCTGGTTGGCCCGTTTGGGTTGCAAAGTTATCTAAGTTAGTCCGGTTCGAGCTCGAGAAGTGTTCAATAATAATAATAATAATAATAATAATAACAATAATAATAATAATAATAATAATAATAATAATAATAATAATAAATTATTGTGATTTTTCATGTGGTGTAGTGCTACTAGTTCTGTGGGATGTTATTTTTTGAATTTTAATCAATTTTCTACCTTCGTCTCACTCATATACTTATTTTATTAATTTATTTTTCATTTTTTATGTGTATTTATTTTGCTACAAATATTGAATAATCATGAAAATATATACACATTAATTTACAAACTTTATGACCTGAAGGACCAGCCTGAAAATCGAAGTGTTACGGTTAGGGTTGAGATTTTTTAACCCGAAAACATTCAAACCCGATCGAATAGTCGGACAGTCCAAGGGCCAACTCCAAACTGAAATGGTTGGTCCGATTCATATCTCTATATAAACCTGCTACCCACACAGCTTTCTCTCTCATAATCCTTCATTCTCCATCTCTCAGCTGCAATCATGGCGGATAAAGGAGCAGATGATCGCGGCGGCTTCAGCTGAGGATTCGGTGGCCGTGGATGCTGAAAATACCAATCGGATAATTACGATTAAAGATTATCTTTGTTGCTGCAAAAACTTAGCACAGATTATATCACAGAATATAACGAGTGAGCTAATTAAAGTGACACACAGAATGGTAACCCAGTTCGGTTAAACAACTTACGTCTGGGGTCCACGCCCAAGAGAGAACAATTCACTATCGAAAGCTGAAGTTACAGGATCTTATACATATGGTCTTCCACCTTATGAAACCTCACCACTCACACCCTTCCCGATCTACGTGAATTGTGATTGCAAGCGCCACACCCTTACAATCAAGGTTTGAATAACAATCCAACCCCTAACCCTCATTCAAGTGTTTGTCTAATGAATTAAACACTCTCAAGATTACAAATCAACACTCATTCACGAAACAGTGTTAAAGCTATAGACAATAAAAATAGTTATCTCTGCGGCAGCTTCCAAGATGTCTTGATGTCGATATATATAGGTCTTGAGAAACCCTAGATTATATCTCCATCGATTTGCCCTAATTTTCTTAAGCATGAAAACTCTTCCTTGTTGGAGACGTGCCTTGTGGAACAAGTGGAATAATCGGATATATACGCCCAAAGAGATCTTCTCCGTATCTAAGTGGATAAGGTCAAGATCTTCGCAGAATCCGCCTTATTTTGGAAATAAATCTTTCATGTTGTTCCACTTCCAAGTAGCTAAGCACAGTCACCGGACTCTGTTCTACGCACAACTCAAAACACTTCAGTCAATCTTGCTTCTACATAAATTTGTCAATCTTCAATGAGCCACCTGCTCAAATCTGACAGATGCGGTGAAGACAGTGGCGGTAGGAGGTGGCGGAGGAGGAATGGATCCCCTGCACCGAACTCGGCCGGTTGGTGAAGAACGGTAAAATCAAAACCTTAGAGGAAATCTACCTTCACTGCCTCCTAGTCAAGGAGTATCAAATCATCGATACTCTTGTGGGCCCATCGCTTAAGGGTGAGGTGAAGAAGATCGAGCCGGTCCAGAAGCAGACCCGGACTGGGCCGAAGCATGGGGTGAGGAAGATCAAGCCGGTCCAGAAGAGGAATCGGACCGGGTTCAAGCCCTTCATCATCGACGGAAAGAGCAACGGCCACGTTTGAGTCTCGATTTTAGCCGATAACTGGAATTTTTTTTTTTTTTTTTTGTTAATTAAACATTGAATCGGTTTGGGTGAAATTGTATAGAGAAGGGCAGCAAGTTTTATTTTATTATCTCTCTTTTGTGAAGGAAGTAAGGAACTTTATAGTAGAAGGTATTCAACAAAATGAGTTCTGATCCTATTGTATAAATTCTTTATTATAAAATTTGCAGCACACATGCATTTATTTTTCTATTTTTGAGTTTTTACTATCTTGTGATTATACGAGCTCTTAAAGTTTAAAAACGAGAGAATTTGACAGAATAATGTAGGGATCTAATTAATATTAGTACGTAGTTTGTTTGAAGCAAAAATAAGATATATCTAATAAGGGTTTGTTTGATATTCATATGAATAGATATGAGTATCCACTACAACAAAAAATGGTTTTCTAGACACCAAAAAGTGCTCCGATATGTATTCTATTGGAGCACTTTTTATTTTCGGGGCACTTAGTACATGTGCCTCCAAGTAACGTGTCCCAATAGGGTTTGGGACACTTTTTAAGTGCCTCTAGATCAATACATTACCCGACAATTTAATATGCCCCGAGATTGATTTATAGAGGCACATATAAATGGCTTTTAATATGTTTCGAAATATATTGATAAGTTTATAGGGATATTTATTTGTGCCTTCAAATAAAATATAGGGACACTAGTTATTTGTGCCCTTTGCTTAAGTATCGGGGCAAAAAAAGTGTAGCCTGAAAATTCGTTTTATGCCCCCAAATTAGTGTTATGGGGCACTTTTCTGAGGCACATACATATCTAGATGACCTATATGTTTCGTAATTGTATATTTTGATGACCTATATTATACACTCGTATATCAATAAATAGTATAACTTGTGTAACAAAATGCATCAACAGTTTATATTGAATGTAAAATTAAATAAAATATGTAATGACAACAACATTCAATAACTAAACAATCTCAATCACAACTTCATATAAATCTCATCTCTTACCATCTCTTACAATTCATGTCCATATACAAAAGAACTTAAATAGAGTGAAAGAGTTTGTGCACAATACGAAATGCAAACCACCTAAACTTCTAAACTACAAAGGCCCCTTTGAGGTTGAGTGATCTTGTACCAACAAATTCTTGTATCAATTTTCACCTTGTCCAATACACTCTGCATATCTGATAGAGAAGAATAGTACACACTTACACACACACAAAAAAGAAGTTAACATAACACAACATTTCACCCAATGAAACAATAGACAGTGATAAAGTGTAGAGTAGAGTAATATAACTTCTGAAAATGAATTAAAAAGTTGGGAGTTCCGTCAATCACTGCAAGAACATCATAAAATAACAGCTAGCTATTATCCATGCGATGAATGCAACACTAGAAACTGTTGTATGATATGGATAACATAGAAAAGTATGTGGTTCTTACTTGCTAATGTCATGTAAATTCAGGTGGTCATCAAAATTTATGATGTCCTTCCATCTCTCAGATAAGCTGTCGTCCAAATGCACAAGTTTCATAAACATTTCCTCCATCTCATAGCCTTATCAGCAAAATGATTAGTAAACAATCATAAGGAATACATTAAAATCATATCATTGAAATCTTTGTCAATTTCAAATAACAAAAAACAAATACGACATGATTTTGTCAAGTACTAGAAGCATTGCAACAAAAACATATAAGAGCCCGGAAAGGATGCCGACATGATTTTGTCAAGTACTAGAAGCATTGCAACAAAAACATATAAGAGCCCGGAAAGGAATTAAGTAGAAAACTCACAATGAAGTTAGGATTGATAGAAGCTAATACTATGATCACATAATTATCCAACTGCAAACTCAAAACAAAAATTGCATAAATATATAATGCATTAGTTGGGAAACAAAAAATATAGTAACATACTACTAAAGATGAAAGACAAAATAGCTTAACAATACAATTAAGTTTTTTTTATAGTCTAATATAGCTTAGCACATTTAACAAATCCAGAGCAATCTTTAACATTTAGATCAGCTTGGAGAATAATTTCTCTGGGAGAGTTTTCAAATTCTCAACCAACATAGCTGGCATAGAAAACTTCCCATACAACACGAACAAAGTCCTGTCCTTCAATTGACACCTCTATCTTATTTCCGTTATATATCATTCACTATTTATATCGAGCAGTGATTTATTACCTTTAAATTAAAGCACTATATTGTGTTTCTACCCTTTCCATTAGTCTTTGTTTCTATTGTCTTCAAATCTTAAAATATATTAATTACTATAGATATTGATTACATCTAGCACAACAGAACTGCATCAAGCGGACATGTTTTCAATCTGATTTTTCCTCTTATACAATGTATTCCAAGATAGTTCTGTATAGGTATTTCAAAAAACTATAATGTAAGTTCTAGCATTTCAACCATGTTACCAAAGTCATATATTGTCATTAGAAGACTCATCTAAATTCTAGACCCAGATAAAAAGCCCCTAATAATACTCCTAATAAACAATATCAATTAGAACAATTACTGCCGCATGCTAAAATCCTTTAAATACAATACACAATTAAAATAAGTCATCACACCTAATCAGCATCTCAAAATCTTGTGCTCTAAACAAAGAAAAGCCAGAATCATCTAAATATATACGTAAAACAAGTAAATTAATACTAATAGAATATAATATGTATTCTGAAAATTAAAACTTCCACCGCCAACATACCATTCATCGCCGCCGCTAAATTGCAAAAGGTGAGCCAGTTTCGACGATGCATTTAGTTAATTTTAATCATAAATGGAGATTTTAATAAAATTTATGACACAGTTGTCTTTCTTCATGCCAACGACATCATAAATTGAACTCAAACAATTAAGACAATAATTTATAGAGAGGAATTAAGAAAGAAGGGGGGTGGGATATCAGATATCAGGGGATTATGAAATTGAGGAGAAAAATGACTATGAGATTGAGGAGAGAAAAGAGATGATCGAGGTATGATTATGAGATTGAGGAGGAGAGAAATGATTATGAGATTGAGAGAATTAAGAAGAAAAATGATTATGAGATTGAGAAGAGAAAAGAGATGATCGAGGTATAAGATTGAGCACGAGAGAAAAGAGACACATCGAGCATTGATATCACTATATCATGTATGAGTATGAGATATAAAGCACGATATCATGTATGAATATACACATATATGGATATTAAACGATCCATCAGAAGAGCTTTGTGAATAAACACCCCTAGAGCAACGCCAAAAGGCTGCATAATAACAAATAGAAAAAAATTAAGTTTGGAAAGAAAAACAAAAAACAAAGATTCCAACACGAAGTTACTTAACAGGCAAAAGCCAAACGAGAAGGGCTTGTTACTTGTGTAAGTTGTGTGTAAAGCGTAGTGGTAAATATTCTCAATTGTTCACATATTTTTGGTTTTACTTGAATTGTAAAGAGAGTGGAACACTATGTGTGCATGCATATGTTCGCTAATTTCTTTCACACTGCAAGTGCACAGGTGTAATTGAGCACAATGAAGCAAGATCGTATTCTACAGAGGTGATCACTAGTTTTACTTAGTAAAATAAACCGCACTTTATCGGGCTATTGTAGCACTAGTAATGAGTATCGTATCCTCAAGGACTATTGGATCGAATTTATATTGGAAACGAAATTCATGCACTTTCCTACTATTGAAGCTTTGCAACCATCATGAATATTGATTAATTAAAGCACTTAACATAAGAACAAAACACATAAGCAAGTAAATAAGCAAATTCAAGTAACAAACGATTAAGGAACAAATTGGAACAAAGGTTGGTTCTAGGGATTCAATCCGATTCTAAATAGCTTGATCACAACTTCCTAACTCATGCAAACCATTTTAATCCTCCAATTAAGAAGCAATCACCAAATTATTCACTAATCTCTTTGGACAATTAGCAAACGCGGATTATTATATTGACTCTCTCGGCTAAGACTCAAGACGATACAACAACTCCAAAAAGCACAAGTATCACAAGCTTCCATGCATTAGATTATCACCTAGTAAGTCTCAAATCAATACAAGTTGTGCAATTTGGAATCCATGCAAGTAAAAACCTATTAAGAATTTCTACAAACACTTGGCATGCAAGAAAGGTGATCAACAATTCCCACATGAAATTAAGCACCAAATGAAGAAGGCAAGAAGAATGAACAAGCTATGATCATTCCATCATCAAATCATCATAAATCCCCAAAACCAACAAGACAATTTAGCTAGACATAAATGAAATCAACACAAAACAAAAGAAAAATGATTGCATAATAGAAAAACTAGGAACCCAATGTTGAAATCTTCAAATATTATTCAAATCCAACCTTAATCCACTAATACAAAGATAAAATGTGTTTAGAACCCTAAATGGAAACCTTTTGAATGAGAATCTAAGCTAAGGGGTGGAGCCTCTACGTTTTAGGGGCTGATCCCTCATATATATAAGAAGGAAAAAGTACTAGAAGTTGTTAAAATCGCGAAAAGGGAAAAATCGTCCATTTTTGGGTAAAACTGTGAAAATCGGCGGTTTGGTCATAGAAATCGGCGGTCCAGGGCCTGAAATCGGCGGTCCGAGCCGCAGGCGTCGGTCCGACCGCCGATTTCCACTTTCTTCATGAGATGTTATACTGCCATTTTCGGCGGTCTACCCGGCAGTTCACCCCTGAACTGCCAGTTTTTCGACTTGGACCGCCGAAAATTCTTCTTGGTCTGCCGGTTCGGGATTATCACTGATCTTCGCTCGGTTTTTCATTTTTTCGTCCCGTTTCTTCATTTAAAGGTAAAACAAGGATATTAGTGAATTTGCAAACACATGCACCAATGTCTTTTGTGAAGGAAGCAAGGAACTTTATAGAAGAAGGGTATTTAAGAAAAGAAGTTCTTTATTATCAATTTGCAAACGCATGCATCAATGTCTATTATTCAATTTTTATTTGATTTTTTAGTATGTACTATCTTGTGATTTATACATGCTCGTAAATATAAAAAACGAGAGAACTTAACAGAATAATGTACGGATCTAATTAATATTACTACGCAATCTGTTTAAAGCAAAAATAAGATATATCAAAAGATGAAATTAACATTAATAGTTTGGTATTCAAACTATATACTACTCCTTCTGTCTCGCTCTTTTTGTCTCACTTTCCTATGTCCACTCAATTTGTCACACACCAAAAAAGAAATAATTTACCCTTCAAAATCTTTCAAAAGTGGTGGGACCTACCCACTTCCTATTTTTTACCTTTATTTTTAATCTCCGTGCCCAAAAGTAACAAGACAAAATGAGCAGGACGTAGGGAGTAATCCCAATAGTAATAAAAAGGAGGGAGTAATATCACTACAAAAAAAATGCATATAGACCACATTTAATAGACCACGGGGTTTAATTTATGTTGTCTTCAATGATATAGACCACGGGCGGAGGTGTTGACGTGGTCTATTAGCGTGAAAATAGACCACGGGGATTAAAACATGTGGTCTATTAGCGCCTACCAAAATATATAGACCACCTCTTTTAGACCACGTTGTCTTTATACAACATAGACCACGGCTATGCTCCCCGTTGTTAAATTTTGAGCGGTCATAGACCACATCCTTGTTGTTCACGTGGTCTATAACCGTGTTTTTCAGATTTTTTCCCATTTTTTTTTTTTAATCCTAAACCCTATTCATTGCCTTGTCGGCCGCCCCCCTTCTTTCTTCCTCTTCTTTCCCACCATATTCTTCTTCCGCCTTAGTCGTCCGCCGTCTGCAACTCGGTCGTCGGCCCTTAGCCCAACCTATTCAGAAACCAAAAATCCCCAATTATTTTCTGCCCAAACTCCTCAAACCTCCTACTCAATATCTTGTACTCCCATTCGCCGCCGGCAGCCCCCATCCCTCACGCATTTCGTCTCAAAACGATTTCCGCCGTCATCTCCGCCTTTAGGTCGCGGACTCGCCAGTGCTAAGGGGTGGAGCCTCTACGTTTTGGGGGTTGATCCCTCATATATATAAGAAGGAAAAGGTACTAGAAGTTGTTAAAATCGCGAAAAGGGCAAAATCATCCATTTTTGGGTGAAACTGTGAAAATCGGCGGTTTGGTCATAGAAATCGGCGGTCCAGGGCCCAAAATCGGAGGTCCGAGCCCCAGGCGTCGGTTTGACCGCCGATTTCCACTTTCTTCATGAGATGTTATACTGCCATTTTCGGCGGTCTACCCGGCAATTCACCCCTGAACCGCCAGTTTTTCGACTTGGACCGCCGAAAATTCTTCTTGGTCTGCCGGTTCGGGATTTTCACTCATCTTCGCTCTGTTTTTCACTTTTTCGTCCCGTTTCTTCGTCTCCACTCTTCAATGGCCCTTTTATTCCATCTTAATATCCCTTACTTGACCTACACACATGCACAAACTCCACGAAACGTGAAACCAATCCAAATAGTGAAACCAATTGAAAACATGTCACATTTAAAGGTAAAACAAGGCAATTAGTGAATTTGCAAACACATGCACCAATGTCTTTTGTGAAGGAAGCAAGGAACTTTATAGAAGAAGGGTATTTAAGAAAAGAAGTTCTTTATTATCAATTTGCAAACGCATGCATCAATGTCTATTATTCAATTTTTATTTGATTTTTTAGTATGTACTATCTTGTGATTTATACATGCTCGTAAATATAAAAAACGAGAGAACTTAACAGAATAATGTACGGATCTAATTAATATTACTACGCAATCTGTTTAAAGCAAAAATAAGATATATCAAAAGATGAAATTAACATTAATAGTTTGGTATTCAAACTATATACTACTCCTTCTGTCTCGCTCTTTTTGTCTCACTTTCCTATGTCCACTCAATTTGTCACACACCAAAAAAGAAATAATTTACCCTTCAAAATCTTTCAAAAGTGGTGGGACCTACCCACTTCCTATTTTTTACCTTTATTTTTAATCTCCGTGCCCAAAAGTAACAAGACAAAATGAGCAGGACGTAGGGAGTAATCCCAATAGTAATAAAAAGGAGGGAGTAATATCACTACAAAAAAAATGCATATAGACCACATTTAATAGACCACGGGGTTTAATTTATGTTGTCTTCAATGATATAGACCACGGGCGGAGGTGTTGACGTGGTCTATTAGCGTGAAAATAGACCACGGGGATTAAAACATGTGGTCTATTAGCGCCTACCAAAATATATAGACCACCTCTTTTAGACCACGTTGTCTTTATACAACATAGACCACGGCTATGCTCCCCGTTGTTAAATTTTGAGCGGTCATAGACCACATCCTTGTTGTTCACGTGGTCTATAACCGTGTTTTTCAGATTTTTTCCCAGTTTTTTTTTTTAATCCTAAACCCTATTCATTGCCTTGTCGGCCGCCCCCCTTCTTTCTTCCTCTTCTTTCCCACCATATTCTTCTTCCGCCTTAGTCGTCCGCCGTCTGCGACTCGGTCGTCGGCCCTTAGCCCAACCTATTCAGAAACGAAAAATCCCCAATTATTTTCTGCCCAAACTCCTCAAACCTCCTACTCAATATCTTGTACTCCAATTCGCCGCCGGCAGCCCCCATCCCTCACGCATTTCGTCTCAAATCGATTTCCGCCGTCATCTCCGCCTTTAGGTCACGGACTCGCCGGTGCTAAAGGGTGGAGCCTCTACGTTTTGGGGGCTGATCCCTCATATATATAAGAAGGAAAAAGTACTAGAAGTTGTTAAAATCGCGAAAAGGGCAAAATCATCCATTTTTGGGTGAAACTGTGAAAATCGGCGGTTTGGTCATAGAAATCGGCTGTCCAGGGCCCAAAATCGGAGGTCCGAGCCCCAGGCGTCGGTTTGACCGCCGATTTCCACTTTCTTCATGAGATGTTATACTGCCATTTTCGGCGGTCTACCCGGCAATTCACCCCTGAACCGCCGGTTTTTCGACTTGGACCGCCGAAAATTCTTCTTGGTATGCCGGTTCGGGATTTTCACTCATCTTCGCTCTGTTTTTCACTTTTTCGTCCCGTTTCTTCGTCTCCACTCTTCAATGGCCCTTTTATTCCATCTTAATATCCCTTACTTGACCTACACACATGCACAAACTCCACGAAATGTGAAACCAATCCAAATAGTGAAACCAATTGAAAACATGTCACATTTAAAGGTAAAACAAGGCAATTAGTGAATTTGCAAACACATTCACCAATGTCTTTTGTGAAGGAAGCAAGGAACTTTATAGAAGAAGGGTATTTAAGAAAAGAAGTTCTTTATTATCAATCTGCAAACACATGCATCAATGTCTATTATTCAATTTTTATTTGATTTTTTAGTATGTACTATCTTGTGATTTATACATGCTCGTAAATATGAAAAACCAGAGAACTTAACAGAATAATGTACGGATCTAATTAATATTACTATGCAATTTGTTTAAAGCAAAAATAAGATATATCAAAAGATGAAATTAACATTAATAGTTTGGTATTCAAACTATATACTACTCCTTCTGTCTCTCTCTTTTTGTCTCACTTTCCTATGTCCACTCAATTTGTCACATACCAAAAAAGAAATAATTTACCCTTCAAAATCTTTCAAAAGTGGTGGGACCTACCCACTTCCTATTTTTTACCTTTATTTTTAATCTCCGTGCCCAAAAGTAACAAGACAAAATGAGCGGGACGCAGGGAGTAATCCCAATAGTAATAGAAAGGAGGGAGTAATATCACTACAAGAAAAACGCATATAGACCACATTTAATAGACCACGGGGTTTTATTTTTGTTGTCTTCAATGATATAGACCGCGGGCGGAGGTGTTGACGTGGTCTATTAGCGTTAAAATAGACCACGGGGATTAAAACATGTGGTCTATTAGCGCCTACCAACATATATAGACCACCTCTTTTAGACCACGTTGTCTTTATACAACATAGACCACGGCTATGCTCCCCGTTGTTAAATTTTGAGCGGTCATAGACCACATCCTTGTTGTTCACGTGGCCGTGTTTTTCAGATTTTTTCCCATTTTTTTTTTATTTTTTTAAATCCTAAACCCTATTCAGTGCCTTGTCGGCCGCCCCCCTTCTTTCTTCCTCTTCTTTCCCACCATATTCTTCTTCCGCCTTAGTCGTCCGCCGTCTGCAACTCGGTCGTCGGCCCTCAGCCCAACCTATTCAGAAACGAAAAATCCCCAATTATTTTCTGCCCAAACTCCTCAAACCTCCTACTCAATATCTTGTACTCCCATTCACCGCCGGCAGCCCCCATCCCTCACGCATTTCGTCTCAAATCGATTTCCGCCGTCATCTCCGCCTCTGGGTCGCGGACTCGCCGGTGCTAGAGTCATGCCCGCCGCCGCTGGCCTCTCTGACCTCCACCCAAAATCTCAGGCTCAGGTATCCTTAATTCCTTATGGTTTTATTTAAGATAGAACAAGTTAAATCTAGGATCAAACAAGATTGTCAGAATTTGAGTATAATTGGCGTAACAATGCAACTTGGAAATGTTGTAAGTTTAATTGAGAATTTTGAATAAAAGAGCATTTTAGTTTTATTTAAGTTTTACATATGTATGTGGTTATTGAATATTCGTCGCGCATCTAATCGTATGACGAGCATTGTTGAAACATGTCAAATGGGGGTGCTAGCTGCTATTAGAATTCATCTTATCTAGAAATGTTTCATTTTATTGTGTTGCATCTCACTTGTCTGCCAACTAGGCGGTCCATTCATCAATTGTATATATTGTTATTGCAAACAAAAATCAATTATTCACCCTACAAAATAACTCGTCGAGAAAAAGAAACGAAAACGTCCCGATGCAGCCGCCCCAAATCTGAAAATCGAAAGGTTATAGTGGTGGTGACGAAAGGCAAATTCTCTGTGCTGAAAGTGCTCTACTAAAATACGCACTCCAAATGTTTGTTGAAGCGCACAAAAGAGAAAGAAACCTGCAAAAAATTTATTACACATTTATGCACGCCAAGTGTTTGTGATAATGTCTAAGTAAAATTAAAGGTATAATTGAGCAATGAGAGTGATAAATGTGCGAGAGGGATTTTGCTTATGTGATTTCTCTCAAGAACATAATCGAGCGTCTTGTTAATTCATCCAAAATCGTGCTCGTGCCAACCTTTACAAAATCATTCAAATCTAGTACATGAAGCTTGAATCCTTGCAAAAATTCACAATTAATTGGGCAGTAGCACGAGGATGATGGGTGGGGAGAGAGAAAAAGCTTTGGATGCAGGGGAAAAAAAAAAGTCTATCCAAATTTGATATAAAATCAAAACCAGAACAACAACCCAACAGATTATCGCTACTAAGATATTAAATAAAACAAGATCAAATAACTATCATTTAATTGTTTAGTTTCAAATTATGTCTAGTTTGAAGCCAATTAATAACAAAATATGGCAAGAAGTTTGAAGCCAATTAGTAACAAAATAGGGCCAGAAGTTTGAAGCCAAATATAGCCAAAATATAACATTTTGAAGTAGCAAAAAACAGCAACAATTAACTGCTCCAATGATCAACACATCTTGCTAGACAACTCATGTTTTCACACCTAGGCTTCATGTTCTTAACATGGAATGTTTGGTTACAATTATCACTATGAGTGCTCACATATCTCCTAATCTGCCAAGTCTCCTCATTCTCGAACTTTATCAGTGAAATGACCCATTTACATTCAGCATTGTCACATTTTACATACACCCGAGTAGGATCAGTTTTTGTGAACTTCAGAGTCCTCCTAGTTCTAATTGCATGTGATTGCATTGCTTGCTTAAAAGATTTCTTAGAACTAAACAACATACGAAGTTCAAATTCTGAACCCTGAACCCTGGATTAAAAACAGGATAGTTTGCATCATCTTTCTCAACAATCAGATTCTTTCTCTTCATCAAAATCATTTGTATCTAAATACACAACATCAACATCTTGTTCACTCTCCTCACCATCAGAATCTGGTATAATAATGTCATCAACTTTCTTTGACACATATGTATCATACACAGTGCCATCATTATCAGATTTTTCATCCATGGTGTAGTCAGAATCACACATATCATCAACATCACTATCCTCATTACCCTTATCCTCACACTAAGCAGTAGAATTCCCAACACTACACTCGTCAGCATCATCCAAATTTACCAAAGGTACAAAAGTTGATCCTAAGTTCTGGTGCACTCCATAATTTTCTTGTACATGAAAGACAACTTGTCTCATACCCAGGGATCCTAAACAAAAGTCTCTGACTTACTCATCAGTTTTCACCAGCTTAAAAGTATTGTTACTTATTCTGTAAACCCTTGTTTCCCCAGTCATTGACAGCAACTGCTCAATACTATTTTTTAGAGAACTTATGCTAATTTGCTTAGCTACAACATATTTTGCACTAGTGAACTGTACTAATGTTCCTCCATATTTCAACACAACTGATAGATAAACACCCAAAGGCTCTACAACAATACAAACAAAAAATAATTCAATGAAACCCACCCAATGCTTCCAACAGTAACAATAAATAATACATTAAAGCCCCACCAACCCTAAACCATAAAAAATATTAGACAATCGAACCCCACATGCAGGACCACCATATCAAAGCCCAAGCATAAAACAAAAGTTATTCCATCGAATAACACAAGTGGGTCTCAGTATAAAAAGCAAAAAAAACGAAATAACTTACTGTACATGGGTGGAGGTCATGTTTTTCTTCTCTCGTACACTCACCATGGTCGCATGCACCTTGCTTTCACCTTGTTCAAGAGTCGATTATATCAATTACATTTAGTCTAGGCAATAAAAACTCTGATTTGCAATCGATTTGGGACTAGGTTCTTCAGATTTGGGGCGGCTGCATCTGGACGTTTTCGTTTCTTTTTCTGGACGAGTTATTTTGTAGGGTGAATTATTGATTTTTGTTTGAAATAATAATATATACAATTGATGAATGGACCGCCTAGTTGGCAGCCAAGTGGCAATCGGGCCGAAGTTTTGAGATCACGTGAGAAACACGTGCGGCTTATCCCGATCGGGCTGAAATTTGTCCTAAAAATGATCAAATATCTATTATATTGTCCTAAAATTAAAAGCCCGCAAAATTTTGGCCTATAATTGAGAAACGGTAAAAGTTACCGTCCTAAAAAAATATTGTGCCGAAGCTCTAGACATGGTGGCTTAATTAGCTTTCAAATTGGATATAATGGAAAAGAAATCCAATCAAGAAAACAGTATCCTTACAAAAACAAAGAAACAACATAATCATTTGAAGTTGTTAATTACAAAATAAACGAAAATACAAATACAAGCTAGCTAGGATGACGATCAAGCCACCAACCGTCTAGCGATGATTGACTTGCGAATTGATCCGCAACTTTATTCCCTTAAAAACAAATTAAACGAAATGTTTTTGAAAAAAAAAAGAAACTTCAACGTGAAAGTTGGGACCTGCCAAGCTTTGCAACACTCTTTCATCCATACGGAATACTATAGCTCTAACATGAAAATCTAGTTGTTGATCTCCGCACATTTCCTCTTGTTCGTCTACTATCTTTTCAGCAGACAACACCACTGATTCACTGCAACGGTCCACCAGAATATATTTGAGCGTTGCTATCTCTCCAATTTCTGAAGGAATCTCCAATGTGGGTTCGTATAATCCAGCAAGACGAAGCTCCTGAAGACTTGGAAAGTGGAAGCTCTCCAACACCGTCCAGTTTTCTAGGCCGCGAAAATGGGACAATGATAGGAACTTGAGGCTGGGGAATTGGCCTTCAATTGTTTCCCATTTGCGTCTTCTGAAGACACCACCTGCTAATGTGAGCTTCTGAAGAAGGGGTAACGAACCTATCTTTGGCAACATGTCATCAAGCTCAAATGAGGCCTTCAAAGTCAACTTCTTGAGGGAATGTGGGAAGCTAGTAATGTTTTGCAGAGACATTTGGGCATGTGGAGAAAAGGAGATGAGGTATAAGTTTTCGAGGCAATGAAGAAAGCTAATACAATCCACTCTGCCATGTGCGTCTAACATCTTCAGTTTGTTGATATTGGGAATTCTTTTAACCACCTCTTCATTCAACTCCAGATTACGCACTCCTTTGAGCGTATGCAGATTCTGCATCACAACACCATCATCATCATCTTTGCTGCTCGGAGGATTTGGGATTTCTAAAATATTCTTGACCTCGACGTGCCTAAGTTGAGGCATTTTCCAAATTTCCATTGGTGCAATAGTGTGTGCAGATTCCAAAGGTGACTGATTGAAGAAGGTAGTGTTCTGCTATTCCATTTGACTCTAACACTTGCATCAACGTACCGTGAATTTAGGAATTGAAGAAAATCTACTGGAGAACGTTGGTCTAAACCATAATCGTAGTGTATATTCACTGTCCTCAACAATCTACTACCAAATGGCAAATCCATACAAGAAAATGCATTATAAGAACGAGCATGTCGCATATAGTTGTTGGCATTGAGTTTTCCATAATACTCTTTGCGAACAACAATTCGACGATGGTTGCTTGCCCCTTTACAATGACTATATGTTCTCACAACGTAATAAAACCTTTGTTTTTGAGCTTCTTTCAAGGACAAATCTCTTACTAAATCATGCATTTTGCAATATTTGATATCCCCAAGTACCCCCAACTTATCTACAAGAACAAGATTTCTATCAACTAGCTCCTTTAGGTACCCCTCAGCAATTGTTTCAGGGCTTTTGTTGTTTATTGGCTTAAGAAATCCTTCACAAACCCATAACTTGATGAGTTTTGATACACTAATGGCAATATCTTCCTCAAATGTTCCCATGTACAAAAAACAAGGCTTTAGATAGGTGGGTAAATGGTTATAACTTGTTTTCAATGTACTCAAACAATACTCATCATTCACATCACTTAATTTTCTCTCTATCTCATGCCAATATTGTTGCGTCTTTTGGGATTTTGCCAAGAGACCCCCAATCACAACAATCGACAAAGGAAGTCCTTTACACCTCTCCACGATTCCCCTCCCAATTCGCTCAAGTTCAACCGGAAAACTTTCTTCCCCAAATACAGTTTTAGAAAACAAATCCCAAGCACTACCCTTATCTAAAAATTTCATATCAAGGATGCTATTAGAGTTGGTTAAGTGGGAAGCCAAGTTTGACATCCTAGTTGTTACCAATATTCGACTACCGTTGTTGAACTCAGGAAAGTAAATATTCATCTTGTCCCACACCCCTAGACCCCACACATCATCCATTACGACCAAATACTTTCTACCACATAAATATTTGTGTAGTTCTTCTCCTAATTCTTTTTCACCAAGATTATTTGAGATCCCACTGGTATCCCTCAATTTCCTCCTAACTTGAGAGAGAACTTCATCAAAACTTGCCTTCACATTATAATCTTGAGAAATTGTAGCCCACACACAAACATCAAAATGCTCGTTAATAAGTGGGTGTCCAAACACAGTTTTGGCAAGAGTTGTCTTACCGATGCCACCCATCCCTACAACAGGGATGATTTGGCGGCTGGATTCTCCTCCGGTGAGCCTATCCAATAGTTGAAGAAGCACATCATCGCATCCCACCATCTCATGATTGTTCCTCTCACCAACATCATCAGTGGACACGTTTCTTCTGTGGAATTGAGGTTCGACTGCAGCCTTCTCCCTAACCATCTCCATCACATCTTTCTTAATCAACTCCATTTCTTCTATCACTTTCTGCAGACCATGATTGAAGTGGTCTCTGGTCGTGGTACGTGTGCATTTGTATGAAAGCAAGAGCTTAGAGAAATTGGCTACCTTCCCAAGAATTGTGGATTGGCTATGAATGCAGTCCACAATTTCCGTTTCGATCACATCTTCAGCCGCATGAGCTGCATCTGCAATGCGAACCTCCAAGGGATCTGCTTCGTCGTTGTAGTCAAAGGGGGAATGGTACCCCTCAAGAAATTCCTGCAAGAAATTGACTTTTTCAGTGAGAGATTCAACTTGGTTTTTGTGGAGAGAGATCGGAGGAGAAGGATGACGCTCGATCTTCTGTATGATATGCATAAGAGAAAGCAGAGCTGCATAAGCTGCCATGATAAATCTCTAAGAACTCAACTGTATTTTTACAGTTTGTAAGGTTGAAAAATGAAGGGTTATTCTGCAGGTTGTGGATATACAATTTGTGGCTATGAGAAGATATAATCATATAAAGAAGGATGAGGATGAAGATGGAGCTGATGGAATCGATAATAATTCATTCATGAGCTGGCAGTATGACTTCTAGTCAACTTGTATTATTTCTAAATAAATATACTACTGGTTTCACGTGTTGTCATGATTTAGGCAATTAGTTAAATAGTCATTTTAATAAGTAAAACAACAAAGAAATTAAATCAAGATTAAACTGACTTAAATTCTCAATTCAGAAAAGTTGAGAAATGTAATGGGAAAACAGTCCAATCAAGAAAAGCGTATCCTTACAAACAAAGAAAGAAGACAATCATTTTGAAGTTGTTACAAAATAAATGAAAATACAAATACAATAAAGAAGACAATCACTTTAATCGAGTGGATGATGATAGAGCCTTCTGCCCATGATCGATTTGCAATCAACTTTATTCCCTTCAAAACTTCAACTTTATCAGAAAATTGGGACCTGCCAAGCTTTGCAAAGATTTTATATTTGAATGCTTAAAAGATTACGAAAGATTTTAAATTTCTTAGTTCTCACCTTGATGTGGGGCCGGAGTCAGCCTCATAGTGCTTCTTCAAGAGATGAGAGGCTAAAAATATTACATATTAATTTATATATTACTTTTTAATCAAATTATTATTGTTATTGTTATCATAAATCTTCTATTCCACTCGTTTTTCTAATGAAACCTCACTTATTTGAAAGATTTATAAATATTTAGATTCGATATGTATTCTCCCATCCTATAATTATTTTGTACCATCATTTAATTTGGTCAATATAAATAGTTATATATGTATTATTTCATTAAAAAGAGACAATATCTGCATATAAATTCTAAAACATTAGGTCTTTTCTTCGAACAATGTACACACAATATTTTTTGTCAATTTTCATCCAAAAGTTAGTTACAAAATTGTATATATCCACATCGATATTCAATGCAATGGAGTGCATTACAATTTAATATTTAATTCGAAGAGACTAAAAATTTGTAACAATTTGATCATTTTTTATACAATTTATTCTAAATACACGTACAAGGGTCAATTATAATTTTGAAATACAAGATATTTCAATATAATTTTGCATGCAACGTAGTAGATGTGTCAAGTCTTTAGTCCAATATTTATCCAATATTTATCAAACTAGATATACATATGCATAAATCAATATGGTGAATTTGCGATTTGACGAGGTCTGAGCGTGTCTTCATATTGAGTTCAACGAATCTCAAACATTTTGATTTCACAACTATATAGCTCAAAGACAAATCTAACGAGGTGCACTTAGTTAAACAAATGTAATACAAATCCTTTTGTCTTGATTGAAAGGGTAAAATTGAGAATTTTTGCATAGAATCTATGATACTATACTTATTCGAGGATAATAAATTTTCGGCTCGTGACACTTATTTCGGAATAGAGGAAATACCCAATTCCACAATTAATCGTGAGGTGCATTTCTAGAGATTCTGAATTCTATAATTTTATGTCACCCAAAAAATAATGTCGATATAAATCTATACTTAATATAAAAGACCCTTGTTTACAAAATTTGGTTTACCTATTATATCCCTATTATATATCTAATTTAAGGGTAATAATGTAATATCATATTATAATATTATATTTATTTGATATACTAATATATAATTATCATTCTAAAACTATCCACCATTCCCCTATATCTTATAGATTTGAATTCCTAGCATCTCAATTTCTTACCACAGCATATGTATAAATCAAGTCAAATTCTATGCAATATATTTCCCACGCCTCTACAGCAATGTATTCTATATATACTAATATAATAATAATAACCATATTCTAATTCACATCGAATGTCTGTAAACATATACCATAACATCACGTCAAAATAAATGTACCATAACATATATATAAGGTTCCATATTTATAGTGATGTAATGATTTATTCGATAGTATATATGTATATATATGTATATATATATATATATGTATATATATATATATATATATACATACATTGTTGTAGTTCAAAAAAATATATCTAATTCATAACAATATTTAATAACAGCATGATAAATTAAAACACATTAATATTTTACAAAAATCAAATTCTCAAGTTTTAAATTAATCACACGGCTCATATAAATCTATAATAATATACTAGCGCGTAGCCCGTTGAAAATCAACGGAAAATTATTATTAATAAAATTAAAAATTAAATATTGTTCGTTAATTATTTTATAGTTTTTCGAAGGTAAATCCTTATGTAGTTTTATAAGTAAATTATATATATATATTTGAACATGCATTTTTATAGAAAATTTGAAAGCTCTATTTTTTTTTTTTTTTAAATTGATGAGGGACAAAAGTATATTTTGCTCTCAAAGAGATTGTTCCACGTCGATTTCATATGAGAATCGTGGTGGATTCTTTTGACAACAAATATCTTTATGTTCCATATAGATTTAACATCCATGGTTTTGATTTTTGTGGCATAATTTGACTAATTAATTTTTATTTTATTTTTGAAGCACGATAGTACTTTTTGGCAAAGGTCCCATAACCAAATGGATAATGATTTATTTGGTCAACTAAATAATTGGCCAAATTAAATCGATAGTGAAATATAAACTTTTATTCGCTAACTAATAAATTGATCAAACAAAATTGGTGGTGCAAAGGATGGAAAAAAAACACATTGATTCTAAGTAATTATAGATTTTTCAATAGATGAAGTTTGATTAAAAACCGATATGAGATGAAAGATTAACTATTAACATTCCAGATTAATAAATAAATATTATATTATTTTTTTCTTCCTTCTTTGGTAGATTCACGTTTTTATGTGAAAGTTGTAATATACTCCCTCCAACCACGAAATGGTTGCCACATTGTGGTCGATACGGGTTTTAAGTAAATGATAGGTAGTAGTGAATTATTATTATGATGATGATGATGATGATGATGATATAGATTTGGGCATGCAATAAATAGTATATTAATAAAATATGTAGTTAAATCGATCTAGGCTAAATACATTTTTACGTTAGAGAGTGAAACTACGATTAACCCTCACATTAAAAAAAAAACAATGGATTTGATAGATTTTATTTCCATACCATATAGTATAATATAATATAGATTTTTTTAGGAAACATAATATAGAATATAAATATTATAAATATAAATTTTAAATTCATAAAACTTGAGATTATATAAATAAGAATGGAGTAAATACTTATAATCCGTGTATATTTTTATATTTCACAATTAGTTTGTACCACCTATTTAATTTGATTATTTATATTAATTGGGAAATAAATAATTATATTATTTTTAAAAATTGTTTAATAATTAAATTTATCAAATAAATAGTTTAATTTAAATATCAAAGTTAAAAATCTTTGTTTTTTTAGCCGACAATACACAAATAATTAAATAAACCTTATTTATTTATCTACAAATTAGATTTATCTAATAATAAAAGGATTATAGTACAAATCGTTATTTTTTTTTTAATGTCTAACTACTTTGGCTTCATAATTGAAACTTTGTACAACTTTAAACCATAACAAGATAATCCAATATGAAAAAGATTAGAAAAATGAAAAGGCATGTTTTATAAGTAATTCAATACAAAAGAAACAAACCAACAATATTGCTTTAATCTCTTTATTGTCTCAATCTCCTAATGCTAGCACTATCAAGGATTTTAGGCCGATTGCTTGTTGTAGTGTGCTTTACAAGATCATTTATAAACTGCTAGCAAATAGAATGCAAGGGGTGCTTCCTAATATTACGAGTGAGAGTCAATCAGCTTTTTTAAAAGGGAGGGTGATTTTAACACCATCTTAAGCCATGAAATTATCCAGAAGGCCTATGATTCTATAGAATGGCCTTTTTTGAGATACTTAATGCTTGAAATTGGATTCTCATACAACTTTGTAAAGTGGATAATGGCATGTATTAGTACAGTGTCATATTCTATATGTGTGAATGGGGAAATGTCAACTCCTTTTAGAGCAAAAAGAGGGCTAAGGCAGTCCACACCTATTTGTTATTTGTATAGAATATTTACACAGAAATCTCAAAGAGGTGGAAAAGGACAGATACCACCCAAGATGCAAGAAATTTGGCTTGCTTGAAGTATGTTTTTGCACATGACCTTCTCCTATTTGCAAGGGGAGATGTGAACTCAGTTAGGCAACTTCTATAATCCTTTTCCAAATTCTCTATTTTCTGGACGCAAGGCTAATCAAGCCAAGAGCAATATATGTTTTGGAGGAGTGCATGTAGATATTCAAGAGTGATTTTGACTGAATTTGGCTTGGTAAAAGGGGAATTACCATTTAGATATTTGGGTATACCATTGTCTTCAAAAAAGTTGATAGTTATATAGTGTAAACCACATATTCAGAAGATTTTGGCAAGAATAGAGAATTGGGCTTCCAGATTCCTTTCTTATGCAGGAAGAGTGCAAGTTGTGAAGTCAGTGCTCTTTGGCATATCGACCTATTGGAGCCACGTATTTCTTCTCCCTCAAAAGGTTATTAAGGCCATTCAAACTGCATGCAGAATATTCTTATGGACTAGGAAAGCAGAATATTCTAAGAGAGCCTTAATGGCATGGGAGAAGGTTAGCTTACCAAAAAGTGCAAGCGGGTTAAACGTTATTAATATGTATTTTTGGAATGTGGTTGCCATTTGAAAGTAGTTTGGTGTGTATCTTAGAAGAAGGAGACAATATGGATACAATGGATACATGGCTTCTATATAAAAAATCAAAACCTACAATGATCTACTGTAATATGGCCCCGCCAAAGAATATTTTCATCACTTGGCTCAGCATTTTTGGGCAAGCTAATGACTTATGATAGCTTGAGCAGATTTAGGATCCAAGTTGATCCTACATGGAGTCTTTGTGAGTTAGAGATGGAGTCCATTAATCATCTATTATTTCATGCTCCTACTCGAAGATTGTTTGGTTAAATAAAGTTTGTTATTTACCAAAGAAAAAAAACAAAGAAACTATATTAGTACTTAAATTGTATTGCCAATGGCATCAAGTGAAGAACCCAAGACAAATCAAAGACAAAGGAGGGAAAAACAATCAAAATAAAAGAAAAGAAACTAAAAAATAATTAAAAGGTTTAGCAAACTGAACATGTTGAAAATAACATCTCTGAGTTGCAGTCTTAAAAAGTGCAAGGAAGACAAAAATAAAAATCACCAAAAATAAGAGTGAAGATTATATTAACCAAACGATTACGACCACGATGAACAAATTAACATTTAATAAATTATAATCCGGCAGTAAAAATAAAAAGGAGAAATGTTCTCCACTCATCGAAATTTAGAAGAGATTTGTTATGAATATAGATTCACAATTAATTTCATTAATTGAGATGCATAAACAATGATATAGTTGGTTTTGGTTTTACTCTTTTATTTAATTTTTATTAGTACATTTACTAAATTTTTGCACGATCACTCTTCAGTTTTTAGCATATTAATCCCATCTATTTAATATCTTCTTGATTTATAAATTTAATATTTCACTCTTACGTAAAAAAATTAACATCATATGGAATGTAAATTCGATTATCAATAAACAAAGTAGAAAAGAAATAATTGTATTATATTTACTCTATATTCAAAAGAAAGAATAAACGTACTAAATGTGCAATGCACGTTGTCTCTGCTAGTATAGAAAAAGCACATAATAGAATGATTAAAAAAATGACTAAAATTTTACACGTCGTAGTTATGTATTAGACCTGCAATCGCTAAAATAATATCGAATCTTATTAAAGTTGGAGTGTAAACGGTACATATGAACGCAAATTTGCATGCCGATTTTGTTGTTACACTTTATAGCATGAACACATTTGGACAAAAAATGTACATTAAATTTGTATGATGATATTTTGGTTGGAATTGGTCAAGTCCACATTTGGGCCCACCTTTAATTTCATATGATTATTAGTTCACAAGAAAAGCAAAGCAAAAAGCCTCCCACTTTAATGTTATGTTTATACCATGAAATCATAAATTATAAACTTTGGTTGCTTTTTCATAAATGTGATTATGTGAATCCACGAAAAACAACTATTTACTATTTAAAGGATCTATTATGGATGTCGATTTACTCCGATTTTATTCGATTGTCGTCTTCCTAATGGGAATCCAACGCTTTCATTAGTTGTGTAGTTCGTGCTTCCTTCTTTGGCTATATTTATTTACTTCTTCGATTTATTATGAAAAGGAGTAATATGATGAGAAAATCCCCCAAAATAGCACTTCTAGGATAGTTTTTTGAAAATTTAGCACTTCTATTAAAAACTTAAAATTTTGGCACTTCCTCTCTTTTATACCCTCAATTACAATTTTTAATTCCCATTATATCCCAACTTTTTCATTTTCTCTCTACATTAATATCTCCCTGCCGCCAACACACACACACCAGACGTCTTCCTCTAACTTTTCTCCCTGCCGCCACCGAACACGAACCGGCCAGCCCCAACCGCCGCACCCCGCCGGATCCATCGCGTTCTACGTCGGCGAGGAGCACTGCAGATCTATCGTCAACACACACACACACACCAGACGAGGGCGGCGTTCGTCCTCTTCCACCGCCTTCTCTCCCTGCCGCTGACGAGGGCGGCGTTCGCCTCTGCCGCGTGCTGCCTACCTCTGTTCGCCTCTGCCGCCGCCTATCTTCTACGTCATCCACACCCTCCCCAAGCGGGCCTTCGCGAAGCTCCGATCGAGAGCCCGGCCCAACAACGAGGCTCACCCCCCCAAGAAGTGCTCCAGTTTCTTCTACTCATCGGACGACGACGAACCGGCCAGCCCCAACCGCCGCACCCCGCCGGATCCGTCGCGGTCTACGTCGGAGAGGAGCGCCGCCGCTAGATCTACAAATTCAAAACCATAGATCTGCAAATTCAAAACCCTCTCTCTTCTCCGGCGAAACCACACTCTTGGATTCTAACTCCGGGATGACGACGACTAGATGTCGGCTTTTAGGTTTTCTCCTCGGCCTTCCCTTCGCTTTTGTCGCCCTCGTCCTCTCCCTCGTCGGCATCGTCATCTGGATCGTCGGGTACGTCTCTCTCTCTCTCTCTCTCTCTCTCTCTCTCTCTCTCTCTCACACATTCATACAAATCAAATTAATCTTAGCGAAGGGATGAAGTGAGAGAATATTGATTGTTTTTGGCGATTGCAGGATATTGTTGAGCTGCTACAAATCAAATTAATCTTAGCGAAGGGATGAAGTGAGAGAATATTGATTGTTTTTGGCGATTGCAGGATATTGTTGAGCTGCTTGTGTCCGTGTTGCCTGTGCGATTCCGGAGAGACAGTGGAGGTTGACGGCGACGGCGACGGCGGAAAAATGGTGGTGGTTTTTTTTTTTTAGTCACAAATTTTTTTCTGTGACCGCCGGCGTCGGCGGCGGCGGCGGCCGGAAAGTGGTGGCACGGCGGCGGTGGTGGTGGCACGGCGGCGGCGGTGGCGGGGTTGTGGTGGTGGAATGTTTTCTTTTTTGTTCAGTCACAATTTTTTTTTTTTGGTACTAGATAGGTGGTGGAAGGGCAAAAATGTCCAAAAGTGCTAAAATTTTAAGAATTTATAAGGAGTGCTAAAATTTAATAAAACTATCTAAGAAGTGCTAGTTGTAAAATCCTCTCTAATATGATTATGAGTTTATGATTTTGATATGACTAGTATAATTAACGTGAGTGCACGTTAAAAATAATGATTATACTAATTAAATATATTAATGAGTCAATTTATATTTCATTCTATTTTTATATTAATATTTATATTTTTTATTATCTTGAATTTGATTGTGTAATGCCCCGTAAATTTCTTACGTTCTTAAAATTTAAAGTTAACCAAATAAATGGCTTTGCACGCCTAAGTTTACAATTTTTGAATTCTAAGGCTAACGCTCGAATCCGTTTCTGAAAATAAATTACAGAAGTTAGCTAGATGACTACTGTATTTAGGGTTAGTGCGTACGAAAAGTTTTTAGTTCGTAAACTCAGAACGGAAAACCGTCTGATTTTTACTTTCACGCAATCGCGATACGAACACGCCCGAGAAAGTTCGTTTTTATGTTTTTCCGGACGAAACTCGGACTGTGTCGTCCCGAGTTTTTGTCAAAATAAATTTTGTAAATTTATTTTCCAATGTAGTTCTGCACATTAGAATTTAAGGTCAAATCAAATCGCGACGATTTTGTACTGAGCAACGTTTTTCGTCGAACATTTTTCGTAACGTCGGATCGCGCCGGAAAAATGCATATCCCTCCAAAAAAATCTGCATGCAGCCGACTTTTTTCTTTTTTTTTTATTATTTTTAATTGATTAAGTGGAAGACATGCATGTAGACAATGTCTAATTAAATGACACCTTAATCTTCACTTTTCACATTTTCAAACCTTTCATCATATCAAGTATTTTTAACATTTAAACAAAATCATTTCCTCCCACTTCATCACCACAATCGGCAACCCTCTCCACTCCATCATCTTCTTTACTTCATCATCCACCATTGAAGACATCTCCAAGAGCTTGAAGAAGAACACAAGTCACAATCCTTCCATTCAAACTCCATACATCTTTCTTTAATTCTTAAGGTAATTCCCTCCTTTATAATCCTATCCAATCATCTTTCTTTTCTTTTTCTTTTCTTCTTTGATCGAAAATTAAGGTATTGAAATGGATGAATTGATCTTGGAATAATGAAATTGGATGTGTTAGATAAATTAAATAGGGTTTAAAATTGATCAAAACCAAGAACCCTAACTCTTGCCTTAATATGATTATGAGTTTATGATTTTGATATGACTAGTATAATTAACGTGAGTGCACGTTAAAAATAATGATTATACTAATTAAATTTATTAATGAGTCAATTTATATTTCATTCTATTTTTATATTAATATTTATATTTTTTATTATCTTGAATTTGATTGTGTAATGCCCCGTAAATTCCTTACGTTCTTAAAATTTAAAGTTAACCAAATAAATGGCTTTGCACGCCTAAGTTTACAATTTTTGAATTCTAAGGCTAACGCTCGAATCCGTTTCTGAAAATAAATCACAGAAGTTAGCTAGATGACTACTGTATTTAGGGTTAGTGCGTACGAAAATTTTTTAGTTCGTAAACTCAGAACGGAAAACCGTCTGATTTTTACTTTCACGCAATCGCGATACGAACACGCCCGAGAAAGTTCGTTTTTATGTTTTTCCGGACGAAACTCGGACTGTGTCGTCCCGAGTTTTTGTCAAAATAAATTTTGTAAATTTATTTTCCAATGTAGTTCTGCACATTAGAATTTAAGGTCAAATCAAATCGCGACGATTTTGTACCGAGCAACGTTTTTCGTCGAACATTTTCCGTAACGTCGGATCGCGCCGGAAAAATGCATATCCCTCCAAAAAAATCTGCATGCAGCCGACTTTTTTCTTTTTTTTTTATTATTTTTAATTGATTAAGTGGAAGACATGCATGTAGACAATGTCTAATTAAATGACACCTTAATCTTCACTTTTCACATTTTCAAACCTTTCATCATATCAAGTATTTTTAACATTTAAACAAAATCATTTTCTCCCACTTCATCACCACAATCGGCAACCCTCTCCACTCCATCATCTTCTTTACTTCATCATCCACCATTGAAGACATCTCCAAGAGCTTGAAGAAGAACACAAGTCACAATCCTTCCATTCAAACTCCATACATCTTTCTTTAATTCTTAAGGTAATTCCCTCCTTTATAATCCTATCCAATCATCTTTCTTTTCTTTTTCTTTTCTTCTTTGATCGAAAATTAAGGTATTGAAATGGATGAATTGATCTTGGAATAATGAAATTGGATGTGTTAGATAAATTAAATAGGGTTTAAAATTGATCAAAACCAAGAACCCTAACTCTTGCCTTAATACCGAAAATTTTGCATAAGTTGTAGGATTTTTAATTTTCTTCATTTGATGATTGATTCTTGTTTAATACATGTTTAATTAGTGATTAAAATGAAAAGGAATCAAAAGCCCTATGTGTTTGTGAAATTTCAATTAGGATTTGAGTTGAATTTAGGGGTTTATGCATGTTAGTTGGTAATTGATTTACAATTGATTATTTGATGATATAAGAGGTTGATTAGTAAATAAATGTAGTTAATTGGGGAAGAAAATCACCACCTTAACATCTATATGAAAACCGAAAATTATAGAGTAATTAAGGGTTTCCACATGTTTGATTTAAGTGATGAATTGTTGGTTGAATTATGTTGCAAATAATGTTAATTGATTATAGGATTTAATTGAGAATTTTCTAAAAATGTTTAATGAAACGTAAGAGATAAAGATCACCTTATAAGTTGAGTTATAATGATGTTATGATATGTTTGCATGCATGAAAGTGATTCACGTTAGACGTAGTTTAACGTCGTAAAATTTGAATAGAATCCGACAACCTTTGAAAAACGCGTAAGAGACGAACCTTTAGTCGTAGCTAATAATCGAGAAGTCGGATGAGAATTCTAATTTGATATTATTGTTTATGATGGAATTTAGAACAACTTTCTAGTTGACGTCATAAGCTTTCGAGTTGATATAATATGGGCTATAGTTATAGTCGAGAACTAGAACGCGTTTTAAATTTTTGTTGGTTTAGTAATTGTTAGTTGAAATCCGACGTTTAGAACGTCGTGCTTTTGAGCGAGTTTTGAGAAGGAGTTCGTCACGTACGGAAGTACGTGATGACTGCCTTGAGAGTCCAGTTTCTAAAAAAATTGAATACGAGAGCTTAGAACGAACCTAAGACGTTATACGTCGAACCTATCAAGCAATTAGGGTTTTCACGGCAGTTTTGCGACCCTCGCCGGAAACTGTAACAACTTTCAGCTCGTTTATCGGATTTGTGATCCGTAAATTGGAGCGCGAACTAGACATCCCAATCTTTCCAGTGGTACAGGGTTCATTCCCTGTTTCCAAATCCTTTGTTCTGGACAGCCTCCAGAGTTACTGGACTGCGCAGTAAAAATTCAGTTTCTTGTTTTCTAAGTTGTTTAGTTCACAACTTAGTTTCTTTCGATCGTTTAAGCCGTTTTATCTAACGAACATCTCCCTACTGACCCTAGAGTCAAGTACAGGACCTTGAGTGATGAAAACCAGTCGAGATCTTATCTCTTATCCTTTTGTTAAAGAAGTAATAAACGAGAAATTTCATAAATCGTTTAATAAACTAAAACGTAAATTGCCTAAGTTGATTCTTTCCAACTTAGTTTCTTATAATCTTTAAAGTCGTATTAAGATATCGACTACCTTCTCTACTGACCCGAGAGTCGAGTATGAGATCTTCCGAGTTCTAAACGAGATTGGTACGAGTCTCGTTTCCCATTTAAGTAAAACGAATCTAGTAAGCGTGCAAATGCCTAAAGAATGAAATAACTAAAACTTTTTCGATTATCTTTTACGACCCGTTTTTAAGTATGTTTATTTTACGATGAAGGAGGAAGCCAACTGTAGAGAAAGGACGGAAGATCCAAAGTTGGAAGCTTTTGCTTTGAGTTCTGTAAATCAAGGTGGGCTTTTATATACAAATAAAACGAGCAATGCTCGGAAAATCTTTCTTTATCGCTTTGATATTTGTGTTTTCAAAGTGATATTATGGCATGAACTGTTTTTTGTTTTATGTGAGTTCTCTTGTACCTATTTGAGTCAATATTCGTGTTTTCCAGATTTAGAGTTAATCTAACTAGATTAACTAACGATCGGCTGTGAGTTAGCTGCTAAGCGCTTTCTGCACTTTGTAACCTGTGGTGTATGTAATATCCTGTTGAGGGGTACCAGCCACGGTGAATTAGAATTGGTCAAGATTGAACGTAACATTAGTCAGAAAATGCTCGCGCGAGTGATTATGAGAAAAGAGACAAAAAAATGTTTAGTAGACACGGATTCTTTCAATAAAAACTCCGATGTGCTACGCTTATGAAATGCCATATTTATCTATATTTATGATTATGATTTCGGCATCGTGCCCACTAAGTACGTTTGTACTTAGCCCTGCATTGTTTTCTAAATGTGCAGGTTGAAGCGACGGTGAGCGGCGACGGTTGATGTTGAGTTAAAGGATAGGATGCTTAGTTAGAACCCTTCCGCTGCCAAACTCTGAATTTCTTTTTGAGATGTACTTTTTGAACAATACACTGTAGTCTAAGTCTGTAAATATGAACTTAGCTTCTTTATTGTACTTTTGTCGAGTAATCCTTAGGGATTAACTCTTTCTTATTTATATTCAAGTCTTGTTTATGTTTTAACGATGCTTTTTTCATTATGTTTAGTCAGTTAGCCCCCTTCTTCCCCGCTTCTTTAATCCAACCCCAGTCGCACCCCGGCTTCTTTCGTCCATCGGGATTTGGGCTGTGACAGATTGAGTTTTGTAAATTTTATATTTGATCATTAATAATAATAATAATAATAATAATAATAATAATAATAATAATAATAATAATAATATTTTGTTATGAATAGCGCTCTCGTTTTTCTTGTATTATTCATCTTTGAAAAATTACATTATAAGTATTTTTAAGTAAGAGAGTACTATGTATGTCAAAATTTAGTAACTAATTAAAATTTACATTTTAATTTAGTTATTATTGTCTTATAAATATGACATAAAATATAATTAAATAAATAAGCGAATATAATTTTTCTGAAGTGTCCTAAAATTTTTAAATTTAAAATTGAAATATCAATTGTTTTTCTATGAAGTTTCCACGAAATGCTTGTGATATGTGGCATGATTGTTTTTTTTAAATCATTAACGTTTTTTTTTTTTTTCATTTATAGGAGATTTGTTTTCATTTATATAAACATGTATAGGTGACATTACAAATGTCATAAATATTTATATTTAGCTTTTATCAAGTACAATATATAATAAATATGCTCCTATTTTATTTTGAAAAAGCAAAACAATACTAAACCTTCAATTATTTGTTATTCAATTAAAATTATGATAGTGGTGCATGAAATATGGAAGAGGTAATGGAAGTTATAGCACAAAGAAGCTTTATCGTGTCTTTGATACAAGAATGCAAATATGCGTTGTGTTAGACGTTCTTGTATGTATTTAATTAAAGAATTTTTCTGCTACATGAAAATAATCGTAGAACCCTATCGTTCTCATCTTTAATTTAGTTATAATTAAAATTTCAATCATTCTTTTATTCTTACAAAATGATGAAGTTTATCATAAATAAAAATTTGTATTTTGTAAATAAAACTCTTCTTATATAAGTATAGATGAATTTTTGACCAACTCCCTCAATTTTTTATTCTAATTAAGAAACAAATTAATGGAATGTAATTCATATAGCCAATAACATTTACATCAATAACATTAGTTAATAAATAAATATATCTAAAGGTAATTCCGTGATTGCCCAATCATTCAATTTTTATTTTATATGTGCCAATAATACCTCAATTTTTTTTCTACAAATTAATTGAATGTGATTCATTTATAGATCGACACTAAACTTTTATGTCAATTATATAAGATAAGAAATAATTAGATAATATCATGTGATATAGCCAATATGAGCATTGAAATATAAATTATGGCCCACCCTCTTCATAAATATAAATTATGTCTATTTTTTTGAAATTAGGACCTAAATACCGTTTTCCCTCTTTTATTTGTGATATACTTCACTCTTTAACCCATTTTATTGACACTTAATTTTCTTTTCATGTTTTTTTCTTTCTTTTTTTCTATTTTTTTTTATTTTCCAGTTCTTTTTCTTTTTTTTTCTTTTTTTTCTTATTTTCCAGATTTCTTTTTCTTTTTTTTCTGTTTTTTTTTATTTTCCAGATTTTTTTTCCTTTTTTCTGTATTTTTTTCTATTTTTCAGATTTTTTTTAGTTTCCTAATTTTTGTTTGCATCGTCGTTTTTTGTTTGCCCCTTCGTTTTTTTGTTTGCCGCTTCTTCCTTGGTCAAGATTCGAGCGAGGGGAGTCGAAGGCCTCGAAGCAAGCAGAAGAAATCTAAATTGTTGCCTGATGATTATCTTTATATTAGTAATCGAAGTGAAGACGGAGTCGTACAATCGGAGCCGAAGGCGAAGCCGTAAAATCGGAGCAGTATAACTTGGAATAATTGGAATGTTCGTCCCAAGAGTACCATGTCATAACTTGGAACATTTAGAACTAATTCGACAATTCGTCCCAATAGTACCAAATCTGGAACAATTGGCACTAATAAGGCTAAATTTGTACCTCATGTACTAGAACAATTGGTACTAATAAGACTAAATTTGTACAAAATGTACCAAATACTTCATACCCGGCCCGAACCGACCCGCACCCCGCCCGCGTCAAACCCGACCTGCTCTGCATTTCATTAAGGGCATTTTCATCCCAAATTGAAAAAAATGGCCAAAATTTATATTTTTGAGGAAGGCGAGCCAAAATTTATATTTTAATGATCATTATGACTACTTCAAAATATGTCTCAAATAATTAAGGATTATAAGGTAAGTTTGATTTCCATGAATAAATATATCTATCGTAACTAAAATATATATTATATTTTGGTATTACACTATTGCCGTTAATTTAGATACTACCTCCGGTCCTCAAGTTTCTTCCTAGAGATAGTGGCACGAGTATTAAGGAAAATGTTGTTGAGTTGGCTGTGAGTGAAGAAAAAGTGATTGAATTTGTTGTGATTGGAGAATTAGTCTCACATTAAGGGTAGTGATAAATATATATATATATATATATATATATATATATATATATATATATAAGTTCATAAAATAAGAGTAAGAGAGAATAATTTGATGTGGAGTACTGTTCAAAAATAGCTAGGAAGAAACATGAGAACCATCCCAAAAAGGAAAGATAGGAAAAAACTTAGAGACCAGAGGTAATATATAATAAGGATATTTTAGGCGAATCAAATTTTGTAAAACAAGGCTGTTTTTATATTAGTTCCCAAAAAGGAAAGATAGGAAAAAACTTAGAGACCAGAGGTAATATATAATAAGGATATTTTAGGCGAATCAAATTTTGTAAAACAAGGCTGTTTTTATATTAGTATAGATATATAGATATAGATACAGATTAGGCAGTGAGCTTCAAATTCAATTTCTTGATTTTCTTCCATGTCGGTAAAAGTGAAATTGAGTTTGATTTGATTTTGTGTTGTGCTGTGCGTGACGATTTACTATTTATATATGCTAAATTATTTGAGGAGATACGATTCATTGGTTATTGATCATTTGTCTATTTGATATTTTATTTTACGTAATGTTTAGTCACTTTTTAAAATTTAAGACATTAACTTTTTTTTTGTTTATATCGTGGAACTTGTAAACGCGACTTTTAATGCACACTTGGAAAAATCAATATCGCCTGTAAATATACAAGAGATAAAATTTATGTGATAGACAATTGATAAGTAACATAATTTATCCTAAAATCATCTTGAATACTGGCTACGGTTAATATTCGTCTCTAAAAATTGTTCTTTCTTTCAAATATATGGAAATTAATCCATAATTACAAAAGATCAGCTGAAGCCCATTAGGCCCAAAATCATTATTCTCATCTAAACCAACTTCAAACCATTGAATCCCTTGGCCCGTTTATAAGAGCATTCATTCTCAATACATAAACCTAGGGATCTATATGATATCAGTTGAGCTTGAAACTAACTAATCAACCCAATAAACTAAAAGAATAATAAATAAAGAGTTATGGTTAAATTTTTGCAAACTAAATACATAATCGGATTATTCTGGTTGACCCGTTTGAGTTGTAGAGTTATTTGGGCTAGGTCGGAGCTCGAGAATTGTTGAAAAAATTAATAATAAAACATAATAAATTAATAATAGTATGTTGAATATTTTTGTGATTTTTCATGTCTGTGGGATGTTATTTTTTGGATTTTAGTTAAATCTTTCTACTCTGCGTGTCACCCTATACTTGTTTTGTTATTTTTTTTTCCTCATTTATATGTGTATTTTTTTGCAACAAATATATAGTAATAATCAAGAAAATATATACACATTAATTTTTATTTACAAACATTGTGATAGAAGGGCCAGCCCGAAAACTGAAGTGTTAAAGTTAGGGTCGAGATTTCTCAACCCGAAACATTTAACCCGGATGGAATAGTTCGACATTTCCAATAGGGCCAACCCCAAACTGAAATGGTTAGTCTATTCATATCTCTATATTAACCTGCTCTAGGGCTTCAACTTTCATCATGTGTTACACACACAACTTTCTCTCTCGTAATCCTTTACTCTCCATCTCTCAGCTGCAATCATGGAGGATAAAGGAGCAGATGATCGCGGCGGCTTCAGCCGAGGATTCGGTGGCCGTGGACGCGGTGAATACAGTGGCAGCAGGGGGCGCCGTCACCGCCCCCGCCACAAGGTGGCGGAGGATGAATGGATCCCCTTCACCAAACTCGGCCGGTTGGTGAAGAACGGTAAAATCAAAACCTTAGAGGAAATCTACCTTCACTGCCTCCCAATCAAGGAGTATCAAATCATCGATACCCTTGTGGGCCCATCGCTGAAGGGTGAGGTGAAGAAGATCAAGCCCGTCCAGAAGAAGAATCGGACCGGGCGGAGGGCCCGGTCCAAGCCCTTGGTCGTTGATGGGAAGAGCAACGGCCACGTTTGAGTCTCGGCGCTGAGCCGAAAACTGCATTTTTTTTGTTAAAGGTTGAATTTATTTATTTTTGGTAGGATTCAAATTTTATAGAGAAGGGCAGTAAGTTTTATTTTATTTTCTCTCTCTTTTGTGAAGGAAGTATGGAACTTTATAGTAGAAGGTATTTATTTAACAAAATGAGTTATGATCAAATTGTATAAACTCTTATAAATTTGCACAGTGCTCATGCAAAAGATTTATCGAGAACAAATGGATTCATTATAATCATTAATTCATTAGCTATAGTAGAGAATTCAGAAACTCGAGAATAAAATGGATGTTGCACATTTTTCTCGTGAAAAATATTTATTACGAAATAAGCTAGTACAACAACAAATATTGCGGATGAAAAAAAAAAAAAAAAAAAGACCAACCCTTCAAGGGTTCAAAGCATGGGCTCCGATGGATTTATGTAGGAAAAAAGAAAAAATGAATTAAGGATGGAATTCGCATGGATCATAAAATCCAAAATTAGCATTCCAATCAAGTTATATAAACAAGAAATTAACTCGAGAAACAAAAAAACAAGATAATCAATTGAGCGTTGCTATCTCAATTTTTTTAACTGTTAAATCAAAACAATGTTGTTTTAAACGCCACATCACTTTGAATTGGACACGTCATCTTCGATTGAAAAGTGGATATTTTTTATGCGAAAATTAGAATTAAAGACAATTTAAGTTAAGAACTATTATGCAATTTGGCATTTTTCTTTTGTAAACCAAAATACTAGCCAAATAATTAAACAACTAAGTACTAATCATTTTTTTTTCATTATTGAATAATCTAGCCGTAATGAAATTAGCTTAAAATAAATAAAAAAATGAGTGAAAAGTTAAACCATCCCAAACTAAAAACAAAAGATAAATAATACCACTAAATATATAAAAGATAATTAATACCTCAAAATCTTGTAAAATTATATAGTTGCTCTATTCCTTATTTGTTATTCTATTTTTTATTATTCAAAGCTTACATCACTACTCATGGTCCTAATACGAGTTAACTGGTGTATTGGATCAGGTCAAGTTCTATATGGATAGATCCCCTTTTACCTTTGTGCTTGAGTTGATTCGATGAATTTATACCACAATTTAATTTTTGGATTGGATTAGGTGATGAAAAATTGACCTCTCGACAAAGTTTTGGGCCTGTGAAATTTCACTTCCGTCGTGCTAAGTTCGGACTGTTTAAATAAAGACCACACTTTTGATTTTGTCAATCCTAGTTAAATTCCAAATCTTTTAATTTTCGTGTAAAAGATAATTCACTTTTCAAATTTTCCTAATGTTATCCCAAATACAATTCGGTGGAAAAATTGAAGATGACATTTCCAATTGAAATTTATGTGGCATTCAAAACGATATCGTTTTGATTAAGAAATAAAAAAAAATCAAATTACAAGTCACTAATTAATTGCCAATTTATCATCTTCTCCACATCACTTTGAATCACCACATCTTAATTACGACATTCGTTATTGCTCATGTCACGTCTTCTATTCTCGTATCAACAGTACACATCTGGCATGCAACTCATATCTTCTCTACTCTTTATGTTGTATCATTCTTTACATCATTCATTGGATTTTTAATATTTGATGATTTGAATATAATTATATACCCTATTTGGGTGGAATAAATCTCGATCAATGCCACATGTCGTTCAACCAATGAAAGAAGTAGAGTATGAAACACGAAATGAGAGTAGGAATCCAATTTGTCATGCATGTAATCAGTTTTGACTGAAGTCGAATCTTTTCATAACATCACGTATTATATTTAGAATATATTTACTTTATTGTAAAATTATCATTGAAAGTGAGGAAAAATAAAAAGTAAGAAAATATTATGATATATTTTCACTAGTTGATGTCACATATTTATTCTAGAGATGAAAATAAAAAATTACTATATCATATGCCCCTCCTCCTCCCAATTTGCCTTTTGTCTATAGAAAAATAATATCACAAATTAATAGAAATACAAGCTAGGATGATGATAGAACCACCAACCATCTGCCGATGATCGATTTGCAATTCGATCAACAAACTTTATTCCCTTCAACACAATTATCACAAAATGTTCGTCAATAAGAAGAAACTTGAACTTGAAAGTTGGGACCTGCCAAACTTTGGAACGCTTCTTCTTCATTGTGGAACACTATAGCTCTAACATGAAGATCTCCACATAAATCCTCTTGTTCCTCTGCTATCTTTTTAGCAGACAGAACCATTGATTTACTGCAACGGTTCAGCACAATATTTTTGAGCGTTGCTATATCTCCGATTTCTGAAGGAATCTCCAATGTGGGGCCGTTTAATTGAGCAAGGCGAAGCTCCTGAAGACGTGGAAAGTGGGAGCTCTCCGACACAGTCCAATTTTCTAGATTGTCACATTCGAACAATGATAGGAACTTGAGGCTAGGGAATTGGCCTTCACTTGTTTCCCATTTGCGTCTTCTGAAGACACCATTTATCAATGTGAGCTTCTGAAGAAGGGGTAACGAACCTATCTTTTGCAACATGTCGTCTAACTCACAAGAATATGAGACGGCCAGAGTCAACTTCTTGAGGGAATGTGGGAAGCTCGTGATCTTTTGCAGATACGCTTTGGAACTTGAAGAAAAGGCACTGAAGTATAAGTTTTCGAGGCAATGAAGATAGCTAATACCATTCACTCCGCTACTTTCCCAATGTTTATCATCTCTTCCATAGTATATGGCCCTCAATTTCTTGATATTGGGAATTCTTTTAACAACCTCTTGATTCAACTCCAGATTACACACTCCTTTGAGCGTATGCAGATTCTCCATCACAACAATATCATCATCATCATCATTATCACCCTTGCTGCTGGGAGGATTTGGCATTTCTAATTCATATTTGAACTCGACATGCCTAAGTTGAGGCATTTTCCAAATTTCCATTGGTGCAATAATATGATCCAACAGAGATGTAATAATTAGTGTGTGCAGATTCCAAAGCTGACTGATTGAAGAAGGAATTCTGGCATTCGGTTTAACATCAACACTTGCATCAACGTACCGTGAATTTACGAATTGAAGAAGATCTACTAGAGAACATCGGTCTAAATAATAATGGTTGTCTATATTCAGTGTTCTCAACAATCTACTACTACATGGCAGTTCTAACCTATAACATGTATAAGAACGAGCATGTGGCATATAATTGTTGGCATTAAGTTTCCCATAACACCCTTCACGAACAACAATTCGACGATGGCTGCTTGCCCCTTCACGAGGTCCATCTTTTCTCATAACGTGACAAAACCTTTGTTTCTGAGCTTCTTTCAAAGACAAATCTCTAAGTAAATCATGCATTTTGCAGTATTTCATATTCCCAACTACCCCCAACTTATCTACTAGAACAAGATTTCTATCAACTAGCTCCTTTAAGTACTCCTCGGCTATTGTTTCCGGGCTTTTGTTGTTTATTGGCTTAAGAAATCCTTCACAGACCCATAGCCTGACGAGTTTTGAGACACGAATTACACTATCTTCCTCAAATACTCCCATGTAAAAAAAACAAGGCTTTAGATAGGCGGGCAAATGGTTATAACTTGTTTTCAATATCGGCAAACAATACTCATCGTTTTGCAAACTAAGGTTTCTCTCTATCTCATGCCAATATTGTGGGGTGTGTTGGGATTTTGCCAAGAGACCCCCAATCACAACAATTGACAAAGGAAGTCCCTTACACTTCTCCACAATTGCCTTCCCAATTCGCTCGAGTTCAACCGGAAAACTTTCTTCCCCAAATACAATTTTAGAGAACAAATCCCAAGCACTACCCTTATCTAAAAATTTCATATTAATGAGGTTATTAGGGTTGGTTAAGTGGACGGCCAAGTTTGACATCCTAGTTGTCACCAATATTCGACTCCCGTTATTGTACTCAGGAAAGTAAAATTTCAATTTGTCCCATACTTCTAGACTCCACACGTCATCCATTACGACCAAATACTTCCTACCACATAAATATTTGTGTTATTCTTCTCCTAGTTCTTTCTCACTAAGATTACTTGAGATCCCACTATTATCCCTTGATTTCCCACTAACTTGAGAGAGAACTTCATCAAAAGTTGCCTTCACATTATAATCTTGAGAAATTGTAGCCCACACACAAACATCAAATTTCTCTTTAATAAGTTGGTGTCCAAACGCAGATTTGGCAAGAGTGGACTTACCGATGCCACCCATCCCTACAACAGGGATGATTTGGCGGCTGGATTCTCCTCCGGTGAGCCTATCCAGTAGTTGAAGAAGCACATCATCGCATCCCACCATCTCATGACTGTTCCTCTCACCAGCATCATCAGCGGACACGTTTCTTCCGTGGAATTGAGGTTCGACTGCAGCCTTCTCCTTCACCATCTCAGTCACATCTTTCTTGATCAACTCCATTTCTTCTATCACTTTCTGCAGATCTTGATTGAAGTGGTCTCTGGTACCTGCGCATTCGTATGCAAGCGAGAGGTCCACAGTTTCCGTTTCGATCTCTTTCTGCAGATCTTCATTGAAGTCATCTCGAGTACCTGCACATTCACATTGAACCAACAACTTAAAGAAATTGGTTATCCTCCCACGAATTGTGGATCGCCTACGAATGCGGTGCACAATTTCCGTTTCAACTTTTTCAGTGAGAGATTCCTGCAAGAAGTTGAGTTTTTCAGTGAGAGATTCAACTTGGTTTTTGTGGAGAGAGATCGGAGGAGAAGGATGACGCTCGATGTTATGTATGATATGCATAAGAGAAAGCAGAGCTGCATAAGCTGCCATGATAAATCTCTAAGAACTCAACTTGAAAAATGAGGGGTTTAAGCTATGAGAACGAAAATATATGGAAAATCTATGAGGGGTTTAAGCTGTCATATAATATGTTTGAAGACAGTATTATTTTTAAATAAATAAATATAGTATGTTCTAGCTTGACTTAGGCACAGTAATGACAAAATGGTTGTTATAATTTTTTTTTTTTCGAAATGTGGTTGCTACACCTTGTTGAAATGCAAAAACATTAAAACAATTACCATGATAGACTGATTTCATTGATAAGGTTTTGTGCTGATTTAACCAATTAGTAATAGTCTTTTTAATAAGTAAAATAACAAAGAAACTAAATAAAGATTATACTGACTTAAATTCTCAAGGATCAGCTTAATTATTTATTTTACATGCATAACAAATTGGGGAAATAGGAAAAATTTGAGAAGAATTAAGATAATCTACCAATAAAATCAACAAATGCAAACATTATAACAAAGTGGGAATTTCATCAAGCATATAAGAAAATTCAAAAAGTAAAACAAACTCAGATAGTTCAGCGCAGTCGAGAACGATGGTGATGCACGCACAAAAAATCATTTAAAATCGGAAATGATTTAAAGTCGAGAACAAATTATCACTTTCTGCAGATCATCATTGAAGTGGTCTCTGGTCGTGGTACCTGCGCATTCGTATGCAAGCGAGAGCTTAGAGAAATTGTGGATCGGTTATGAATGCGGTCCACAATTTCCGTTTCGAGAACATCTTCAGCCGCATGAGCTGCATCTGCAATGCGAAGCTCCAAGGGATCTGCTTCGTCGCTGTAGTCAAAGGGGGAATGGTACCCCTCAAGAAATTCCAGCAAGAAGTTGATTTTTTCGTTGAGAGATTCAACTTGGTCTTTGTGGAGAGAGATTGGAGGAGAAGGATGATGCTCGATCTTCTCTATGATATGCATAAGAGAAACCAGAGCTGCATAAGCTGCCATGATAAATCTCTAAGAAAAAATGAGGAGTATAGTTATGAGGATGAGGATGAAGTTGGAGCTGATCGAATCGATAATATATTTATTCATACTTATAGAAACCAGAGCTGATCGAATCGATATAATTATTTTGATGTTTTAATTATTTATAATATGGTAGCAGTTGGACAGAATCTTATTAGTGTTTTTTTAAATAAATAAATATAGTAGTGTCATCTTTCCAAGATGAATAAAAAGCTTATAAAATGCTTGTCATTATTCATAAACATTTATCATCACGTTCTGGGTTGACTGACTTAGGCAAATTAAGTAATCAAAATGGCTGTCACAGTTTTTTATTTTGTTTTTCTTGAAATGTGGCTGTTACAACCTGTTGAACTGCAAAAACATTAAAACAATCAGCATGATAGATTGGTTTCACATTGATAAGGTGTTGTCATGATTTAACAATTAGTTAAAAGAGTCTTTTAATAATAAAATAACAAAGAAACTAAATCATGATAACACTGCCTTAAATTCTCAAGGATCTGCTTAACTATTTATCAGTATTTGCTCACCGTGCGATGCACGATCATTATATTTATTAAAAGATAATATGATGAAATCGTAAATGTAAATTTGTGAATAACAAAATATATTGGGGATCTAATTTTCGAAAATTATATTAAAATGTTTAATTACACAAAGTGGTATCGAGAAAAATAATTAAAATTAGTTTGATTAGTTCAACACCAAATTAAAACAAAAATTGTGTTCCCATAAAACTCCCATCACTCAACTCCTCAACTTCATTACCATTTTGAATGTTTTTTGGACCTACTACACATTTAGCTGGAAAATTGTTTGATGCAACTTATTATGAGGTGGATCTGATTGAGCTCAACCTTTGATCCGTGCATGCTGATTTAGGCACTATGATTAGACCGTGCTTGGTCAATATCTAACCATTCCTTGCATTCGTGATAAATAAATCGATTTATCTCCCTTATATAGCACATGATTTATACAAAATCAATTTTTATCATTCAATTTAACCTCGGATTTTAATTACAAAATTGAATTGTAATATTGAGAATGCGTTGCGTGGCGAGACGGCGCAACACTTTTCTGTTAAATCGGAAGGATTTCTGAGCTCAATTGGAAGATGAAGATAGAGTTATTGTTTTGGGAGAAGATGGAAATTAGCTCACTGCGCAACACTTGAAACGCGTGTTCCACACATGACCACAATTCGGACCGACCGGCCCACTTCGTTATTGGACTTCCAGCATTTTATGGGCCTCAAAGTGTTCTATTATTACTCCACTTTTAGATTAAGAAAAGACGCTTTGATTTTGTTAAATTCTAATTTAATTTCAAATTTTTTAATTTTTGAATAAAAAGTATTTACTTTTCAATTTTTTTAATGTAATGTTCTCTCGGATACGAATTGGGGAGAAAATCGAAGATGACATGTTCAATTCAAAGTGATATGACATTCCAAGCGACATCGTTTTAATTGAAATGACGTTGTTTTAATTGGTGGCGCCTTTCTGAGGAGATTTATGAAAAAACGACGGAAATAATTAAAAGAAAATTCTACAAAATAATTCAAGAGAAAGAAGCGTACAACGAGCTTGACGATATCAATGGGAGGGAGAGAGCATCAGAGAGCGGAGATTCCGATATTAAGGCAATTATTGAGGAGTTGTTTTGCTTACTTGATACCTTACTTGATGATGCCCTCCAACATCAAATTCAATGCGGTAAATTTGACGGAAGATTATTTGGGTTTAGTAATTTGAATTTTTTTAATTCTTAAATCAAAAACTAATGTTGTTGTGAACGCCATGTGTTACATTCGTCATTGAAAAATTGTATTGTTTGAAATATCTGAATTCACCTACAAACAATTAAAAAAAAAAATCTACAATAGTCACAAATCAACACTAAAAGAAGCAAATTACTCAAATAAAACCAAAACGAGCTAGCCATAACTAAAATTGTGTTTTAGGATAGTTGATAAATCCTAAATTAAGAATTAATAAATCATAATTCACTTTGATTAATAATAATAATAATAATAATAATAATAATAATAATAATAATAATAATAATAATAATAAAAAAAAAAAAAGAAGAACGAGGGAAAGAATAAAAAAACTGGGCCTCATCATGTTTGGGCCAATTTGAAAATATTGTTATTTTCAAAATGTTTGGATTGGCCTATCATTACCTATAATAGAGAATCCAGAGACTCCAGAATCAAATGAATCTTGCACATTTTTAGTGCTAAGACTGTCTGCACTGGTGCTGTCTCTAAAGGGTGTCTCTAAGGATTTTTTGGAGATAGACACAGTGAACTGCAGTGGGGCTGTCTCTAAGGGGTGTCTCTAAGGATTTTCTGAATTTGTATTTTGAATTAATTTTAATAAGAAAATTTGAAAATTTGAAAATTTCATTAATTTAAATACAAATACTTTACTACAAATAAAAAAATACATTACTAGAAATAAAAAAAAACAATACTACAACATCAGGTGGAACTGCAGCTGCTCTGGCGTGTAGTTTGACGTATCCGTATTAATGATCTTCAAATCGATGGCGTCTTATTTCGCCCGAACACGCTCCCTCATTGCCTCCACGAGGTTGTTCTTCGCCGCGATGATGTTGCTTAGCCTTTCATTTGTTGAGTCGACCATCCCAACGAACTCCGCTTCCTCGCTCACCTTCTTCTTTCCCTTTCCTCTAGCCGCCCTCGCCTCCGCCTTTGCTGCGTCTCGTCCCTGTGGGCGGGGGGAGCCAAGCTTTCCTCTTCTGTTGGCTCACTCGATCCGTGCGGCGTTCCAGATGAGGTGTAGGCGCCTTCTGCCGTATTCTTCGTCCGCTTCATGGACGGAACGTCGAGAAATTCTTGGTGGAGGAATTTGGGGTAGTCCGCCAAAATTTTCCAGGCACCAAAATGCTTGAAGTAGCTCCCTTCATGGCGTGGTATAACGCCAAGGCTTGCTCCCCACTTTATCGAAGGCTATCATCCACTCCTTCACCCAGTGGGAGATCCGGCCGAATAAGCTCTTCACCGTCTTTGTGTTGAGGTCGTCGTTGAACATGGCGTTGTACCTCTCCGCCACACGCCCCAGTACTTGTCGCCACTTTGATCTCGTCCGAGGATGGAGTTGCACGTCTCCTCTTTCCAGATTTGGGCGACGGCAGTGCCTTGTTCTGCCGTGTAATTGCGCCTCTTTGATTTGGGGTAGTCTGTCGTTGGATGAGGGACAGTTGTGACGGTGAGATTGGCACGTTCTTTCCCCTTGCCTTTGGCCCGTGCCTTCCCTTTGCCTTTGGCTGGTGCCGGCTCGGACGACGAACTATCTTTGTCGCCCAACACAGTCTGGAAGGACTCGCCGACGGACGGGTTGAGATTGATAGAATCGAGCCCCGCCCCAGTATATCCGCCGTATTGCGTGTCGTCCGCCATTTCGGGAGGAATCCACGACGACGACCATGGATTGTTGGGATCCATTTGCGAGATGTAATGAAATTGATGCGAAAAAAATGGAATTGTAAGAGGAAAAATGGAAACTTTAGGTGTGAAGATGGTGTGAGAGTGGTGTGATAAAATGTGGTATTTATAGGAAGAAATGTGGGATTAAAAAAAAAAAAAAATCGGCCCAAAATAGCCGTTTGTGACCGTTTGAAATCAAATAGCCGTTGCAGGTTTTCCTTTTTTTTATGTATGGCGCGTGCAATGCACGCGCCGATTTAAAAAAAAAAAAAGTCACACGCGCCGACTCAAGACGGTCTCGTCGGCTCGGGACAGCCTCAAGACACGGCGAGCTGCAGCGGCGTGTCTCGTCGCCGTGGGTGTCTCGAGACACCCGACGAGACACCCGCTGCGGGTAGTCTAAGTAATTAAGTAAAGAGTAATTTTAAACTTAGCCCCAAATCTCTCTTTGTAGCCTTTAAATTAAAATAATAATAATAATAATAATAATAATAATAATAATAATAATAACAAATGGAAATATACAATTATACCCTTATAGATAATAAGAATAGATATATAAATAAAAATCCCATCTTAAAATTCATTTAAAAAAGATAAATAATTCCATAACCCCCCTTCCTAAACCTTTTCCGCCACCATAGCCGTCAATGTGCAACACAAGAGAGTTCTTGAAGATTAGAATGGAAACCATAGCCCTTAATTTGCTAATGAATGCTCTAATAATTTAGAATCGTCTCTTCTTCCATTATTTTTAATGGATGTTGCAAAACCGATGCCCATTCTTTCCTTTTTAATAGATTTTTCATCAAGTAATGTTAATATTCATCTGGAGATTGATCATAACCTGCATAAATATTTAGGGTATTGGTTATTCCAATGAGTCAATTAAATATAATAAAAGGAAAGTTAATTCTCGAGTTCAAAATTTGAACTATAAGGATGCGTTTGGTTTGAGTGATTAGGAGTGACTGATAAATGATCATGCATAATCATATGTTTGGTTTGCATGATTGGGCCCGTGATGAATAACTAGGCCCTTGATTATATCAATCAAGTGAGTGATAAATTATCCTTTCTATTTTGGGGTGATTAATAATCACTCATCTAAATTATTTGGAAATTTCCAACTTTGCCCTCAAATTTTCCCCAATTTTCAACATTAATGTTCAAACTCTTATGTCTCTCTTACTCTGTCTCTCTCTCTCTCTCTTCCACATTGTGGTGCCTCTCTCTCTATTTATCCTAGAATAATTATAATGATAATCAATCTAACCAAACGTATGATAAACAACCAAAATCCTATTATCATATCCTATTTATCAATCTTATCCATCCTATCCTTGAAACCAAACATGCGCTAAGAGTATAAAATAAGGAAGAAAGGCTATATCTATGATCTTGAATTTCTTGATAATTTCACAACAAGTAGAGATTGCTTATCTTTTTACTACCAATATACATATTGACATAGATTTCCTAGGTATTTTTTGTTTGTTATTCAACCTTGCTCCCTCTCGTGGTGCAATTTGCAAATTTCAGTAACAAACTTCTCTTTGTCGTCGTCGGCTAATAAGTTGGGGTATAAGGAATATATGTTTTGTTTAATACTATAATTTTAAGGTGGGAATATAGATTATAATATATATTTTTTTTGTTAAAAGTTTAAGTTTGGGCTATAAGGATATAATTAAATATATATATATATATATATATATATATATATATATATTATTTTAATTAGAGGGCTATAAAGAGAGATTTGGTGCTGTGTTTAAAATTATCCTTAAGTAACTTTGTACAACAACAAATAGACAAGTATTCTGCTATTCCGTTTGACTCTAACACTTGCATCAAAGTACCGTGAATTTATATTAATAAGTAGCTCGAACTTGAACTTGAACTTGAAAGTTGGGACCTGCCAAGCTTTGCAACGCTTTGTGCTTAGGGTATACCATAGCTCTAACATGAAGATCTCCGCATAAATCCTCTTGTTCGTCTGCTATCTTTTTAGCAGACAGCACAACTGATTCACTGCAATACTCCACCACAATATTTTCCAGCGTTGCTATCTCTCCAATTTCTGAAGGAATCTCCAATGTGTGGCGTTTTAATCCTTTAAGGTGAAGCTCCTGAAGATGTGGAAAGTGGGAGCTCTCCGACACTATCCAATTTTCTAGATCGCGACAATTGGACAATGATAGCAACTTGAGGCTGGGGAATTGGCCTTCACTTGTTTCCCATTTGCATGTATTGAAGGAACCACCTCGTAATGTGAGCTTCTGAAGATGGGGTAACGAACCTATCTTTTGCAACATGTCATCAAACTCACAAAATGATGAGACTTGGAGGGTCAACTTCTTGAGGGAATGTGGGAAGCTAGAAATGTTTTGCAAAGACTCTTCGGCACGTAAAGAAAATGAGCTGATGTATAAGTTTTCCAGGCAATGAAGATAGCTAATACCATTCATTCCGCTACTTTCCCAATGTTTATCATATTCACAGTATATCCTCAGTTTCTGGATATTGGGAATTCTTTTAACTACCTCTTCATTCAACTCCAGATTACGCACTCCTTTGAGCGTATGCAGATTCTCCATCACAACAATATCATCATCATCTTTGCTGCTAGGAGGATTTGGGATTTCTAATTGATGCTTGAACTCGACGTGCCTAAGTTGAGGCATTTTCCAAATTTCCGTTAGTGCAATAATACCACCCAGCAGATCACATGTAATAATTAGTGTGTGCAGATTCCAAAGCTGACTGATTGAAGAAGGTAGTATTCTGCTATTCGGTTCGACTCTAACAGCTGCATGAATGTACCGTGAATTTACGAATTGAAGAAGATCTACTGGAGAATGCAGACCCCTTGAAAGATAATCGTAGTATATATTCAGTGTCCTCAACAATCTACTACTACTATATGGAAATTCTATACTATAACATGTATAAGAACGAGCATGTGGCATATAATTGTTGGCATTCAGTTCCCCATTAAAACCTTTGGGAACAACAATTCGGCGATGGCTGCTTGCCCCTTCACGAGGACTATCTTCGCTCAAAACATCATAAAACCTTTGTTTTTGAGCTTCTTTCAAAGACAAATCTCTAAGTAAATCATGAATTTTACAGTATTTCATATTCCCAAGTACCCCCAACTTATCTACTAAAACAAGATTTCTATCAACAAGCTCCTTTAAGTACTCCTCAGCTATTGTTTCCGGGCTTTTGTTGTTTATTGGCTTAAGAAATCCTTCACAAACCCATAGCCCGATGAGTTTTGAGACACTAATTGCACTATCTTCCTTAAACGTTCCCATGTACAAAAAACAAGGCTTTAGGGGTAAATGGTTATAACTTGTTTTCAATGTACTCAAACAATACTCATCATTCACAGAACTCAAGTTTCTATATATCTCATGCCAATATTGTAGGGTATGTTGGGATTTTGCCAAGAGACCCCCAATCACAACAATGGACAAAGGAAGTCCCTTACACCTCTTCACAATTCCCCTTCCAATTCGCTCAAGTTCAACAGGAAAACTTTCTTCTCCAAATACAATTTTAGAGAACAAAACCCAAGCACTACCCGTATCTAAAAATTTCATATCAAGGAGGTCATCAGAGTTGGTTAACTTAACAGCCAAGTTTGACATCCTAGTTGTTACCAATATTCGACTACCGTTATTGTACTCAGGAAAGTAAAGTTTCATCTTGTCCCACACCTCTAGACCCCACACATCATCCATCACGACCAAATACTTCCTACCACATAAATATTTGTGTAGTTCTTCTCCTAATGTTTCCTCACTCTTATCCATCGATTTCCCTCTAACTTGAGAGAGAACTTGATCAAGAGTTTGCTTCACGTTATATTCTTGAGAAATTGTAGCCCACACACAAACATCAAATTTCTCTTTAATAAGTGGGTGTCGAAACACAGTTTTGGCAAGAGTGGTCTTACCGATGCCACCCATCCCTACAACAGGGATGATTTGGCGGCTGGATTTTCCTCCGGTGAGCTTATCCAGTAGTTGAAGAAGCACATCATCGCATCCCACCATCTCATGACTGTTACCAGCATCATCAACGGAGACGCTTCCGTGGAATTGAGGTTCGACGGCTGCCTTGATCTCCATAACCATCTCCGTCACATCGTTCTTGATCAACTCCATTTCTTCTATCACTTTCTGCAGATCTTCATTGAAGTCGTCTCTGGTACCTGCGCATTCGTATGCAAATGAGAGCTTAGAGAAATTGGTTGACTTCTCATGAGTTGGGGACTGGTCAAGAATGCGGTCCACAATTTCTGTTTCGATCACATCTTCAGCCGCATGAGCTGCATCTGCGATGCGAACCTCCAAAGGATCTGTTTCGTCGCTGTAGTCAAAAGGGGAATGGTACCCCTCAAGAAATTCCTGCAAGAAGTTGAGTTTTTCAGTGAGAGATTCAACTTGGTCTTTGTGGAGAGAGATTGGAGGAGAAGGATGACACTCAATGTTATGTATGATATGCATAAGAGAAAGCAGAGCTGCATAAGCTGCCATGATAAATCTCTAACAACTCAACTGTTTTTTCACAGTTTGTAAGGTTGAAAAATGAGTGGTTTAAGCTGCAGGTTGTGGATATACAATTTGTGGCTATGAGCTGATGGAATCGATAATAATTCATTCATGAGCTGGCAGTATGACTTCTAGTCAACTTGTATTCTTATTTTGGTCAGAAATTAAGAAGAAAGTATTATTTTTAAATAAATAAAACAATTAAAGGATCTATTTATTTTACATGGATTACAAATTGGGGAAATAGGTAAAAAATAGCTATTTTTCTTGGCCAAAATGCATAATATGCCCTGTAAGGTTTTCACGCTACTGCACAAGGAACGTAAATTTACGCAGTGCGTACCAAAGGTAGCGGCACGACATAAAGTAAAAGGAAAATGAAAGCATATAACAAATTAAAAGGGGGAATTTCAGCAAGCATAAAAGTAAAACAAAGGGGGAATTTGATACCATTAAAATCAACAAATTGTTACTTTATAACAAAGGGGGAATTTCAGCAAGCATATAAAAAAGTAAAACAATCCAAAAAGTAAAAATGCATACTACAAAATCATACTTATATAACTCCATCTTCTACCTTAAATTGCTTGTATATCAAAAGATATGCTACATGTTGCCCAGATTCCAAATGTTTTCTCTCAATTCACAAAAACAGGTTGTTCTTCATAAAGTGGTCAGTATTGCTCCTCACCATTGCTGTTTGCTACAAAACTACCTCATTCGACAATCCTTCTCCCTTTTTACCTGTGAGTTTCTGCAATTTGACCACTAAATCTATAACAAAATGTGCCAGAAATTCCTACTTTTCTCTGGTATAAGAAATTAAATTAACCGCTTAATTTTACCAAAAAACAATAAAAAAATTCGAAGCCATCACCCCTTAAATGAGAAAAGGTAACGACGAACCAGAAACCCCAAATTCCCCGTCGTTTGTGAAGCAAGTTAACATAGATAATTACCAATCCAAAAAATTCAATTTGAGCATGAAATGAAGCAAAGCAGCAGCAGTCGTCGGTAATCAACAAAATCAGTTTCGAGAAAAGAGAAAGAGCAAAAGCAAGAGGCTCCGACCTGGGCATTATTATCATGGCTGGGAAACGCGAGCTTCTTCCCAACAAACAAACCACCAATTGAGTCACGTTAGAGAGAGAGAGCGAGCGAATTCTGGGAAAGTTGGAATTGATTTGTGAGGTTTGATTATCAAGGATCTATCTGCTTAATTATTTATTTTACATGGATTACAAATTGGGGAAATAGGTAAAAATAGGGCTGTCAAAACTTCGAGCCGGGCTAGCCCAGTCCGGCCCATCGGGCCAAACACACATTTTTGGGCCGGGTCGGTCGGTCTAAAATATCATCGGGCTGCTAAAATTGCTGCCCAGCCCGGCCCTACATGGGCTAGCGGGCTTGTCGGGCCCGCCCGACCCGTATATTCTCAAAAGTCAGAACATGTCTAAAGTCTAAACAACAATCAATATAGAACATAAGTCTTCACTCTTCAACCCTCCATGTTCTCCATGTTCTCCATGTTACTTGATTCTTCTTTGGACAAACTTACTTCCTTCGGCTCCACCACATCTTCCATTTCTATAATAAAAAAATAAAAAAGTTAAAGAACAAGTTAGTAGATATAATAATTAACAAAATATTGCAAGTGAAAAAAATAACATGAATATATCATTACCCGAAGTTTTGACTTGTTTGAAACCATGTAACCAATTGCGAGTACAAATGAGAGCTTGAACAGTGTTGGGAAGCAAACAATTTCTATACTTATTCAAGATACGACTAACAATGCTAAATGTAAATTCCGAAGCAACTGTGGTGATTGGAATGTTCAAAATATCACTAGTCATCTTTGCAAACTGAGGGAACCGATTAGCATTCACTTTCCAATATTCTAAAACTCTTGATTAAACAACTACAAGACAAACAAAGCATAACCAAATGTTATATTAGAATGTATAAATAAAATGCAGCCTATCTTTACAATAATAGATACTCCCTCCGTCCCAGGTTAGTATGGTTACTTTCTTTTTTTAGCCATCCCATATTAGCATGGTGTTTCCTTTTTAAGACATGTCTTTTACCTTTTTACACTTAAAAGTTCAATATATTTACTCCTATAAAGTTTCTGCATCTACTAAAAAATTAACAACACATCAAAATGGGTCTCATCCTCCACTTAAAATATTCCTACCAAATATTTATGTACTTATCCTTAAAAACTGTGCACAGCCCCCGTACCGGGGATGGAGTGAGTACTTAATAATCAAGCATACTTAAACTTACGTCCATAAATGAGACACCACTTTAGACCTTCCACAACCTTTAGACCTTCTTGAACAATCAAATTCAAGATATCCGCAAAACACCTCACATGAAAAAACTCACCTCCACATAATAAACTCTTCTGCAAATTCCTATCTTTCAAAAATCTAACCATGCCATCATTAGAACTAGCATTATCCAAAGTCACTGAAAATATCTTGGATTCTATACCCCAATCTTTAAGGACTCCAAGCAACTTTCCAGACAATTCAAGTTCAGAATGAGCAGTATCTAACTCAATAAAAGAAAGTAACTTGCTATTTAACTCCCAATTTTCATCAACAAAATGGGCTGTTACACTCATATAGCCTGTTGTGGTCACCAGAAAGGAGCAACATTTTCAATTTATCTTTTTCGGTGTTATACACTTTCGAACAATCATCTCTTGTTGTGTTTCTAGTGATAGATTTGAATTCAGGATTCAAGCATTTATTCACTTCATTAACACCTTCGTACTCAGCATAAGAAAATGAAAGATCATGTTTAATGATAGCTCTAGCCATCCTCTGCCTATACACCTTAGGATAAAATTTTCATTTTGTCAAAATGCAGCTCGATTATCAAACATGCTGCCCACATTTTGATACTTGGGAGTTTTGAAACAAGTTTTAATGTAACGCCTTAAATGAGTGGTGCCATTCTTAGCTTTGCAAGTATACCAATTATGGCAATGCTTGCATTTGCACTTTTCAACATTATCTACCATGCAAGGTTGTTCAAAATACATCCAGACATCATATTTCTGTTTTTTCGAATTTTCATTCTCACCGATATCTACACCAAGCCTCGTAGTGCCTATCGTATTACTACAATCAATGAAAGAAGTACCTGCACTACTCTTAGAAGTAGGAGTATCCAAAATCTCCACGTCATTCTCCTCCCCCTTCTCCTTCTCATTCTCGTCCTCTTTCTCCATATCAATATCAATGTTTTGATTCGTAGTACTAGTATCCATTCCTACAAAAATACAAAATTTCGTATATAATAATTAGCATCAAATTAAATCCTCAAATTCACATAAAAACACATGCATAAATATTAAGCAATCTATAATTCATCTTAAAACTGAACTAGTCTTCTCTTCTCCACAAATAGAAATGCATAATTCCAATATTTACATAAAAATCTGAAGTTAGTCACATTATTACACATTATTACATTAACGTACATGAAACTACAAGTCTACAAGACTACAACTATAAAGGTAGTTTCAAAAAAAAAAAAAAAAACGTAAGCAACTATCTAGTGACTACTATTATCAAGAATAAAAAATAAACCACCAGATTATTCAATTGTATCAATGATTAATATACATCAATTCAATTGTATCAAAGATGCGAGTTTTATAGCAGTATAGAAGGTAAATCATACACCCTCTGTCACGCAAAATGAGCCCGACCCGATGGGCCGACCTGAGGCACTTGAAAAAGATAGGCTCGTCGGGGGTAGCCACTTGGGCCTATCGGGCTTGGGGCCCAAAAAAGCTCGGGTTTTCGGGTTGAAAAAGCCTGTCCGAAAATTTCTCAACACCATAAAAACTCTTATATTTCTTTAATTAGAATATGGGCTGAAACCATGAACCATAGATCTCGGTGGCGCTTGAGGGTTGGGTTGGGCCTCATTTTTAAAGGCCCGACACAATATCAGGCCAGGCTGGGTTTGTCTCAAATTTGCCCAAGCCCGACGGACTCAGGCCAAGCTGGCCCGACCCATTCATTTTGCTAGCTTTACCCCCGTACACGAAGATTGTATAATATTTTTATTTTGGTACGTCCTCAAAGAATATATGATTTCCATTTTGGTATGTAACACCACCACTCATATTGTATACCTTACACAAATTCGAAATGGTGGATCTTTTTCACCACGCAAAAACCATTTATCTTATTTTTCTTAAAACTGTATCACTCTAATTGTACTACAATCTTTGTGAATAGATGAAGTATATAAAATATAAAATAAACAATAATTCTATTCGGATATACTATGTTTGGACATACGTGCTTGAAATAGGAAATAAATTGCCTGATTGCCTTAAAAATTTCTTTCCTACTCAAATTCCCTTCCGAAATATCAATCTCACGCACACCCGCTCCCAAATTTTACTCTCATCCACACCCAACTCCTAAACTTGTGAATTTAAATTGGGATTAAACTTTATAATTAAAATTTAAAAAATGTATGTTTATTAATAATCAATTGTTGAAACTATGACATTAAATTATTAGTTAAAAAATGTCAAATCTCTATTTTTACCATTGTATGTCCGGACATAGTATGCCCAAATAGCACTACCATAAAATAAAAATGAAACAAGAAGATTTTGGTAAATATGCGCATCTAAATTTGAAATATTATCAAATAGTACATGTGATTTTTCCAACACGTTTCCTAATTCATAATTCATCCATAGAAATTTTTTATAAAAAAGAAGAAAACCACAAATTCTAGCAATAACGTTCAAACTAATTTTTATTTTCAAATGAACTTCTCTTTATTTTTGTTTTTTAAAGTATAAACATCTCTTTTATAAACAAACTCATTCGTTTTTTTTTTATGCATTAATACTATTTCAATAGATCAACTTATTCAATATTTGTTTGAGATGATAAAGAAAGCAGTGGGACACGATTTTGTGGCATTGTGATTTGTGAAAATTAACTGAAATCAAATTTCAGTAAGCAAACCTCAAATAACCGTATTATATTTTGTGTTCACATTAATGGCTGAAATTCTTGTCATTCAATTCATCTTAAATTACAAAATGCCATTAAAACTGATTTCAAATCAATTTGCAATTGATTGAGGATTGAAAACTTCCTTTTTAATATTCCCTTTGTCCCGGTATTGATGGTATGTTTTCTTCTTTTGGGTGTTCCGGTATTGATGGCTTGTTTCTTTTTTTGGACAAAATTAGAATCTTATTAAATTTCTTAATCATCCAACATCATTACCTATCTTCTACACTATTCACTCTCTTTCTTCCTACAACTTACCTAAAACCACTTTATTGGACCTATAAAGCAATTTATGAATCTATAAACCACTTTATTAATAAGAATTAAATATTCTATAAAATTACACTAAATATGTGGGACACCACCTTTTCATCCTTAATTTCCTTTTTCTTAGTATCTGTGTCGAGCCAAACTAGGCAATGAATCTTGGGACGGAGGGAATATATAATAGATTAATTGAAATTAGTAAAAGTCATTTCTTTATCTTATCGTCTTCCCAATTTATACTTTGTCATACCTCTCCATGAAAAATTAATGTGTTCGTATCTCATATGGTACAATTAATTGCAGCTACAAGTATAATTAGTTAAAGTATTAAAAAAAATTGTGGGTGAAGACATACTTGTTGCTTGATGAGAATGGCGATGGCACAATGTCTTTGACCCGACAACGTGATTTGGTTTAGCCAATTTATTAGAATAAACCAGATACTCATTCATTTAGTATTTTTCAAAACTAAATTTGTTTAGAATTTTTCTTCATATTCGTGTCCTGATCTCGATTAAAATAGTGACTTACTGTATGTTCCCATCGAAAACCTATTGGGTAATACAAAAATTGGAGTACTATAAAGTTAATATAACTAAAACTGGTAAAAATTCTTCTTTTTATGTCTATTTGAATCGTCTTGTTGGTTTTTGAATCGTCTCGTTGGTTTATTTCTTCTTTTTATGACTATTTGAATCATCTCATTGGTGTATAGTAAATTGATATCTCTTTTTAGCCAAAGGCCAAGAAAAATATATTTACATTTTCAATATATTTTTTTCAGCTATTTATTCATACATTAGATTAAATGTGATATGAGTAGTATTTTCTAGCAAGCACTAATCGAAGATTTTAGAAAAAATGTGAATGAAAGATAAAGAGAATTTTATGTAGATATATTGATTGAAGGTTCCCTTATGCTGATTTCAATTCTTCAAAAAACTCTTTGGGCAAGAAGGGAAATAGTTTTTTTTTTTTTCTCAAACTTGTGCTAATTTTAAACTGTGGTACATGAAATCAGACAAATAATGGATGTTCAAATGAATTGCAGAGGGTAATTTTGTCTTCCTAAAACCTAATAAGACAAATAGTCGGATATGTATCCAATATGGTATTATCTTAAGAGTTATTGTAGAATTCTAGCAGTTTTAAAGATAAAAATATTAATTCTAGCAATAACTTTTAAAAGTTATTGATTATAGCAATTTATGACATTTTTACTCTTATTTGAATTCTCATTATTTTTCATGTGAATCCCCATTTTTTTTATGTGAATTCTCATTATTTTTCATGTGAATGCCCATTTTTTTTTCACGTTAATTCCCTTTTTTATGTGAATTCGAATTAGATTCGAAATCAAATAAATTGTAATGTGATTTCACATTATTTTTCATGTGAATTCCCATTTTTTATATGAATTCCCATTTTTTTTGCATGTGAAACCATTATAATGTGATTTCATATTATTTTTCATGTCACATCACTCAAATTATAATGTGATTTCACATATTTATTCATGTGATTTCCCAAAAATATATTTGGGATCACGATTTTCAGTTTAAAAAATGAAAATTGAAATAGAAGAAGGTAAAAAGGGTAAATAAGTCTATAATTGCTATTATTTGATAGTTTTAAAAAGGATTGTTATAATTAATATTTTAAGTCTTAGAATTGTTATTTCTGCATTTTACCCTTATCTTAATGGGGAACATGATTTAGCCGAGATCCATCTCTAATAGTGGCCATGTGTTACATTCGTCACTAAAAAAATTGTATTTTTTAAAAAATCTGAATTCACCTACACAACAAATCAGCACTAAAAGAATAAAACTACTCAAATGTATCTAACTATCTATCTATTATTAAAAAAAATCATATGTGGCACCCCTCATAATCATATGTTCTTATTTATCTAAATTCTCAAATTTTCTGAATTTAAAAGCAATATTTATCATATTTATATTCTATATATTTTCTATGACATGGAAACAAAATCTTAATAAGATCAAATCTTCAAAATCTATATTTATCATAATTTAATATATATTCTCTCTGTCTATATATATATATATATATATATATATATATATATATATATATATATATATATATACACACTAAAATAATTTACGTATGTGATCAATATATTTATATTGTGGCTATATGTAATACTAATATAGATATCATTATATTGAAGCCAATCCAATAGGTACTGCATGAATTTACTCTCTTTTTATAGAATTTACTCTCTCTTTTTTTCCTTCTAATTATCACAAAGTCCAAGTCGTACGGCATGAATTTATAGAATTTACTCTCTTTTTTTTTGCTTCAAATTATCACAAAATCCAAGTCATACTACCTCTGGTTCCCAAGTTTCTTCCTATCTTTCTTTTTTGGGATGGTCTCCAAGTTTCTTCCTAGCTACTTTTGGACACTATCCCACAACAAATTATTATCTCTTACCCTTACTTTATCAACTTATTTACCTAAAATACCACATATGGCACACCATTATCTCAATTAATTAATATATCACTATCCTCAATGTGAGATCCTTTCTCCACTCACAACAAATTCAATCATTTTTTATCTACTCATAACTAACTCAACCACTTTTTTCTTAATACCCGTGTCAGTTCCTCCTAGGAAAATACTTGGGGACCGGAGGTAGTAGCATACATGAGTTATATTAATAATTTTTTTTAACTTATATTACATCATTAATAGAAACACTAATTTAGCCAAGTAAATATTTTAAAATTTTTATTGAAAAATATGTAAATAAAATATCCTATGTGGCACACACACATACTCGTATATTCCTATTCATCTCAATTCTCAAACAAAATCGACATGAGATAATTATTTTAAGAGCCAAAATACCTTTATCCTAAATCGATTTAAAAAAAATAATTTATGAAATAATAACGATTCTACGTAAAAACAATCTTATGTGGCACCCCTTAAATCACTCCATTCTCATTTATCTAAATTCTCAAAATTTTTGAATTAAAAAAATTATAACATCAATATATATTCTAATAATAATAATCTAATTCTCAAATCTTAGAACCCATAAATATTAACATAAAGAATTAGCTCCAAAATTATCGCCAGATTTGGTTTCTAGATTATGTATTGAGATAATTTAATCCTCAAATCTTATACGATAATCCTATTTTATGCAAGTTTAATTCACAAAAAATTAAACAAAGCATATCTTAAATATAAGAATATATGTGGTAAGTACCAAAATCAATAAGGCGTTTCGTGGTTGGTCTTTCTTTTCTTCTGCTCGGAAAAATAGAATAATTGTTAATTTTCGGCATAGAAAAATTAATACTATAATACTCAAATATTAGCACCATGCCACAGTATATCTATCCTTATTTCTTATTTCTTACACTTACACTGTCATTATTATATTATTATTATATTACTAATTCTTACTTTGAAAAAATTCTATATAAAATTTTGTGTCAACTTTTTAGAAAGAAAATGAGAGGTGGTAGTGAGAGAAGAGAGATAGTAAACAATCTTTAATAAAGGACAACGACTCTTTAGTTGAATATTTTAACTTTTTAGAAAGAGAATGGGGTGGTGGTGAGTGAGATAAGAGAGATATATAACAAATAATCGAATGATTTAATCTAAAATAATTAAAAAAATAATATAGTTCTTAATTTATCACATATTAGTACTATCTAATAATTTTATTAATTTTTATTAAATATAATTTTCCGTAAAAACCCATCGAAAAAACCGACGGAAATTTATAATATTAAAAATTAAAAACCCGTTTGAAATTTATAAGTTTTTTATTTAAATTTTTTTTATTAAATATTAATTTAGCTTCAAATTCCAAATCGACGGTTCAATATATAATATGAATTTTCATTTATTAAATATTGTGTGACATGTATTTGATTTTTTTTATTGCGATAAATTTTGTCGCAATATTTGATTCTTTACATAATTTATAAATTCAAACGAGTTCAAATAATTAGTGAATATTATTCTATATACAGTCACTTTTAAATTAAATTTAAGTCTATATAATTCTAAACGATTTTAATAAATTATAAAATTTAAAATTTATAGTTGAAATTAATTGTTTTTCTTTTACTATTATTTTCTACAAAATCAATATCGTAGTTAACGAACCGGTTTCGGGTTGGAACCGTGGGGTAGACGGGATGGTTGCGAAGTGGTTGTTCAACTTTTTTTTATTTTTTGTTAATTTTATATTGAGCTCATAATATAGGGTATTTATGATCGGTTTCATTCTCAATTTTCATACAAAGTCGACTTGGGACAATATTTTTTAGAGTCAAATATGTTTTGCCCACATTGATTTTGGAGAAGAGTAGAGCTTTCAGATTATCAAAGAAATGAGGGTAGATTAGATTATAATTTTTAAGAGACATTACTATATAAGTTTGAGACATAAACATGTAATAAATTATTTTTTTAATTGAATTTGAGATATGTTTAAGTATATATAAATTCTAAACGAATTTGGTAGATTGCATAATTTCACATATTATTATCTAATATTTTATTAACTTTTAAAAATATAATTTTCCGTCGATTTTCGACGGGTTATACGCTAGTAAAACCAAAACGAGCTACCCATAGCTAAAATTGTATTTTAGGATAGTTGATAAATCCTAAATATAAAATTAATAAATCATAATTCACTTTGATGTAGATTAAATATATAAATTTAAAAATAATAATAGAAGATGATCTTTTGAAAGAATAAGGCCTCATCTTGTATTGGGCTTACATTGAAAATATTTTATTTTGAAAATATTCTGATGGGCCTATTATTACCTATAGCAGAGAACAAAATGGATCCTGCAAAACTAGATTTTCTGATTAGGATAAGATATTATGTGGCCTTTCATGGGACAATTGGAGCATTTCTGAGAAGAAAACAAGATTCTATTGGGTATTTCGTCGCTCGGTTGGATCAAATCAGAAAAGTTGAGATAAATTGTAATTAAATGTTTGAAACTTAAACCCAAGGACTTGACAAGTTAATTAGAACAGTGAGGCCTTGGAAATTTAATGGGAAAACAATCCAATCAAGAAAAGAGTATCCTTACAAAAACAAGTAACTGGAGAAACAAAGAAACAAGATAATCATTTTGAAGTTGTTACAAAATAAACGAGAATACAATAACTACACGTTAGGATGATGATATTTGAGCGTTGCTATCTCAATTTGATCCGAAACTTTATTCCCTTCAACACAAATATCAGAAAATGTTTGTCAAAACTTAAAAGAAGAAACTTGAACTTGAAAGTTGGGACCTACCAAGCTTTGCAACGCTGCTTCGTCCCGGCTTACTGTAGCTCTAACATTAAGATCTCCGCATAAATCTTCTTGTTCCTCTGCAATGGTTTTAGCAGACAGCACCACTGATTCGCTACAATACTCCAACACAATATGTTTGAGCGTTGATATCTCTCCAATTTCGGAAGGAATTTCCAATGTGGGGCATTTTAATTGAACAAGGCGAAGCTCCTCAAGACGTGGAAAGTGGGAGCTCTCCGACACTGTCCAGTTTTCTAGATCGCGGCACTTGCGCAAGGATAGGAACTTGAGGCTGCAGAATTGGCCTTCACTTGTTTCCCATTTGCGTCTTCTAAAGACACCCGAAGTTAATGTGAGCTTCTGAAGAAGGGGTAACGAACCTATCTTTGGCAACATGTCGTCAAGCTCACAACGATATGTGACGAGCAGAGTAAACTTCTTGAGGGAATGTGGGAAGCTAGTGATGTTTTGCAGATACGCTTCGGAACTTGAAGAAAAGGCGCGGAAGTGTAAGATTTCCAGGCAATGAAGATAGCTAATACAATTCACTCCGCTACTTTCCCAATCATTATCATTGTATATCGCCCTCAGTTTCCTGATATTGGGAATTCTTTTAACCACCTCTTCATTCAACTCCAGATTATACGCTCCTTTGAGCGTATGCAGATTCTCCATCACAACAATATCATCATCATCTTTGCTGCTGGGAGGATTTGGGAGTTCTAATCGATGCTCGAACTCGACGTACCGAAGTTGAGGCATTTTCCAAATTTCCATTGGTGCCATAGCTGTACTATCAAACGGGGTAGATGTAATAATTAGCGTGTGCAGATTCCAAAGCTGACCGATTGAAGACGGTATTCTGGTATTTGGTTCGACTCTAACAGCTGCATCAATGTACCGTGAATTTACGAATTCAAGAAAATCTACACGAGAATGGTAGTCTACATTCAGTGTCCTCAACAATCTACTGCTACGTGGCAATTTTTGACTATAACAAGCATTATAAGAACGAGCATGTGGCATGTAATTGTTGGCACTAAACCCTTTGCGAACAACAATTCGACGATGCCTGCTTGACCCTTCACGAGAACTATGTTCGCTCACAACGTGATAAAACCTTTGTTTTTGAGCTTCTTTCAAAGACAAATCTATTAGTAAATCATGCATTTTGCAGTATTTCATATTCCGAAGAACCCCCAACCTATGTACTAGAACAAGATTTCTATCAACTAGCTCCTTTAAGTACTCCTCAGCTATTGTTTCCGGGCTTTTGTCGTTTATTGGCTTGAGAAATCCTTCACTAACCCATAGCCTGATGAGTTTTGCGACACTAATTGCCCTATCTTCCTCAAACATTCCCATGTACAAAAAACAAGGCTTTAGATAGGCGGGTAAATGATTATAACTTGTTTTCAATATTGGCAAACAATACTCATCCTTCTCCGAATTCAAGTTTCTCTCTATGCCATGCCAATATTGTGGGGTGTGTTGGGATTTTGCCAAGAGACCTCCAATCACAACAATTGACAAAGGAAGTCCCTTACACCTCTCCAAAATTCTCCTCCCAATTCGCTCGAGTTCAACGGGAAAACTTTCTATCCCAAATACAATTTTAGAGAACAAATCCCAAGCACTACCTTTATCTAAAAATTTCATATTAAGGAGGTTATCAGAGTTGGTTAAGTGGGCAACCAAGTTTGACATCCTAGTTGTTACCAATATTCGACTCCCGTTATTGTACTCAGGAAAGTAAAATTTCATCTTGTCCCACACCTCTAGACCCCACACATCATCCATTACGACCAAATACTTCCTACCACATAAATATTTGTATAGTTCTTCTCCTAATTCTTTGTCACCAAGATTATTCGAGATCCCACTCGTATCCCTCAATTTCCCCCTAACTTGAGAAAGAACTTCATCAAAAGTTGCCTTCACATTATAATCTTCAGAAATTGTAGCCCACACACAAACATCAAAATGCTCGTTAATAAGTGGGTGTCCAAACACATTTTTGGCAAGAGTGGTCTTACCGATGCCACCCATCCCGACAATAGGGATGATTTGGCGGCTGGATTCTCCTCCGGTGAGCCTTTCCAGGAGTTGAATTAGCACATCTTTGCATCCCACCATCTCATGACTGTTCCTCTCACCACCATCATTAGTAGAGACGCTTCCGTGGAATTGAGGTTCGACTGCAGCCTTGTCCCTAACCATCTCCGTCACATCTTTCTTGATCAACTCCATTTCTTCTGTCACTTTCTGCAGATCTTCATTGAAGTCATCTCGAGAACCTGCACATTCACATTGAACCAACAACTTAAAGAAATTGGTTATCCTCCCATGAATCGTGGATCGACTATGAATTCGATCCACAATTTCCGTTTCGATAACATCTTCAGCCGCATAACCTGCATCTGCAATGCGAACCTCCAAGGGATCTGCTTCGTCACTGTAGTCAAAAGGGGAATGGTACCCCTCAAGAAATTCCTGCAAGAAGTTGACTTTTTCGGTGAGAGATTCAACTTGGTCTTTGTGGAGAGAGATCGGAGGAGAAGGATGACGCTCGATCTTCTCTATGATATGCATAAGAGAAAGCAGAGCTGCATAAGCTGCCATGATAAATCTCTAAGAACTCAACTGTTTTCTTACAGTTTGTAAGGTTGAAAAATGAGGGGTTTAAGCTGCAGATTGTGGATATACAATTTGTAGCTATTAGAAGAAAATATATAGAAGTTGGAGAAACCAGAACTGCGTGAGCTGGCATCATATATATGACTTCTAATCAACTTTTATTATTATTATTTTGATGTTTTAATTATTTATTAAGATGCCACAAATAGTATATAATATGGTAGCAGTTGGACAGAAACTGAAGAAGACAGTATTTTTTTAAATAAATAAATATAGTAGTATGATCTTTCCAAGATCGATTAAAAGCTTATAAAATGCTAGTCATTGTTCATAAACAATTATCATCATGTTCTGGGTTGACTTCGGCAATAATGACAAAATGGTTGTCAGAATTTTTATTTTTATTTTTCGAAATGTGGTTGTTACAACTTGTTGAAACGCAAAAAGATTAAAAGAATTAGCGTGGTAGACTGGTTTTACATTGATAAGGTTTTGTCAAGTATCTGCTTAATTATTTACTAGTATTTGTCGACCGTAGAAAACAAGATTCTATTGGGTATTTCGTCCTATGGTTGGATCAAATGAGAAAAGTTGAGAGAAATTGTAATTAAATGTTTGAAACTTAAACCCAAGGACTTGACAAGTTAATTAGAACAGTGAGGCCTTGGAAATTCAATGGAAGAACAAGAAAAGAGTATCCTTACATAAACAAGAAATTAACTCGACAAAGAAACAAGATAATCATTTTGAGAAAATAAAGGAAAATAGAAATACAAGCTAGGATGATGATAGAGCCAGCAACCATCTGCCTATGATCGATTTGCAATTTGATCCGCAACTTTATTCCCTTCAACGGAAATATCAGAAAATGTTTGTCAAAAATCAAAAGAAGAAACTTGAACTTGAAAGTTGGGACCTGCCAAGCTTTGCAAAGCTTTTTCTTCCTTGTGTACAATAGCTGTAACATTAAGATCTCCACATAAATCCTCTTGTTCGTCTGCTATCTTTTTAGCTGACAGCACCACTGATTCACTGCATTGGTCCACCAGAATATTTTTGAGCGTTGCTATGTCTCCAATTTCTAAAGGAATCTCCAATGTGGGTTCGTATAATTGAGCAAGGCGAAGCTCCTGAAGAAGTGGAAAGTGGGAGCTCTCCGACACCGTCCAGTTTTCTAGATTGCGACAATTGCGCAATGATAGGAACTTGAGGCTAGGGAATTGGCCTTCACTTGTTTCCCATTTGCATCTTCTGAAGACACCACCTATTGATGTGAGTTTCTGAAGACGGGGTAACGAACCTATCTTTGGCAACATATCATCAAGCTCACAATCATATGTGACTTCCAGAGTCAACTTCTTGAGGGGATGTGGGAAGCTAGTGATGTTTTGCAGATACGTTTCAGAACGTGAAAAAGAGGCGCGGAAGTACAAGTTTTCCAGGCAATGAAGATAGCTAATACAACCCACTTCGCCATGTGCGTCTAACATCTTCAGTTTCTTGATATTGGGAATTCTTTTAACCACGTCTTCATTCAAGAAGAGATTATACACTCCTTTGAGGGTATGCAGATTCTCCATTGCAACTATATCTTCATCATCTTTGCTGCTGGGAGGATCTGGGATTTCTAATCCATATTCGACCTCGATGTGCCTAAGTTGAGGCATTTTCCAAATTTCCATTGGTGCAATGATACGATGGTAGAAAGATCTAATAATTAGTGTGTGCAGATTCCAAAGCTGGCTGATTGAAGAAGGTATTCTGGTATTCAGTTTGACCCCTCTTAAATCAACGTACACTGAATTTACGAATTGAAGGAGATCTACTGATGAATGTTGGTCTTTATAAAAAACGTTGTCTATATTCAGTGTCCTCAACAATCTACTGCTACATGGCAATTCTTTACTATAAAATGCATCATTATAAAAACGAGCATGTGGCATATAATTGTTGGCATTAAGTTCCCCATTAAACCATTTGCGAACAACAATTCGACGATGGTTGCTGAACCCTTCACAAGGACTATCTTTGCTAATAATGTGATAAAACCTTTGTTCTTGAGCTTCTTTCAAAGATAAATCTCTTAGTAAATCATGAATTTTGCAGTATTTCATATTCCCAAGTAACCCCAACTTATCTACTAGAACTAGATTTCTATCAACTAGCTCCTTTAAGTACTCCTCAGCTATTGTTTCCGGACTTTTGTTGTTTATTGGCTTAAGAAATCCTTCACAGACCCATAGCCCGATGAGTTTTGAGACACGAATCGCACTATCTTCCTCAAATGTTCCCATGTACAAAAAACAAGGCTTTAGATAGGCGGGCAAATGGTTATAACTTGTTTTCAATGTACTCAAACAATACTCATCATTCTTTGAAATCAAGTTTCTCTCTATCTCATGCCAATATTGTTGGGTCTTTTGGGATTTTGCCAAGAGACCCCCAATCACAACAATCGACAAAGGAAGTCCGTTACACCTCTCCACAATACCCCTCCCAATTCGCTCGAGTTCAAATGGAAAACTTTCTTCCCCAAATACAATTTTAGAGAACAAATCCCAAGCACTACTCTCATCTAAAAATTTCATATTAAAGAGATTATCAGAGTTGGTTAAATGGGGAGCCAAGTTTGACATCCTAGTTGTTACCAATATTCGACTCCCGTTATTGTACTCAGGAAAGTAGAATTTCATCTTTTCCCACACCTCTAAACTCCACATATCATCCATTACGACGAAATACCTCCTACCCCATAAATATTTGTATAGTTCTTCTCCTAATTCTTCCTCGCTCTTATCCCACGATTTCCCACTAACTTGAGAGAGAACTTCATCAAGAGTTCCCTTCACATTATAATCTTGAGAAATTGTAGCCCACACGCAAACATCAAAATGATGATTAATAAGTGGGTGTCCAAACACAGTTTTGGCAAGAGTGGTCTTACCGATGCCACCCATCCCTACAACGGGGATGATTTGGCGGCTGGAATCTCCTCCGGTGAGCCTATCCAGTAGTTGAAGAAGCAAATCATCGCATCCCACCATCTCATGACTGTTCCTCTCACCAGCTTCATCAGCGGAGATGTTTCCATGGAACTGAGGTTCGACTGCAGCCTTCTCCCTAACCATCTTCATCACATCTTTCTTGATCAACTCTATTTTTTTTATCACTTTCTGCAGATCATGATTGAAGTGGTCTCTGGTACCTGCGTATCCGTATGCAAGAAAGAGCTTAGAGAAATTGGCTACCTTCTCAAGAATTGTGGAGGACCGGCCAAGAATGCGGTCAACAATTTCCGTTTCGATCACATCTTCGGCCGCATGAGCTGCATCTGCAATGCGAACCTCCAAGGGATCTGCTTCGTCGCTGTAGTCAAAGGGGGAACGGTACACGTCAAGAAATTCCAGCAAGAAGTTGACTTTTGCGGTGAGAGATTCAACTTGGTTTTTGTGGAGAGAGATTGGAGGAGAAGGATGATGCTTGATCTTCTCTATGATATGCATAAGAGAAAGCAGAGCTGCATAAGCTGCCATGATAAATCTCGAAGAACTCAGCTGTTTTTTCACAGTTTGTAAGGTTGTGGATATAGAACTTGTGGCTATGATTGAATCAATAATAATATTAATTCATTCATTCATGAGCTGCCATATATGACTTGTAGTCAACTTTTTCAGGCTTGACTTAGGCGGCAAAGTAATAATGACAAAATGGTTGTCACAATTTCTTTTCTTCGAGAACGTGATAGACTAATTTCTATTGAAAGATAAACTCAGCTACAATGAGAGAGAAAGTTTGTAGCTGATATTATCCAAAAACTAAGAGTTGCAGATTACGAAACAAAGGAATATAAAACTAATCTTTCCTAACTAATCCATAGATACAAAACAACTATATCTATCATTCTAACGGTCTAACAACTCCAGCTGCCGCCGTTGACTTTTCTTTCATTTCTTTTTGCTGACGTGGAGCTATTAAATATGCTAATAGTTTCACATTGATGAGGTTTTGTCATGATTTAACCAATTAGTTAATTAAAATAGACTTTTTGATTAGTAAAATAACAAAGAAACTAAATCAAGATTATACTGACTTAAATTCTCAAGGATCTGCTTAATTTTTTATTTTCCATTTATAACAAATTGGGGAAATAGGTAAAAGAAAATAGCTATTTTTTCCGGCCAAAATGCATAATAATTCCCAATATTTCAGAAGAATAAAGATCTACCAATAAAATCAACAAATGCTAAAATTATAAAAAAAATTCATCAAATGATTTATCACTCCACTTGTTCGATCATCACTTTGATGTTCATTAGCTTCACTTCAAACAACTTCTCATACCCAACATTCTCATTTGTTGGTTGTTGGTTTTCATTTAAATCATGTGTTGGGCCAATATAAAAAAACTTAATTTCAATAGCATCATGTAGTCCTGCTTCTAAACCGTCGACGTCATCACTAGTGTATCATCGTCTTCGTGATCAGTTTCTTCCTCACCATGATGTATCCATCTTGTGTATGTACTATCAATTCCCACAGAAATAAGATGAGCTCTTATAACTTCAATACTTCGCCATCTTGTATTTAGACAATTAACACATGGGCATAAAGTTAATCCATTCGAATTCAAACTTTGTCGGGCAACGTGTAAGAAATCTTTGACTACATTGACATACTCAAGAGAAATCCGATTCCTGTTTTTTACCCATTCATGATCTCTACTGTCCATGAAATCTATGGACAAAGAACCATGAGATATCTCAGTCTTAATATGGATACTATTATGATTCTGAGCTAGTGTTGTGTGTGTGAATTGACTTTTATACACACACACAAGCACGTCTATATATATTTGTTGATATAGAATCCTTAAATTAAGTAGGTGGTGCGCTAGTTGTGTGCAACTCTACATTGTGTTGAGACCCATGTTTCACACACTCACCTACAATCTTTATATCTAGATACATTATATCAATCATATCCCTAATCATTCATTTCTTTTTTTTCTTTTCAGATATTTTCAGTCACTGACATAGGTACAGACGGGATATTGACCTAGAGATGTTGGTGAGATTCGGACCCATGAATATTTTAGTGTGGGTTAATTCGATGAAATTATTCTTGTTCTTCATTTCGTTTATGTGGCTGCATATGTGTCGTGAGTCTCATGAAGTTAACAAATGTAAGATTTAAAATATGTTGACTTAGCATCAATCCAATTGCAAATACAAAAAAATGAATCATAATTACAATTTACATTCGGATTATTTAGAACTTAAACAACACAATCTTTTTTTTGGATTTTATAAATAGTTAAGACAAATTGAAATCTTCATTTTAACAAAAAGCACCAATTTAAGAACTTGGACTGAATTTTTTTAATTGTTTCTCAACTGGACGATGTTAAAAAATTAAAATCCTATTTTACTTTTGGTTATTTAACGGATAATTAATAATTCATTAAATGAAGGTTTAAAGTTGACCAACAATGAATGGTGTGTGATTAAACCAAATAAAAGAACTCAACCACATTGGCATTTTACGTTGAGGTTAGTTGAGCTATGTGTCGGGGGGGTGTTAAATTTTTTTTTACTAGTATACATTTTGTAAATATAAATATTATATATATATATATAATATTTATATTTACAAAATGTATATGTATTAACTTGATTATACTATATTAAACATTTTGTATATGTATTAACTAAAGTAATAAAAATCCTTCCTTTTCTTGTTTCACCCCATTCCGACGACTGCTTCTCGCTCCTGGTTTATCATCTTTTATTAGCCAAAATCAAATGTCTTCTACAATATTTTGAATAGTTATTAAAAACTAAATAAATCTATACCTATTATAAAAGAGTCTTGTTGACAAAATTTGATTTACCTATTATACACTTATTTTAGTATTTAAATTTAAAAGAAATAATTTAACATTATTTTCATTTGGAATTGAATTGAACTAATATAATAATATATTATATAGAGTTCATATATATCCATCGGCTGTAATAGAAATACACGTCACTTATAATTAACTAAGGTAAAATTTCATTTGAAGTTCATGGAAATAATTAATTTTTTTGAAAAGCTCAAACAGTGACGAAAATTAATATTTTAAAATATAACAAAATTATGATGTTTCTTTCGTCTTTCTCTAAAAATTCTTTATATATCTATTTTCTTTTCTTTTTCATCGTTATGAGTGATTGGTGTCCAATTAATCCGATTTTGTATTTGCTATTTAGCTGTACCTTTTAATTAAGAAGCAAGAGAGTTGTTTCAACTTAATTTAATTTTTAAATATTTACTATATTCATTACACTTCTTATCATAAAATAAGTAACTTTTCTCAAAATTAAGATTAGTTAGATATTAAGTACTCCCTCCGCCCACGATATCGTTACCGCATTGTGAACGAGATGGGTTTTAAAAAAGTGGTGGGTAGATAGTATTAGCTTGTGAGTAGAGTAAGAGTCTCACTATAAATGTGAGTGGGAGTACATGTAGTGAGAGATATAAACTCAAATATAATGTATTATGTGGAACCTTCTACTACATAAAAGTGACAACCATATCGTGAACGCACCTAAATGACAAAAGCGACATCGTGGAGAGAGAAGGGTAGTATATCTTTGAGTACTTATATAAAGTTACGTATTATTGAATGAACTTGAGTTTTTGTTGAAATCAATCATTTGTATTAATACAACTTATAAAGAATTTGTTAATCTTTGATATTATTTTTATGATAATCATTCTTCTTAAGTAAGAGATTAGACGTGCAGAGCACGTCCTCGCTGCTAGTAAAATAAATTGTCTTCTAAGAGATTCCCCCGTCGTATAAATAAATAAAATATGCTATTAATATGTTTGAAAGATTAAAATGGTAGTGTGGAGCTCCTGCATAAAAGATGATAGAGATGAAAAAGCACGAGGTATATCCATTGATTTTTTTGCTTATAACATTTCCTCATAAATATTTAATGATAGTTTGATTATATATATTGAGATATAAGCTTTTGATAAGGTTATAATAAATCAATCAAAATTTGTATGTTTCAATTGTAATAGATTTGGATTGTTATATAGCAAAAATAAATTCTTAATATATTTTAGTTAATTTTACTACTTTAATTATTATGTATTTTTTTGTACTAGGAAATAGTAAAACAAAACAATCACAAAGAACACTCTAAAATCGTTTATCTAGTTTGTTGTGATGTGTAACTATTAACTACGATGTATCAAGTCATAGTTTTTACTACGTACACTATTATTTTTTCAGATATAATGAAAAATGTTGCTGAATTTAAAACGGATCCTATGATAGGTCCAAAAAAAAATTCGGCGGCGAAAGCCCCCAAACCCCCAACCAACTCTACATGTTTCTTACTCATTTCGCACCCCCAAATCCAAAATCCTGGATACGCCAATGTAAATAAATATATATCTTTTTAAGTAACCTTCTAAATATTAGGGATCCTAGAACAATAGTGATTCTTAAATTTTCTAATCTTTTAACATTGGAATTGCAAGCTTTTAAAACAGAAGCACAATACAATCAGAATCAAATTAAATATACATCTAAGCTTGAGCACATCCTTGTATTGATTATTATTGTTGTATCTTTTGATTATTGTTGTTTGAGATATAGAATATGGTGATATACACATTTATATTTAAGCGGATGAAATCATAATCTGAGCAAGATTTTCACTAAATCTGTTTGTGTTGCTTGGAAAAGCTGTGTCAAAGAGAATCCTGATGCTAACTGGCGTAATATTAATTCAAGACAACCATACCATGAAACTTGAAGCTAATCTTGTGATTATAGATATTTTTCTTCGCAATGATTTGGTGTATGGCACATTATCCTTTCATTATGGTCTTTAGCTAGTATGTTTTGTTCATATATATATATAGCACCTTTCTTGCATTGGTTTATCATCTTAAAATCAATGAAACGTTAATACACCATTTTTGCAATTAGGTGTTTTTCAAGCTACCATACAACTTTCTTGGAGTACAAAGCATGTCGACATGAAAAAAACATTGAATTCATACTAATAAGGTGGAGAAGTAAGTTGAATATCTGGTACAAGTTAAAGCAACTATACACCCTCTCAAGGAGCTCAACATGATATATTTCAAGAATACTGCTGAAAGAGTAAGCACAACCAGAGAAAAATTGAAGGAAATTCAGGTAAAACTAGCTGATGATCATCTAAATGCTAATCTGATCCAGGAGGAGCAAAAAACTGATACAAGAATTGGAGAAATAGAGTGGGATTGAGGAGAGACTCCAACACCAAATTCTTCCACTCTTATGCAAAGGCCAGAAGATGCAGTCAAGCTATAAAGCTACTTATTAAAGATGATGGTGTGAGGTGTAACACTCAACAAGAAATAAAAGAGGAAGTGAGAGGTTTTTACGAGAGTAATGGGAAGTTGTGTTGAATCCTTGCCTATGATTGATAAAACTATTGTTGCTAGGGGTCCTAAATTATCTTCTACTTCTCAGTTGGATTTATTGGGAGCTGTGACATATGAAGAGGTCAAACATGCCATGTTTCAAATGGATTCAACTAAGGCACTTGGCATAAATGGCTTCAATGTTTTCTGGAGTTAAAAGTTTTTTAAGGACAATAACTTTGGGTGGTTTGCAATATCAAGACAAAATTTTGCGGGCCTGCAATTTAAGGACAATATGTTTCGAATTACACACTAGGAGGACAAAAATAGCCCGATCGGGCTAAAAATTAATTTTTGGCACAATATCCAACTTTAAAAACAACATTTGGTTGGGAAAGAGAGCGTGAGAGCTCGAGCTCGCTCAATCGAGCTTGAGCTTGCGAGCTCCGTGCTCAGCAGGCAATGGCTTGCCAACTTGGAATCGGAGCTCACTAGGGCAGCCTGCCCCACAGCCTTACGCATTTTGTCATGATTTTGCGCCATCATGCACATTTTTTCGTTCAAAATTTCCGCAGTGAACTTCTTCATTCACCCAGTTTCTATTATTACAACAGGAGAATGTTGCAAATCATTTATGATTATGTTTATTTATGCTACTATAAACATAAAATAAAATAAAAAATAACAGTAAGATCATAGCATGTTCGTTAAATGTTGCATGGAAAAAAATAAAAAGAAGATAAATGTGGAAGTAGTATGGAGCTGCTGTCTTGTAATTATTCTTGCGGCGGTGCTTGCCCTCCCCCCCCCCTCCCTTAATATTATTGCTGCTATGATGTATTTGACTTCCCGTTTGACAAAATGCCACAATGACAAAAAGAAGAGCACAACTTTTGGGCATTGACATGTTGTTGTGCTACTTTCTTCTAGAATCGCTGCAACAATTGAAAGCTTGATTCGGCGTCTACTACCCTGAGTTGGATATCGGGCTGAAAACAATTTTTAGCCCGATCAGGCTATTTTTGTCCTTGTAGTGTCTAATTCGAAACATATTGTCCTTAAATTGCAGGCCCGCTTTGTCCTGAAATTACAAACCACCCAAAGTTATTGTCCTGAAAAAACTTTTAACTCGGTACGTGTGGCTGTTAAAGAGTTTTTTGTTTCTGGATACCTGCCCCATCATATTTGTAGCTCTCTAGTTGCTTTATTGCCAAAGATGGATAATCCTAGTATTGTAAGGTTGTGTTTACTTGGAGATATAAATTTATATTTCCATTTAGAGGTAAATGGAGGGATAAACAAAATTCTCACCATTTAAATCATCCCTTCTTTTTTAAATCTCTACTTTCCACCACCATAAGGAGTTATAATATTATCACATCTCTCATTTCCACCACCACAAGGAGGCATAATATTATCACTCTAATTTAGGGGGATAATATTATCCCTCCTTGTGGTGGTGGAAAGTAGAGATTTAAAAAAGAAGGGATGATTTAAAGGGTGTGATTTTTGTTTATCCCTCTATTTACCTCCATTTAAAGGTATAAATTTATACTTCCAAGTGAACACACCTTAAAGGATTATAGACCTATTGCATGTTGCAATGTGATCTATAAAATGATATCTAAGGTTCTAGCAAATAGGATGCAAAGAGTTTTGGATTCTATCATCTCTCCATCTCAATCAGCCTTTGTTAAAGGGAGGTTAATAAGTGACAACATCCTACTTAGCCATGAACTAATCAAAGGGTACACTAGAAAGTAGATCTCACCTCATTGCATGGTTAAAATTGACATAGAAGAAGGCCTATGATTCAGTGGAATGGTCGTTCTTGAAATTTTTAATGCTTGAATTGGGATTTCCATTTAAATTTGTGAAGTTGTTGATGGCTTGCATTACTTCGGTGTCTTATACTATAACATCAATGGACAGCTAAGTGTTCTTTTTAATGCTAAGAAATGATTAAGACAAGGAGATCCAGTCTCTCCTCTCCTTACTTATTTGTGATTGCAATGGAATATTTGAACAGGTGCTTGTTGGAGTTGAAGGGGGATGGAGACTTCAACTTTCACCCTAAATGCAGAAAACTTGGACTGACTTGTGTGTGTTTTGCGATGATTAGTTGATGTTTGCTATGGTGACAATATTTCTTTTAGAAAACTAATGCTGGCTTTCTTTAAGTTCTCAAAAGTTTCAGGTCTACAAGCAAATCAAGGGAAGAGTTGTATGTATTTTGGAGGGGTTTCACATGCACTGATAATCTCACATAGTTTGGAATGCAAATAGGAGAACTCCCCTTCAAGTATCTTGGTGTTCCGTTGTCCACGAAGAAGCTGAAAATTAAGCAATGTCAGCCCTTTGTTAAGAAAATTCTTGCTAGAGTAGATTGTTGCACCTCGAAACTGCTAACTTACTCAGGAAGAATCCAACTAATCAAGTCTGTGTTAACTAGCATTCAGACCTACTGGTCTCAAATTTTTTTGATACCCCAGAAGGCGATGAAGCTTATTCAGGCTTGTAGATTATTTCTATGGTCAAAATCATCAGGAATTACTAAAAGGGCTCTAGTTGCATGGGAGTATCTCTGCAAGCCTAAAAGTGCAGGTGGCTGGAATTTAACAATGATGTCATTATGGGATAAGGCTGCCATATGTAAACTTCTTTGGAGCTTGGCTCAAAAGCAAGACCGAACCTGGATTAAATGGATTCATGAGTTCTACATAAAAGGGCTGGACATCTGGACCATGAAGATCCCTTCACAAGCTTCATGGGTAGTCCGCAAGGTGATTGAGGCAAGAGAGTATATGAGAGAGCTTCCTGATGGAATGAGGATGCTGCAGAATTCTAGTTTCTCCATTAGGAATACTTATAATGAGCTTCGAGGAGGGATTCAGAAAGTGCCTTGGAGAAAAATGATTTGTAATAACGAGGCTCCTCCCAAATGTACTTTTATAATGTGGTTAACTCTGCTGGGAAAACTAACCACTTGTGAGAATTTGCTGAAGATTGGCATTGTGTGTGATAAGCAATGCATCTTGTGTTTGCACGAGGAAGAAAGTATGGACCATCTATTCTTTTCTTGTGTGTTTTCTGCGAGGGTTTGGCGGGCTTAACAAGATGGAGCAGTCTAAATTATAGTGGACAGGGATGGAAAGATGAGATGGAGTACTTAGTGCTTCAATACAAATCTAACACAGAAAAACAAGCTGTCTATAGGACTATTATAACTATAGCACTGTATTTTCTGTGGAAGCAGAGGAATATGAGAAAGTTCCAAGGCAAACAGAATACCGCCGAGGCTGTGATAAGAGAGTGTCAAGTTTCATGCTGCAGTTGTTTGTGGGAAAAATAGGAAGCTAGCTCGTTTCTTACTTTCTTGAGTTTTTTTGCTTGAATTTGGTTTTGGGATGTTGAGTTTGTACTCTGATCTTCTTTACTGGTTTAATAAAATTCTTTATTTTACAAAAAAAAAAATGAAGTAAGTTGAATAATTTAAGAGGTTACTGAGTCTAAACACATTCATAGCCAAATAATGAAAGAATATGCCAAGAACATACCTATACAAAATATTCGGAAAAAGTATTTTATTCTCCTCTGCTGTTCTTAACACTTCAAGCACAACCTTGGAGAAGCCATGCACCAAAATGGCGCAACCATCGCATATGAAATCTTGACTGAGCACAACTATTATTCCCCCAGCCTGTTATGAAAAATATTTATTAAATCTTTGAATTCGAGAAAGTCGAGACTTGGCTGAATCGAAGTCTTCACGATCTAAAGCTGAAGTGATCTAATCACTTGACGCAAGTAATTAATGTCACAACCGGCTAGTTAGGACATTGAAGTAGTGTCCCATGACTGAATCAGAGAATTGCAAAAATCATAAAATTGCCCTACATTCTGATCACTATGAAATTATATTTCAGGTGGTTGAATTTGACATTATTGTTTGTTCTATCAATCTATCGTTTCAAATTAGTGAGCTTACCACTTAGCACAAATAAAAATTTAGATAGAAGACCAAACACATGAAGTCAATAAACTCAGCTGCATGAATACAATTACATAATAGAAACATATAACATATGGGCTCCAATAGAATTAGTAATTGGTATAAATTTATCTATTTGATTTTTCATTTTACATAATGTTTAGTCACTTTTTTTAAATTTAAGACATTTTCTTGCAAGTTTGGTGCACATAACATAAAAACCTCTATCATATAAAATATCGAAATTCATCTCGATATATAATATCGAGATAAGATTATGTATTTTGCAGACAGTTGATAGTACCAAATTCATCTTGAATAGTGACTGAGGTTTATATTCGTCGTCCCTAAAGAACATGTTTTTTCCATTTTACGTTATCCTTTACATAATTCTTGAAACCCGTATCATCTCAATCAATGCATGTTCTTGTGAACTTAATTATAAACTTCAGTCTTGCCTTAAAATTAAGATTACGTAATATCAGGGAAGGAGGAAAATTGTCACAGCCCCAAATCCCGAGGGACGGCAGAAGCTGGGGTGCGACTGGGGTTGGATTAAAGAAGCAGGGAAAAAGGGGGAATGAAAGAATAAACATACATACATACATCTTATCTTCTATGAACAAGACTTTATTGACGAAGGAAAGAGTTAATCTCGGAAGATTACTCGACAAAGCATTTCAAAAGCTTCTAAGTTATATTACAGAACTTAGACTACAGTGTTAATACACAACATCAAAAAGAAGAGTTTAGAGTCTAGCAGCGGAATTGTGAACTATATACAAAGTCTTCCTTAATTCTTATTCAACTCTAACTCAACCAACGCCGCTTCGTCGCTTCAACCTGCACATTTAGAAAACATATGCAGGGCTAAGTACAAAAGTACTCAGTGGGCACGTTGCCGAAAACATACAATAAGTATAGATAAACAGGCATCTCATTTTATAGCGCATCGGGGTTTTCATTTAAAAGAGCCCGTGCCTATTAAACATTTGCATTTCATTCATAAAGTAGCTTCGAAGCATTTTTCATAGATGTTACGTTCAAATCTTGACCAGTCATAATTCACCGTGGCTGGCTACCCCTCAACAGGATACCACATACACCACAGGCTACAAGTGCACTAACTTTGAAAAGCCCCTTTTGACTAACTCAAAGTCGATCGTTAGTTAACCCCTTTTGATTAACTCATAAGGTACAAGAGAACTCACATAAAACACAAAACAATTCATGCCATGATTATCACTTTGAAAACACGATTATCAAAGCGATAAAGAAAAGGTTTTCGAGCATTGCTCGTTTTATTTGATATATAGGAAAGCCCACCTTATAGATTACAGAACAAGACACGTGCTTCCGTATTCTAATCTTCCGTCCTAACCTTGGTGTCGACTTCCTCCTTCGTCGTGAAAATCATACTTTAAAACTTGGTCGCAAGCAATAAACGAATACGAAAAGAATCGGATTAAGTTTTAGTTCTTTAGACATTTTAGGCATTTGCACGTTAACTAAACTCTTTTAGTTAAAAAGAAACGAGACACGAACGCATCTCGCCTGATACTTTAGGTCGGTAGAAAGAAGGTAGTCGATAACTTGAAACGACTAATAAGATCGAAAGAGTTCAAGTTGAGAAGAATTCAACTTAAGAAACTACATTTTGAACATACACTGCACTAGGTCAGTAAGTCTGTCCAAAACAGGGGATTGCGAAACAGGGGTCGAATCTTATACCAAAAGAAAGGTACGGGTGTCTAGTTTACTCTCCAATTCGCGGATCTCAATTCCGATTAACGAGCTAGGAGATATCGCAGTTTCCGTGGAAGGTCGCCAAAACTGCCGAGTGAACCCTAATGCTCGATAAAATCAACGCACGGTTTTCTAGGTTCGATTAAAGCTTAAACACTTTTAATTTCACACAAAAACTGACCCAAGGCAGTCACCTCGTATTATTATATGTGATAAACCCCTTTTCATTTCTCGATTAAAAACACGACGATCAAAACCTCATCGTTCAACTATACAATTACTAAACCAATTCAAGTCTCGTTCAATTTCCTAATTTCTTGTTTCCATTTCTCGATTATAACTACAACTTATCTTTCATAGCTCGGACAAACATGTCGTCAACTACAAACTCGTTCATTAATCAATAATAATCAACAATATCTAATTAGAATCATTAATCGACTTTTCTATCGATACTTATTCTCGACGTTTCGTCTCTTACCAAATTTCAAACGTTATTAGAATTCGTTCAAAATTTACAACATTATTCATCATCTATCAAGAATCATAAATACGCAATTCATATCCTCATATCATCATCTATTCTTGAATTATCGATCGTCGTTTGTCTCTTACGTAAAATTCTACATTCTCTGTTTTCATTCAAATTTTACGACAAAGATTATCATCTATCAAGCATTACTAACATGCAAATCATATTATCAAATGTTATCGAGCCTCGACTTATCAACACATCTTCGTCTCTTACATTTCTCGTTTTATTTTTAGAAAAATCTCAATTTAATATATATACATCCTCATGCATCGTATATCTCATTTCCATTAAACAATCGAGCATATCATAACATTTACTAACCTAAATCGAGCCTTGTTCGTCTCTTAGGTTTTGGATTTTATTTTTAGAAAAATCTAAAACAATTCATACGATCAATTAACAACATAAGAAACACTAATCTAACATTCAATCGACAAAGAAATCGAGCATGAATCAAAAGCTCCAAAATCTGAAATTTTCGGTAATAATAATAGGTTAGGGTTCTTGATTTTTCTTCATGATTTGATCCGTAGAACTCGATTCTAAGCATCCTAGAACATGTATCGATCAAAGAAATCACATGCTATTCAAACCCCAAAGTTTCGAAAAAAATAAAAGATGGGGAAGAGGAGATTTGTTCGGTTCAAACTAGAGACGAAGCTCTTACCTTTCGTCTTATGAACTCGGATTGGAATTTGATCGGTAGACGGAAGAGTTATCGATCTTGGAAGAGCTTGGACTTGAGCTTCTATGGAGGAGATTGGAGAAGAAATGAGAGTGAAAATGGGGAGGTGGGGTGGCGGTATGGAGATGAAGAAGAGGTGATGACTCACCTATGGTGAGTCATAAGTAAGAAGAAATATCCCAAAAGTAAAGGTGAGTCGTTCGGGAGCATTTGGCGAGGGAAAAAATTATCGAAATAACTCGTTTCCGGCTCTTAAACGCCGTTTTAAAAGTCGAGAAATATTTTTCTAGTTAGTTACAGAATTGACGAAATCTAATTTCGTCCGTTAGATTGGAAATAATTTACGTACTCGGAAAACCTAATTCGTTTTTTAAAATCCGAGAAAAAGTTGGGACGTCACAATCCAAAATTTGTCCAGAAAATCATAAAAATTAACTTTCTCCGGTGAACTCGTCTCGAAGAAAAAGTGAATGTAAATTCTGAAGGAATTCGATTCCGAGTTTCCGGGCGAAAAACTTAACGTCCAATTTCTAGAAATTATTTTCGGAAACGGATTTCACCGTAAATCTTAGAATTTAATTTCATGATCTTAGGCGTGCAAAGCCATAATTATTAATAACTTTCATTTTTAAAGACTGTAGAAAAAGTCTGGGGTATTACAAAAATTCTGGAAAATGTAGGAGAATGGAGAAGGAAGGGTCCCAACATTGTTAGGGTAATGCTAAAGAAATTAACAATAAATAGAATACACATATTCTTCTAGGAAAAAAAAAACAAAATGAAAATTACGTATGGAGCATGTAGAGTATTATTTTTTCTCTCTAGTGCTCATTAATTTTTTATCTAAATAAATTGTACATCCACTTTATTTGGTAAATAAATTTTACGTTTCAAGTAAGAATTTATATCCAAGATACGTATACACTCTAACATTATTTATTTACAAATAATACAAAATTAGTAAGATCAGATAACTCTCTTCAGAGAAAGGAAACAAAAATATATATTAAAGTTCAATACAAAATAATTAATAAATCGATGGTGAAAATATAATGACTAATAGAACAACATTCTTCATGCAAAATTATTCTATATCATAGTATTAAGACATATAAATCATAGAGTTAATGGGCCACAACATTTAGATTTCATCCGTTATCAATTTTACATACTTTATGACCGTCATAAAAATGTAATATAGTTGTACTTTTTATGCAACCTGTATAATCTGTTGAATCATTTTCACAAACTGTTAATCTAAATTCAAAATTCATTATAATTTTAAAGTAGACACCTTAAATAACCATTTATAATCAAAACTTACTTGTGTGCTTATGAAGTATACTTATCCACCAACCATACTACATACTGCAACAACTTTATCGAATATTGTGATATATGCTTTATAATCATTTTACATAACATTTTATGCAAGTTATTTTACACTTGTAATTGCATATAATAAAATATACTCCTTCCCATTTCATAAAATCCATTTTCCTCATTTTACAAAATAATTAATAAATTGATGGTGAAAATATAATGACTAATAGAACAACATTTTTCATGAAAAATTATTCTATTAAAACTTATAAATCATAGAGTTAATGGGCCATAACACTTAGATTTCATTTATTATCAGTTTTGCATACTTTATTACCGTCATAAGATATAGTTCAATTGTACTTTTTATGCAACCTCTATAGTCCATTGAATCATTCACGAACTGTTAATCTAAATTCAAATTTCATTATAATTTTAAAGTAGACACCTTAGTAAAAAACCATTTATAATCAAAACTTACTTGTGTGCTTATGAAGTATACTTATCCACCAACCATACCACATATTGTAACAACTTTATCTAATATTGTAATACTCCCTCCTTCCACGAAGTGGTTGCCACATTGTGGACGACACGGGTTTTAAGAAAATAGTAGGTAGTAGTGGAAGTGACAACCATTTCGTGGTCGGACTTAAATGGCAAAAGTGACAACCATTTTCGTGGACAGAGGGAGTATATGCTTTGTAATCATTTTACATAACATTTTATGTAAGTTATTTTTTATACTTGCAATTGCATGTAATAAAATATACTCCTTCACATTTCATAATATCCATTTTCCTCATTTTGGATGTCCTAGTTCATTATACCCATTTTCCAAAATGAAAGCACAACACATAATAGATACTCCACTATAAATTATAAATTACCATTTTTATGCCACAAAAACCTAGTGTCTGCATTCTCTCTCCTACTTGATTTGACAAAACTATCCTAAAAATTAAAATTATTTATCGAATAAATAAGAACATGATAAATTAAATACAAATGACTTACGAATTATGGAATAGACATGTCCTTGTTGCTGAAAAAAAACCCTTTGCAACAAATGATGCATAAATTTACATTTGATGAAAAAAATAAAAAATGAAATCCACACGAATTATTTTGCAATATTTCTTTAATATAGTTTTGGGAGTTTTGGCGATGATGTTCAAATTGCAAAAATCTTGTGTTTTGTTGGGGGAGGCTATGCAGTATATATTCAAGTGTCTTTTATCTTCATTATTTAGTAATTTTATTATTAGTAAATTATATTTATTGAGGCTATAAGGTAAAATTGTATATTTATTATTATTTGATTATTAGTTTTTATTATAGGGCTATAGAGAGTAAAATGGGATTAGGTTTAGAATTAACAATATTTAATCCATATTGTGTTATATCATGTTCTTAGCTAATTAATTAATCACTTGATTATATTTAATCCATGTCATGTTTATAATATAATAATGTATATATTTGATACGTGAGATGACTTTTTATCCTTATACACTCTACATATATAAATTATTTATTTTTATTCCTTTTCTTTTCTTTTCTTTTCTTTTGTTCTTCAAGTACAATCCTAATATCATTAGGATTCTTCAACCAATCTTGTAAGCTTCACTTGATTTCGTTGGATGTTTTCATAAATTATTTATTGTCTATCTTTATAATAATGTTTCAATTAATAACATAGATTTACACAATTACCCTTAACATAAATATAATAAGAGGGATATATTAGGCAAAACAAATTTTGTAAGAAGTGGGAGCTCTCTGACACCGTCCAATTTTTAAGATTGTAACAATAGCGCAATGATAGAAACTTGAGGCTGGGGAATTGGCCTTCACTTGTTTCCCATTTGCATCTTCTGAAGACACCTAATCCTAATGTGAGCTTCTGGAGAAGGGGTAACGAACCTATCTTTGGCAACATGTTGTCAAGCTCACAAGAAGATGAGACGATCAGAGTCAACTTCTTGAGGGAATGTGGGAAGCTACTAATGTTTTGTAGAGACTCTTCGGCACGTGGAGAAATGGTGCTGAAGAAGTAAAAGATTTCTAGGCAATGAAGATAGCTAATACAAATCACTCCGCTACTTTCCTGATCTTCACAGTATATCTTCAGTTTGTTGATATTGGGAATTCTTTTAACCACCTCTTCATTCAACTCCAGATTATACACCCCTTTGAGCGTATGCAGATTCTCCATCACAACAACATCATCACCATCATCTTTGCTGCTGGGAGGATTTGGGATTTCCAATTTATATTTGAACTCGACGTGCCTAAGTTGAGGCATTTTCCAAATTTCCATTGGTGCAATAATACGATCAAACCGTTCAGATATAATAATTAGTGTGTGCAGATTCCAAAGTTGACTGATTGAAGAAGGTATTCTGGTATTCCGTTCGGTATCAACTCTTGCATCAATGTACCGTGAATTTACGATTGAAGAAAATCTACTGGAGAATGTTGGCCCCTTGAACGATAATCGTAGTCTATATTCATTGTCCTCAACAATCTACTGCTACGTGGCAATTCTATCTTATCACATGTATAATAAGAACGAGCATGTGGCATATAATTGATGTTGGCATTGAGTTTCCCATAAAACTCTTTGCGAACAACAATTCGATGATGGCTGCTTGCCCCTTCACCAGGATTATCTTTGCCCATAACGTGATAAAACCTTTGTTTTTGAGCTTCTTTCAAAGACAAATCTCTTAGTAAATCATGCATTTTGCAGTATTTCATATTCCCATGTTCCCCCAACTTATCTACTAGAACAAGATTTCTATCAACTAGCTCCTTTAAGAACTCCTCAGCAATTCTTTCCAGGCTTTTGTGGTTTATTGGCTTAAGAAATCCTTCACAAACCCATAGCCTAATGAGTTTTGAGACACTAATTGCACTATCTTCCTCAAATATTCCCATGTACAAAAAACAAAGCTTTAGATAGGCGGGTAAATGGCTATAACATGTTTTCAAAATCGTCAAACAATACTCATCATTCACAGAACTCAAGTTTCTTTCTATCTCATGCCAATATTGTGGGGTATGTTGGGATTTTGCCAAGAGACCCCCAATTACAATAATTGACAAAGGAAGTCCCTTACACCTCTCCACAATTTCCCTCCCAATTCGCTTGAGTTCAACCGGAAAACTTCCTTTCCCGAATACAATTTTAGAGAACAAATCCCAAGCACTACCCTTGTCTAAAAATTTCATATTAAGTAGGTTATTAGGATTGGTTAAGTGGGCAGCCAAGTTTGACATCCTAGTAGTTAGCAGTATTCGACTTCCGTTATTGTACTCAGGAAAGTAAAATTTCATCTTGTCCCACACCTCTAGACTCCACAGATCATCCATTACGACCAAATACTTCCTACCACATAAATATTTGTATAGTTCTTCTCCTAATTCTTCCTCACTCTTATCCATTTCCCTCTAACATGAGAGAGAACTTCATCAAGAGTTGCCTTCACATTATAATCTTGAGAAATTTTAGCCCACACACAAACATCAAAATGATGTTTAATAAGTGGGTGTCCAAACACAGTTTTGGCAAGAGTGGTCTTACCGATGCCACCCATCCCTACAACGGAGATGATTTGGCGGCTGGATTCTCCTCCGGTGAGCCTATCTAGTAGTTGAAGAAGCATATCATCGCATCCCACCATCTCATGACTGTTCCTCTCACCAGCATCATCAGCGGATATGTTTTCATGGAATTGAGGTTCGACTGCAGCCTTTTCCCTAACCATCTCCGTCACATCTTTCTTGATCAACTCCATTTCTACTATCACTTTCTCCAGATCATGATTGAAGTGGTCTCTGGTACCTTCTTGCTATGCAATGAAAACAATAATATGCAGATTATTTGTTAAACATCTCAAGGGATCAGCTTAAGAACTCATCAATTCAGCTATGAGCTAACAATCATCTAAGCATTCTTATTTTTCAGCTCAATAAGTAAAACCAGAAGCGCAACAATATAAGTTAGTAAATGTGGACAAATAATTAAGTAAGACATATCCATTCCGTTCTTCACAATATATAATTCAGAGATGAAGCATTTATTCCGTCATATGCAACAGTGAAAGAGAAACATTCATGATGTGAGAGGTTCATCAATAAACCTTTACTGCATAGGCGCTGCTCCATTATAAAATGTAACATGTTCAAATCAAGCAGAATGACCGAAATATTAACATCATTGAAAACTCAATGGATAAACACATCCTAAAATCTTCACCACTTGAAAAACAATACTTGTTTTATTAATATTCTACAACCATCTAGTCAACAACAAGTTGATTAAACAGAAGGATGGATCATCAGATAGTTTTAAGTATATTGTCATTACCACGGTAAGGATCAATTAGATTAGTCATGTAAGTTTCCGAGAAATTAAATGTCATATCCCTCCATGCTCTCAAGAACAAAAACTTGAACTCATTAGGGCTCAAAAAGCTGATTACATAAATCTGCCCTCTGTTAACTCACACATGATGCATATATGCACAGATCTAGAAACCGAATCTTATCAGCCATCCCCTCAAAAATAGGATTAGAAACTTTTGTATTTGTCCACGAAAACAAAGAAAATTAGTAAACAAACATATACATACAGACAAACAATATAAATCCTCGGAATTCTTTTCCAGCCAACCACAAAATAAAACAAGACGAACTAAAATATAAAAACCAAACAGAATCTTGAAACGAATTTAAAGAGCTCCCGTGCTAGCATACATCACCAAAACTAAATAATGACAAAATTCACACATATTGGTCAATTTATTAGTCCACAAAAAAAGCGTAAACATCCCTAATAGTCATCTAATAAAATTATGGTAATTTTTGTTTGGAAAGGGGTCAATTTCGGAGATTTTAAACCTATGACTATCAACTTTCAGAAGTGGTGCGGTTCAAACCAATAGATTCTATTTTCGGATTAGGTTGAACTGAAAGAGTTTTATTAATTTTTACATATTTATATTAATTATTTTTTTAATTAGTACCACGGAGCCCCAAATAAAAGGGCATGTGCCTCAATTAATTCCAAAAATTACTGGCGGATAAGTGATTCCACCTAAAATATTAATCTCTTAATATATAAAAACACAAGATTTACTCTGCAAGCGAGAGAATAGAGAAATTGGCAACCTTCTCAAGAGTTGTGGACTGGTCAAGAATACGGTCCACAATTTCCGTTTCGAGAACATCTTCGGCCGCATGAGCTGCATCTGCAATGCGAACCTCCAAGGGATCTGCTTCGTCGCTGTAGTCAAAAGGGGAATGGTACCCCTCAAGAAATTCCTGCAAGAAGTTGACTTTTTGGGTGAGAGATTCAACTTGGTCTTTGTGGAGAGAGATTGGAGGAGAAGGATGATGCTCGATCTTATGTATGATATGCATAAGAGAAACCAGAGCTGCATAAGCTGCCATGATAAATCTCTAAGAACTCAACTGTTTTTTCACAGTTTGTAAGGTTGAAAAATGAGGGGTTTAAGCTGCAGGTAGTGGCTATGAGAAGGAAAATATATAGAAGGATGAGGATGAAGTAGGAGCTGATCGAATAGATAATATATTAATTCATGCATGAGCTGACATATATGACTTCTAATCAACTTGTAATCTTATTTTGATGTTTTAATGGTTTATTAAGATGCCACATATAAAATATAATATGTTAGTAGTGGTAGTTGGACAGAAATTGAAGAAGACAGTACTATTTTTAAATAAATAAATGTAGTAGTGTCATCTTTCCATACCAATTAAAAGCTTATAAAAATGCTAGTCATTGTTCTGGCTTGACTTAGGCAAAGGAATGACAAAATGGTCGTTACAATTTATTTATTTTTAGTTTTCCAAATGTGGTTGTTACAACTTGTTGGAATGCAAAAAACAATAAACAATTAGCATGATAGACTGGTTTCACATTGATCAGGTAATTGTCATGATTTAGCCAATTAGTTAAAATAGTCTTTTTAATAAGTAAACTAACAAAGAAACTAAATCAAAATTATACTGACTTAAATTCTCAAGGATCTGCTTAATTATTTTACATGGATTATAAATTAGGGAAATAGGTAAAAATAGCTATTTTTCTTTGGCCAAAATGCATAATAATTCCCAATCTTTAATAACAAAGGGGGGATTTCAGAAGAATTAAGATATACCAATAAAATCTGAAGGATTTCTGAGTTGAATTGGAAGATGGAGAGAGAGAGAGAGAGAGAGAGAGAGAGATTGTTTTGGGAGAAGATGGTTGAAACGCATGACCACAATTTGGACCGATCGGTCCACTTTATTGTTGGACTTCCTGCATTTTATGGGCCTCAAAGTGTTCTATTAGAATTTTACTCATGTTTAGATAAAAGTGCATACTTTTGATTTTATTAAATGTAGTTTAATTCCAAAGTTTTTAATTCTCGCAGAAAAATTATTTACTTTTCAATTTTATTTAATGTAATGTTCTCTTGGATATGATTTTGGTGGGGCGGGGGGAATCGAAGATCACATGTCCAATTGAAAGTGATGTGGCGTTCAAACTGACATTGTTTTAATTAAAATGTCATCGACAAATTACACGTCACTATTAATTTCCACAATTCGATGGGCAAACCGACTTGTGGCGGCGAGTAGCCGCTCGCCTTTCTGACGTGTTTCACGAAAAACTGACGTAAATAATTAAAACAAAATTAGACAAGATAATTCAGTAGAGAGAGGGGGGGTACAACAAGCTCGACAACATCAGTGGAAGGGAGAGAGGATCAGATGGCGGATATTAAAAAGATATTGAAGAGAGATGATGCATCTTTTAATATATATTTCACATACAAATATATATAATTAATTATGTACGAGCGAAAATGCAACAATGTTAACAATTTGATTGCCAACACGACTTTTCGATGTCAGAAAATTAAAAATTGCTAAAATTATCACAAAATCAAATTTTTCAGAATTTAAATTTGTAGTATACTAAGATGAGGCTTAAATAGTCACATTGTAAATTTATCGAGCTTAAATTTGTGCACTTTGAAAAAGTTTGATGCACAATAAATATTTAAATTTCAGCCCACCCCATGATTAAATTTTGGATCCGCCCCTGGCTATAGCCCAACACCCTTATCTTCTATCTCTCTCTCTCTATCTCTTTGCTGCAGGCGCCGCTGCTGTGCTTTGATATTTGCTGATGTTTTGAGGTTGTGTTTTTGTGTCTTGATGCCTCACAAGATCTATCAGTAGGGTCTTACATGCATGCCCCTAATATCAAATTCGTTGCGGTAAATTTAACAGAAGATAGATATTGTTTTGGGTTTAATCATTTGATTTAATTTTTAATTTTTAAATCAAAATGATATCCTATTGAACGCCGCAACACTTTGAATTGGACATGTCATCTTCGATTTTTCTCCCAGTTATATCCGTGAGAATATAAAGAAAAATTGAAAAGTGGATATGTTTAATGCAAAAATTAAAAGGCTTGGAATTAAATCAGAATTTAACTAAAGTTTGAAAATTATTATGCAATTTAACCTATTTCTTTTGTAAACCCAAAAACTAGCCAAATAATTAAAAACCTAAGTACTGATCATTTTTTCAGTATTGACTAATCTACCCTCGTTTGGGACGTGAACATGTGGTCAAATTACCTTTTAATTGAATTTGAAAAATGTTCAAGTATATATAAATTCTAACCGAGTTTAGTAGATCGCATAATCGAATGATTAAACCCTACCAATTCTTATAAATTTCTCCTTTAGGAAAAGAATTTAAGGAACAATTACTTTCAACTACTTTGGGTGGATGACCCTAGCTAAATTTTATATTATTGTTTTAGGATTTTAATTACTTATAAATTACATAATTGATTTTCCGTAATCTATCACATATTACTATATATAATAATCTTATTAAATTTATTAAATATAATTCTTCATCGATTTTCGACGGGTTATACGCTAGTTATTCAAATAAACCAAAACGAGCTACACATAGCTAAAATTGTATTTTAGGATAGTTGTTATATCCTAAATTAAGAATTAATAAATCATAATTCAATTCAATTTATATTAAATATTTAAATTTAAAAATAATATTAATAGCTAGTAAGCTCGTTTCAAAAGAAAAGAAGAAGAGAGGGAAAGAATAAGAAACTGGGCCTCAACTTGCATTGGGCCTATCTATCTATCATTACCTATAGTAGAGAATTTAGAAACTCTAGAATTAAATGGACGATTTAAACTTGTACGACAAGAAATATTGCGTTGAAAAAAAAGGCTTCAAGGTTCAGATTAAAGAAAAATTGAATCAACAATGGAATTCGCATGAATCATAAAATTCAAAATTAATAACCAAAACTAAATTTTCTGATTAGAATAGGATATAATGTGGCGTTTTATCGAACAGGTGGAGCATTTCTCAGAAGAAAACAATATTCTATAAGGTATTTTGATAGAGAGAAAGATGCAATTCATTTTGGGAAAATATGATACAATGAAACAATATACTTCATATGGCTGCAACCAAAATACTTATACTAGGGCAAGACATAAAATGACAAATATATCCTTAATATCTAAACATAATAATTCTAACATCCTCCCTCAAACTCGAGATGTCTCTGCAACGAGCATCGAGAGTTTGCCAACCAAAGCACGAAATCGCGGAAGCGGAAGAGGCTTAGTGAACAAATCAGCAATCTGCAAAGAAGAGACAATAAAAGGTAGCTCAAGTGTTCCTTGCTGCAAATGATGGCGAGTGAAGTGGCAATCAATCTCAATGTGTTTAGTACGCTCATGGAAGACAAAGTTATGAGCAATCTGAATAGCACTCTTATTGTCACAATACATTGGGGTCGGGTTGGAAATGGAGACACCCATTTCAAAGAGTAACCACCGTAGCCAAATAATCTCGGTGGTGGTGGAGGCCATGGCTCGATATTCAGCTTCTGTGGATGATCGAGAAACAACCTTGTGTTTCTTACTCTTCCAAGATATAAGAGAATCACCAAGAAATATACAAATCTCACTAGTAGATTTTCGATCAATAGGATCACTGGCCCAATCAGCATCAGAGAAAGCACGAAGCTCAAGAGATGAAGTGGTAGAATACAAGAGACTTTGGAACATTGTACCTCGAAGATAGCGAAGAATGCGAAGAACCAATGAATTGTGGTAGGAGATGAGACAAACTGAGTGACAATGTGGACAGCATAGGCAATATCCGGGCGAGAAATAGTGAGGTAGACTAAACTCCCAACGATGGTGCAATATAGTGTAGGATCTTCCAAAGATAATCCATCAGAGGTAGAGTATCGAACATTTGCTTCCATGGGAGTATCAACTGTTCGGGTGTCAGCGAGGCGAGCTCGCTTAAGAATGTCAGCAATATACTTGGATTGAGACAAAAGATAACCTCAAGAAGATGTGCAAACTTCAATGCCAAGAAAGTAGAGAAGAAGACCCAAATCTTTCATCTCAAAATGAGATGTTAACTGTGACTTCAGAAGTGAAATCCCATCCATGTCACTCCCAGTCATAATCATATCATCAACATACAAGGAGAGGAGAATGATGCCAGCATCCGAGCTCTTAACAAAAGAGCATGATCATAATCACTTGAACGAAAACCAAGAGAGGTTAAGGCAACGGAAAATGTTTCATACCAAGAACGAGAAGCTTGTTTGAGTCCATATAGAGACTTTTTGAGCTTGCAAACATACCCTGGTTTGTGATCCACCCCGGGAGGGGAAGTCATGTAAACTTCATCTGTGCGATCTCCATGTACGAAAGCATTTTTGACATCCATTTGAGAAATATCCTAGTTACGTGCCGCAGCAACGGCAATAAGGTACAGTCATCTTGGCAACAGGGGCAAAAGTTTTCTCGTAATTAAGACCATACTGCTGGGAGAAACCTTTGGCCACTAATGTAGCTTTGTATCTCTCAATAGATCCATGTGCCTTGGTTTTGATCTTGTAAACCCAACAAGAACCAATAGCATGTTTACCTGGTGGAAGAGGTACTAAATCCCAAGTATCAGTCTTGTGTAAGGCATAGAGCTCATCAGCCATAGCCTGTAGCCATAAGGGATCGAGAGCAGCCTCTTTGTAGGAGGTGGGTTCAGAAATTTCATGTAAGGAGGAAAGGAAAGATGTGAAAGCAGGGGAGTATGTAGTGTAAGCAAAATCAGGGAGGCGAGTGGACTTACTGATACGAGTAGAACGACGAAGGAGAGGTTCCACATTTATAGGTGGTGGAGAGGGAGCGGGAGAGGCAGGTTGGGGGATGTTGTTGTCGTCACTAGGAGCATCATGATCAGAACCTGCATGGTTAGACTCAACATTACGAGCAAAGGGATCAATATGTATGAGATCGGTCCTTGACATGCTGGGGTTGGAGGGAATGGAGAAGAGGGGAATATGTTCAATAAAGAAAACATGACGGGAAACATAAAGTTTGTGATTGACAGGATCATAACATCGATAACCCTTTTGACCATCTCCATAGCCTAGGAAAACACACAAGGCAGAACAAGGTGACAACTTACTACGTTCAACATGAGGGCGAAGAACAAAACAAGCACAACCAAAAACTCTCAAGGATGTATAGTCAGGAGCATGACCAAAAAGTTTCTCAAAAGGGGAAAAGATGTGATGGAAGAAGGTTTCCGGTAAGGACAGCTTCTCTCCAAAACACACAATTTTTTTAGAAGCAGAAAAAAAAAGTGAGCGGGCTGTTTCCATGATGTGGCGATGTTTCCTTTCAGCCACACCATTTTGTTGGGGGGTATCAGTACAAGTACAAGAGCTTTGATGTATAGTACTATCACTAGCGAGCAGCTCACGAAAACTTTTGGAAGTGTATTCCCAGCCCAAGTCACACCTAAAATGCTTAATAACAGCAGAAAATTGAGTTTTTACAAGAGCACGAAAAGCAGTGTAAATACTCAGAAAGAAAGTCAGAACGATGTTTCATAAGATATACCCAACAGTAACGTGTGTGATCATCAATAAAAGAGACATAATATTTGGATCCTCCCTTAGTATTAATGGGGGATTGTCCCCAAACATCAGAATGAATTAAGTCAAAATGAGCAATGGAGACAGACGTAGAATGATGAAAAGGCAAAGCTGAGAACTTAGCAAGTTTACATCCATTACAACACGAAATATCATGACTCTTAACAGGTCCTAAAGATCCATTGTTGGCCATATACTTCAAACGAGGGAATGAGATATGTCCAAGACGAGAATGCCATAAATAGAAATCAGAGGATGACGGACTCAAACGAAAAGTAGACAAATCGACATTAGTGGTGGATGAATCGACACTAGAAGCAGCAACTCCTGGACTTTGAAGGCGATCCAAAACATACAATCCTCCTCCCTGCCTACTGCCTATCCCAATCTGCCTCCTAGAATGTGGATCCTGAATATAACAAGATGTAGGAGTAAACAAAACATGAGCACCACAATCACAAATTTTACCAACTGAAGCTAAATTCAAGGCAAGTTTAGGGATGTGATAAACATTGGGAAGTGAAATGTTACGTGAGATGACAGAACCAATTCCAGATGATGGCATGTGAGTGCCATCAGTGGCAACTGATATAGATTTAGATAGGTTAATAGAAACAAAAGAGTCTGCATTAGGAGACATATGGTTTGTGGCACCAGAATCCAAAATCCAAACTGAATGAGATATACCTACAGAACTCGAAGTGGGCAAACCTACTGCAGCAGACATAGCCTGTGATTGTTGGTTGATGAATTTCTGAACTTCTCAAAGAGATCATCTGATGTAGATGGGGAGGTTCCAGAATTTATCTATGTAGATTCAGGTGTGGCAGCAGCACTGTTAGGAGGTTTAGGATGTCTATAAGGCTGATTCTGACCAGAAGTAGGAGGAGTGCGACTAGCTGCACGACTAGAAGTATGAGGGGTCTGGTGTGTCTTGTTCACCAGCTCAGGGCACCCCAGAAATTTCCAATGACCAGGTTGCTTGCAGTAGTTGCACATGCTCGAATCAGAGATTGGATTCCTATTCTGATTATAGCTCAAAGGTTTGCCATGGTTTCTTTGTTGAGGACGAGAGTGGGCAGCCAATACAGATTGAGTGAGTGCTGGATTAGTGCCTTTAGTTGTTCCTGACTTGTGTCGAATTTCCTCAGCAAGAAGTTCACTAACCACTGAATCTACAGAGGGCAGAGGATTGCGGTGTAGAATATTGCCACGCAAGCCCTCAAAATCATCACGAAGAGCCATCAAAAATTGAATCAGGCGTTGTTCTTCCCTCCGAGCAATGTAGGGAGCAAAGGCCCTAAGCTCAATAGTCTCGGTAAGAGCTAACTGATCCCACAAATCTGTCATGGAAGTGTAGAACTCCTGAATGCTCATGTCCCTCTGATTGAGAGAACGAATATCTATTTCCAATTGATACTGTCTTGCAAAATTAGATTGATTATATAGTTTCCCTAAATGTTCCCAAACTTCCTTTGCAGTGTCATACTTAGCCAACTGGTTCTCAATAGAGTTATTAATCCAAGTGATGATTTTCGAGTTACAGACTTCCCAAGAGTCAAGTTGTTCAACATATTTCTCATTATTCGCTTCAATCGGTTTACAATGTGTACCAGATACATAACCCCATAATTTTTTACCCCTCAAGAAGTTCTTCATGATATAACTCCAATAAGAAAAAATTTTCCCATTCAAACGAACATTAATAGACTGAAGCGAGTCGTCTCTTTCGGAAGCCATGGTGATAAAAACAAGCAGTAGATAATATCACCAAACAAATTCCAATATCAAAGACCACAAATCACCAGCACCAAACAAAATACCAAGCAATAACGTCAACCGAACACAATCCCAGAACAACCAATATAACAACAAGACAGATTATCATCAACAATACAACTATCCCACCAACCATACAAAATACATCAACTACAAATACCGGTGCAAAATCCGACTGAAGAAATGATTGAGTACTTACAAACATGTACATGAATCACAAGAGGAAGACGAGACGAGTCGAACGGCGTCGACCGGAGCAAAATCCGACTGCTCACGCGCCGTCACGCGCATGCTGAAGGTATGTGCGCAGTCGGAAGTCGGCGGCGCGTGGGGCCCACACGCGCGGCTTCCGGCGGCGATCTTTAAGGCAAAGACTCTTCAGACGATGGCGTTCCCCACTGCATCAGAGGTGAGAATCAGATCAGCCAAAACCTGCTCTGATACCATGTTAAATGATAGAGAGAAAGATGCAATTCATTTTGGGAAAATATGATACAATGAAACAATATACTTCATAAGGCTGCAACCAAAATACTTATACTAGGGCAAGACATAAAATGACAAGTATATCCTTAATATCTAAACATAATAATTCTAACAATGACTTAAACCCAATTAAACCCAAGGACTTGACAAGTTAATTAGAACAGTGAGGCCTTAAAAATTCAATGGGAAAACTATCCAATCAGGAAAGGAGTATCCTTTTGCATAAACATGAAATTAACTCTGAGAAACAAAGAAACAAGATAATCATTTTGAAGTTGTTAAAAAAATAAAAGAAAATACAAATACGAGCCACCAACCATCTGCCTATGATCGATTTGCAATCTGATCCGCAACTTCAACCAAAATATCAGAAAATATCAAGAAACTTCAACTTGAAAGTTGGGACCTGCCAAGCTTTGCAACGCTTCTTCTTCTTTGTTTACCTTAGCTGTAACATGAAGATCTCCACATAAATCCTCTTGTTCGTCTGCTATATTTTTAGCAGACAACACCAGTGATTCACTGCAACAGTCCACCAGAATATATTTGAGCGTTGATATCTCTCCAATTTCTGAAGGAATCTCCAATGTGTGGTGTTTTAATCTTTTAAAGCGAAGCTCCTGAAGACGTGGAAAGTGGGAGCTCTCCGACACCGTCCAGTTTTCTAGATTGCCACAAAAGCGCAATGATAGGAACTTGAGGCTGCGGAATTGGCCTTCAGTTGTTTCCCATTTGCCTCTTCTTAAGATACCACCTTCTAATGTGAGCTTCTGAAGAAGGGGTAACAAACCTATCTTTGGCAACAAACCTTCAAGCTCAAAACCTGTCGGGACGCTCAGAGTCAACTTCTTGAGGGAATGTGGGAAGCTAGTGATCGTTTGCAGATACGCGTTGGAACTTGAAAAAGGGGCACTGAAGCATAAGTTTTCCAAGCAATGAAGATAGCTAATACAAATCACTCCGCTACTTTCCCAATCTTTATCATAGGATATCCTCAGTTTCTTGATATTGGGAATTCTTTTGACCACCTCTTCATTCAACTCAAGATTCAACACTCCTTTGAGCGTATGCAGATTCTCAATCACAACTACATCGTCATCTTTGTTGCTGGGAGGATTTGGGATTTCTAAATTATATTTGAACTCGATGTGCCTAAGTTGAGGCATTTTCCAAATTTCCATTGGTGCAATAATACGATAGAACAGTTCAGTTGTAATAATTAGTGTGTGCACATTCCAAAGCTGACTGATTGAAGAAGGTATTGTGGTATTTGGTTCGACTCTAACAGCTGCATCAATGTACCGTGAATTTACGAATTGAAGAAAATCTACTGGAGAATGGTGGCCGTAACCATAATCGTTGCCTATATTCAGTGTCCTCAACAATCTACTGCTACGTGGCAATTTTATACTATAAAATTCATCATTATAAGAACGAGCATGTCGCATATATTTGTTGGCATTGCGTTTCCAGTAAAACTCTTTGCAAACAACAATTCGACGATTGCTGCTTGACCCTTTACAAGGACCGTCTTTGCTCGCAACATGATAAAACCTTTGTTTTTTAGCTTCTTTCAAAGACAAATCTCTTAGTAAATCATGAATTTTGCAATATTTGATATCCCCAAGTACCCCCAACTTATCTACAAGAACAAGATTTCTATCAACTAGCTCCTTTAAGTACTCCTCAGCTATTGTTTCCGGGCTTTTGTTGTTTATTGGCTTAAGGAAGCCTTCACAAACCCATAACCTGATAAGTTTTGACACACGAATCGCACTATCTTCCTCAAACATTCCCATGTACAAAAAACAAGGCTTTAGATAAGCGGGTAAATGGTTGTAACTTGTTTTCAAAATCCTCATACAATACTCATCATTTACAGAACTCAAGTTTCTCTCTATCTCATGCCAATATTGTGGGGTATGTTGTGATTTTGCCAAGAGACCCCCAATCACAACAATTGACAAAGGAAGTCCCTTACAACTCTCCACAATTCCCTTCCCAATTCGCTCGAGTTCAACGGGAAAACTTTCTTCCCCAAATACAATTTTAGAGAACAAATCCCAAGCACTACCCTTGTCTAAAAACTTCATATCAATGAGGTTATTAGGTTTGGTTAAGTGGGCAGCCAAGTTTGACATCCTAATTGTTACCAATATTCGACTCCCGTTATTGACCTCAGGAAAGTAAAATTTAATCTTGTCCCACACCTCTAGACTCCATATATCATCTATTACGACCAAATACTTCCTACCACATAAATATTTGTGTAGTTCTTCTCCTAATTCTTCTTCACTCTTATCCCTCGATTTCCCTCTAACTTGAGAGAGAACTTCATCAAGAGTTTCCTTCACATTATAATCTTGAGAAATTGTAGCCCACACACAAACATCAAATTTCTCTTTAATAAGTGGGTGTGGAAACACAGTTTTGGCAAGAGTGGTCTTACCGATGCCACCGATCCCTACAACAGGGATGATTTGGCGGGTGGATTCTCCTCCGGTGAGCCTATCCAGTAGTTGAAGAAGCACATCATCGCATCCCACCATCTCATGACTGTTCCTCTCACCAGCATCATCAGCGGAGACGGTTCCGTGAAATTGAGGTTCGACTGCTGCCTTCTCCCTAGCCATCTCCATCACATCTTTCTTGATCAACTCCATTTTTTTTATCTCATTCTGCAGATCATGATTGAAGTGGTCTCTGGTCGTGGTACCTGCGCATTCATATGCAAGCAAGTGCTTAGAGAAATTGGTTACCTTCCCAAGAATTGTGGATTGGCTACGAATGTGGTCCACAATTTTCGTTTCAAGAACATCTTCAGCCGCATGAGCTGCATCTACGATACGAACCTCCAAGGGATCCGCTTTGTCGCTGTAGTCAAAAGGGGAATGGTACCCCTCAAGAAATTGCTGCAAGAAGTTGAGTGTTTCAGTGAGAGATTCAACTTGGTCTTTGTGGAGAGAGATTGGAGGAGATGGATGAAGCTTGATCTTCTCTATGATATGCATAAGAGAAAGCAGAGCTGCATAAGCTGCCATGGTAAATCTCTAAGAACTCAACTGTTTTTTCACAGTTTGTAAGGTTGAAAAATGAGGGGTTTAATAAAGTTGCCGGTTGTGTGAGTATACAACATTTTGTAGCTATGAAGGTTTCATAAATATATACAAGTTGGAGTCGTGGAAAGTGGGAGCTCTCCGACACCATCCAGTTATCTAGATTGCCACAACTATACAATGATATGAATTTGAGGCTGGGGAATTTGTAGCATGCCAGCCGCATGGTGACGTCAACTTACGCGTTTTAATGTATTTTTGGATTTTAATACGTTTTTAACATGGTTTTTATCCTAATTCGGATTATTAGTTATTTCCTAGTATAAATAGGCTTCTTAGGGTTTATTAGTTGGGACTTTTACATTCGCTTTAGCTTTGGCACGTTTAGGAGAATTGGAGCTTTCAAGGAAGACGAGAGATTTGATTTCTTCACTACGGTTTTTCTAACTTTATGTTTAGAATTGAATCTTTGTTTTGTTTTACCATGATTATGTGTGGCTGACTTTTTTTATCTTATGAATAGAAAGTAGATAAGATACTTATTCTTGAATTTTTATTTTAATTGATTAATCACGACCTATTCTCCTTTTCCGTGTTCTTGTGCTTTATTATGCTTGATTGATTGGCCACCAATTGTGCATTTAGTTGTGTTAATTTGATATCGAAATAAGAAGATTAACACTAGAACGTAGAATATGGAACATCCTCTTCAATAAAGTCGAAAGATCTTGAGATTGGGGTGAAGATAAAGAATCTAAGGATGGTTTACGAGTTACATGTTGATAATTGATTGGACACAATAGTTATTAGCATATAATCAACGGTTTATTTATCGTGAAAACGAGCTTAAACTAATTGTGTGATCATTTTAGGGAGAATCGAGTCTTTTATGTGATTAATTAATTAAAATAAGTTTGAGTTTATTTATTCATTGAAATCGAAATCATAACATAATCTCTTCTCTATTTGATCTCGAATTCACTCTAGTTGTGCTATTAGATTTAATTGCATTTTTATTATTTTTGTTAATTAAATTAAAAATCCTTTTAATTAAGAGTATATATAGTGGATGCTATTTGAAAGCAGTAATTGTAAATCTTAAATTCAATCTCGGTGGATTCGACATTGTTTACTACAATTTAACTATGCACTTGCAGTGTTAATAAAATAGCGAACAACTTGTTTCCCATTCGCGTGTTATGAAGGAACCACCTCGTAATGTGAGCTTGTGAAGAAGGGGTAACGAACCTATCTTTGGCAACATGTTGTCAAGCTCAGAATCATGTAAGACCTCCAGAGTCAACTTCTTGAGGGAATTTGGGAAGCTAATCATATGGGCACTGAAGTAGAAGTTTTCCAGGCAATGAAGATAGCTAAAACGAGCATAGAATATCCTCAGTTTGTTGATATTGGGAACTCTTTTAACCACCTCTTCATTCAACTCCAGATTACGCACTCCTTTGAGCGTATGCAGATTCTCCATCACAACAATATCTTTGCTGCTGGGAGGCTTTGGGATTTCTAATCCATACTCGAACTTGACGTGTTTAAGTTGAGGCATTTTCCAAATTTCCATTGGTGCAACAATAGGACTACCCACTTCACATGTCATAATTAGTGTGTGCAGATTCCAAAGGTGACTGATTGAAGAAGGTAGTATTCTGCCTTTCCAGATTATTTCAACTTTTGCATCAATGTACCGTGAATTTACAAATTGAAGAAAATCTACTGGAGAATGTTGGCTCCTTGAAAGATAACCGTAGTCCATATTCAGTGTCCTCAACAATCTACTACCACATGGCAATTCCATACGATAAAATGTATTATAAGAACGAGCATGTGGCATATAATTGTTGGCATTGAGTTCCCCATAAATCTCTTTGCGAACAACAATTCGACGATGGCTGCTTGACTCTTCACCAGGACTATCTCTACTCATAATGTGATAAAACCTTTGTTTTTGAGCTTCTTTCAAAGACAAATCTCTGAGTAAATCATGCATTTTGCAGTATTTCATATTCCCAAGTAACCCCAACTTATTTACTAGAACAAGACTTCTATCAACTAACTCCTTTAAGAACTCCTCAGCAATTATTTCTGGGCTTTTGTTGTTTATTGGCTTAAGAAATCCTTCACTAACCCATAGCCTAATTGTTGGCTAAATTATAAATTGAATTTGAATATGAAGAGTCAAGTTACATGCATCATGAATACATCTTTGAATGCATGTATCTAGAAATAAAAGCATGTATTTAATCTTTATTTACTTCTTTGATGTTTCACATGCCTAATGATTAGTATAAATAGGAGTCTTGATGAAATCTGTAAGTCTCACCCCAACAGAAATAAAATTCAGTTTTCTTCATCTCCAAAAATATTTTTTCCTGTATCTTTCTATTCCTACACTAATGACTTCTGCGACACAAATTGCCCAATCTTCCTCAAACATTCCCATGTACCAAAAACAAGGCTTTAGATAGGCGGGCAAATGGTTATAACTTGTTTTCAAAATCCTCAAACAATACTTATCATTCACAGAACTCAAGTTTCTCTCTATCTCATGCCAATATTGTTGGGTCCATTGGGATTTTGCCAAGAGACCCCCAATCACAACAATGGACAGAGGAAGTCCCTTACACCTCTCCACAATTCCCCTCCCAATTCGCTCGAGTTCAACCGAAAAACTTTCTTCCCCAAATACAATTTTAGAGAACAAATCCCAAGCACTACCCTTATCCAAAAATTTCATATGAAGGAGTTTATCATAGTTGATTAAGTGAGCACCCAAGTTTGACATCGTAGTTGTTACCAATATTCGACTCCAGTTATTGCACTCACGAAAGAAAAATTTCATATTGTCCCACACCTCTAGACTCCAAATACCTTCTACCACATAAATATTTGTATAGTTCTTCTCCTAATCCTTCCTCACTCTTATCCCTCGATTTCCCTCTAACTTGAGAGAGAATTTCATCAAGAGTTCCCTTCACATTATAATTTGAGAAATTGTAGCCCACACACAAACATCAAAATGATCGTTAATAAGTGGGTGTCGAAACACAGTTTTGGCAAGAGTGGTCTTACCGATGCCACCCATCCCGACAACAAGGATGATTTGGCGGCTGGATTCTCCTCCGGTGAGCCTATCTAGTAGTTGAAGAAGCACATCATCGCACCCCACCATCTAATGACTGCTCCTCTCACCAGCTTCACCAACGGAGACATTTCCGTGGAATTGAGGTTCAATTGCAGCCTTGTCCCTAACCATCTCCGTCACATCTTTCTTGATCAACTCCATTTCTTCTATCACTTTCTGCAGATCTTCATTGAAGTGGTCTTTGGTCGTGGTACCTGCGCATTTGAATGCAAGCATGATATACTGGTTTCACGTGTTGTCATGATTTAGCCAATTAGTTAGAATAGTCTTTTTAAGAAGTAAAACAACAAAGAAATTAAATCAAGATTATACTAACTTAAATTATCAAGGATCTGCTTAGTTATTATTTTACATGGATTATAGGGGAAATAAGTAAAAACAGCTATTTTTCTTTGGCCAAAATGCATAATATGCCCTATGTGGTTTGCATGTTAATGCACAAGGGACGAGATTTACGTAGTGCGTACTAAAGGTAAGGGATGTGGGTTCTACGACATAACAAAAAAGAAAAATTTCAGAAGAATTAAGATTTACCAATAATCATTTAAAATCGGGAAAAACAATCATTCAGATAAAGAACACGCTTTTGATTTTGTCAATTCCTAGCTAAATTCCAAATCTTTTAATTTTTTATTTTAGAATTTTTTAAAATTTCATTTTTTTCTTAATCTCCGTGTCCGTCTCAAAACAAGTAGAATGGGACGGAGGGAGTACAATTTAATATACTGGTGACTTTAACCGACCGGCCCACTTCGTTGTTGGACTTCCGGCATTTTATGGGCCTCAAAGTGGCCTATTAGAATTTACTCCATATTTAGATAAAGAACACACTTTTGATTTTGTCAAATCCTAGCTAAATTCCAAATCTTTTAGTCTTTTATTTATTTATTTTTTCAGAATTTTTTTTAAATTTCATTTTTTTTTTCAATTCTACCTTTGGCTCTAATTTTACGGCTCCGCCTTCGCTTCGATTACTAATATAAAGATAATCTTAGTGACAACAATTTGGATTCTTTCAGCTCTCTCGGAGGCCTTCGGCTCCTCTCACTTGATCTCTTAACCAAAGAAGAAGTGGCAGAAAAAAAACGAAGTGGCAAAAACAAGAAAGGGAAAAAAGCTTGGAAATCTGAAAATAGGCACATGCACCCTACACACTATCGCATAGGGTGCGGCATGTCGCATTCAAATTTTTGCCATTATTTTTTTAATCTGAAAAAAATAAAAAATAAAATAAAATAAAAAGTAAATAGGCCCGTGCACCCCACGTGCCCCACGCGCGGTTGCATGGGGTGTGGCAGGTCGCATTGAAGTTTTTGCCATTTTAAAAAAAAAGGGTAGCTACCCAATTCCACTACATATATTTGTAACTCAATTCTATCTTGTAGCAGTGGTGGCCAACTTCTAAACTCTTCATCCAAACCTGTCATAAGATCTGGATAGAATAAGATGCAAGAACAAGAATTCAAATACATTATTCTTCATAAAATTTGTAAACAAAGTCTTCTACGACTCAAATGAAGCATTATATTTCTCCCCCTATACCTCAGAAAAATAGAACTTTGTAAATAGGAATTAACCTAATATAAGACGCAACAAATTTTAAGAGAATTGATCGCATTTCAATATCTTATAGAAGAGGGCATCTCCTGTGCGGCAGGTCGCAAGGCCCATGCGACCCGGACCGGGTTGACCCATTGACCCGGTCCTTTTTGGCTCCGCCTTCGGCTCCGATTTTATGGCTCCGCCTTCGCTCTGATTACTAATATAAAGATAATCGGCGGGCAATAATTTGGACTTTTTCGGCTCGCTCTGAGGCCTTCGGCTCCCCTCGCTCGAATCTTGACCAAAGAAGAAGCGGCAAACAAAAAAATGAAGAGGCAAAAAAGAAGGTGGAAAAAAAAGTAGAATTTTTTTAAAAAAAAAATTGAAATGAAAGCTGAAAAAAAAAACAGAGAAAAGGTTAAGACTGAAAACAGGAAATTTAAAAAAAAAAAATATGTGGCGCGTGTACCCCACGCGCCCCACACGCGGTCGCATGGGGTGCGGCAGGTTGCATATAAGTTATTGTGCTTATAGAAAGATTTAAAATCTACAATTATGTGATGAAGTTTGAGTATAAAACTGATCTTCACCTTCATATATCAGCTGGTTGCTCCGAGGCTCTTTACTTCTATCATGCATGCCCAAGTCTACTGAAAACAAATATGCAGCAACAGAAAAAATGTCGATATATAACCTTTATAGACTTTTGTGGAAAATAATGAAGCCAAAAACTCGTGAACCAAATTATAATAAAGCAAGGTATGAGTATCCTTATACATGGAAACAGGTTCCACCTATATATCCTTCCATAGATATGATCCTTATTCGCCGGTTGGGTTGAGTTCTTTGATTAGATACTCCAACAACGACGTCGTTTTTCAGTCTGGGAAGAATCACAAACCGGATCCTCTATTGCATTGGTGATTTAATCTTATTCAATTATTATGTTACATTGGTGACATTGAATTTCCTATAATTCATAAAATTGTCACTCAAATCAATTTGTATTGATTTGCTAATTGAAAACTCCCTTTTATAAATGTGACCTTTTTCTTTTGTGAACCCAAATACTAGCCAAATAATTAAAAACCTAAGTTCTAATCATTTTTTCATTATTGACTAATCTACTCCTAATGAAATTAGTTTAAAAAAGCTTCAAGGTTCAGAGCATTGGGCTTCAATCAAGGATGGAATTCGCATGAATCATAAAATTCAAAATTAACATTTCGTCACCACCAAAAACTAAATTTTCTGATTAGAATAGGATATTATGCGGCGTTTCATCGAACAGCTAGAGACCTGGAGCATTTCTCAGAAGAACAAGATTCTGTTGAAACGGTTGGATCACAGCCATCTTTCTTGGACATCCCAATTCAGAAAAGTTGAGAGAAATTGTAATTATATGTTTAAAACCTAAACCCAAGGACTTGACAAGTTAATTAGAACACAGAGGCTTCGGAAATTTAATGGGGAAACAATCCAATCAAGAAAGAACAGTGAGGTCTTAGAAATTTTGAAAAATACAAATACAAGCTAGGATGAAGATAGAGCCATCTCCCAATGATTTGCAATTTGATCCGCAACTTTATTCCCTTCAACGGAAATATCAGAAAATGTTTGTCAAAAATCAACTTCCAACTTGAAAGTTGGGACCTGCCAAGCTTTGCAACGCTTCTTCTTCATAATAGTATACGATAGCTCTAACATGAAAATCCAGTTGTTGATCTCCGTATAGATCCTCTTGTTCGTCTACTATCTTTTTAGCAGACAGCACCATTGATTCACTGCAATACTCCACCACAATATTTTTGAGCGTTGCTACGTCTCCAATTTCTGAAGGAATCTCCAATGTGGGGCCTTTTAATCCCTCAAGGCGAAGCTCCTGAAGACGGGGAAAGTGGGAGCTCTCCGACACCGTCCACTTTTCTAGATCACGACAATGGGACAATGATAGGAACTTGAGGCTGGGGAATTGGCCTTCACTTGTTTCCCATTTGCGTCTTATGAAGACACCACCTATTAATGCGAGCTTCTGAAGAAGGGGTAACGAACCTATCTTTTGCAACATGTTGTCAAACTCAAAATATGTTGAGACGTCCAGAGTCAACTTCTTGAGGGAATGTGGGAAGCTAGTAATGTTTTGCAGAGACTCTTCGGCACTTGAAGGAAAGGTGTCGAAGCATAAGTTTTCGAGGCAATGAAGATAGTTAATACAATTCACTCCGCTACTTTCCCAAACTTTATCATAGAGTATCTTCAGTTTCTTGATATTGGGAATTCTCTTGACCACCTCTTCATTCAACTCCAGATTATGCACTACTTTGAGGGTATGCAGATTCTCCATCACAACAATATTAGCATCATCTTTGCTTCTGGGAGGATTTGGGATTCCTAATTTATCTTTACTGATGGGAAAATATGGGGTTCTTAAATTATGTTTGAACTCCACGTGCCTAAGTTGAGGCATTTTCCAAATTTCCATTGGTGCAATAATACGATTCCACAGATTTCTAATAATTAGTGTGTGCAGATTCCAAAGCTGACTGATTGAACAAGGAATAATGGCATTCGTGACTCTAACAGTTGCATCAATGTACCGTGAATTTACGAATTTAAGAAGATCTACTAGATAATGTTTGTCAACATATTCTATATTCATTGTCCTCAACAATCTACTGCTACGTGGCAATTTACTACTATAACATGTATAAGAATGAGCATGTGGCATATAATTGTTGGCGGCATCAAGTTTCCAATATAACCCTTTGCGAACAACAATTCGACGATGGTTGCTTGACCTTTCACCAGAATTATATGCGCTCACAACGTGATAAAACCTTTGTTTTCGAGCTTCTTCCAAAGACAAATCTCTAAGTAAATCATGAATTTTGCAATATTTGATATCCCCAAGTACCCCCAACTTATCTACAAGAATAAGATTTCTATCAACTAGCTCCTTTAAGTAATCCTCAGCTATTGTTTCCGAGCTTTTGTCGTTTATTGGCTTAAGAAATCCTTCACAAACCTATAGCCTAATGAGTTTTGAGACCCTTATTGCCCCATCTTCCTCAAACATTCCCATGTACAAAAAACAAGGCTTTAGATAGGCCGGTAAATGGTTATAACTTGTTTTCAATATCGGCAAACAATACTCATCATTCTCCGAACTCAAGTTTCTCTCTATCTTATGCCAATATTGTGAGGTATGTTGGGATTTTGCCAAAAGACCTCCAATCACAACAATTGACAAAGGAAGTCCCTTACACCTCTCCACAATTCCCTTCCCAATTCGCTCAAGTTCAAGGGGAAAACCTTCTTGCCCAAATACAATTTTAGAAAACAAATTCCAAGCACTGCACTTATCTAAAAATTTCATATCAATGAGGTTATTAGGGTTGGTTAACTCGGCAGCCAAGTTTGACATCCTAGTTGTTACCAATATTCGACTCCCGTTATTGAACTCAAGAAAGTAGAATTTCATTTTGTCCCACACCTCTAGACCCCACATATCATCCATTACGACCAAATACTTCCTACCACATAAATATTTGTATAGTTCTTCTCCTAATTCTTCCTCACTCTTATCCCTCGATTTCCCTCGAACTTGAGAGAGAACTTCATCAAGAGTTGCCTTCACATTATAATCTTGAGAAATTGTAGTCCACACACAAACATCAAATTTCTATTTAATAAGTGGGTGTCCAAACACAGTTTTGGCAAGAGTGGTCTTACCGATGCCACCCATCCCTACAACAGGGATGATTTAGCGGCTGGAATCTCCTCCGGTGAGCCTATCCAGTAGTTGAAGAAGCACATCATCGCATCCCACCATCTCATGACTGTTCCTCTCACCACCATCATCAGCGGAGACGTTTCTTCCGTGGAATTGAGGTTCGATTGTTGCCTTCTCCCTAACCATCTCCGTCACATCTTTCTTGATCAACTCCATTTCTTCTATCACTTTCTGCAGATCATGATTGAAAAGGTCTCTGGTACCTGCGCATTTGTATGCAAGCGAGAGCTTAGAGAAATTGGCTACCTTCTCAAGAATTGTGGTTTTGTTGCAAAGAATGCGGTCCACAATTTTTATTTCGAGAACATCTTCGGCCGCATGAGCTGCATCTGCGATGCGAAACTCCAAGGGATCTGCTTCATCGCTGTAGTCAAAGGGGGAATGGTAGGTCTCGAGAAATTCCTGCAAGAAGTTGAGTTTTTCGGTGAGAGATTCAACTTGGTCTTTGTGGAGAGAGATCGGAGGAGAAGGATGACGCTCGATCTTCTTTATGATATGCATAAGAGAAAGCAGAGCTGCATAAGCTGCCATGATTAATCTGTAAGAAATCAACTATTTTTTACAGTTTGTAAGGTTGAAAAGTAAGGGGTTTAAGACGCAGGTTGTGGATATACAATTTGTAGCTATGGAAGGATAATATATAGAAAGATGAGGATGAAGTTGGAGCTGATCGAATCGATATAATTTATTCATGAGCTGGCACTTGTGACAAAAGGTCGGGAATTATTATGCAATTTGGCCTTGTTCTTATGTAAACCCACATACTGGCCAAACAATTAAAAACATAAGTATTATTCATGTGTTTCATTATATAAAAATAATTAAACTTGTAGGTTCATCTAGTTCGACATGCTAGTTAGGCCGATTTAGCACGCTTTGTAAGAAAACGAACTTTGTCCACTACACATAATAGCATCATTAGATAATAGAAACAAACTAAGCTTTGTGAACTTTTTTATTATAAATAAACATGTTATCATACAGATAAAATGTCATTTTAGCAAATATACAAATAAATAATCCAACAAAAGAGTCGATGACAAAATAAAAAATTGAAAATGAACGGTGCTATTTAAGTTGCAGTTTTGAGTAAGACAACAAGCAGTAATGTATTACGGATTTGCCGATGTGAGTGTTGTGGCTGCAGAAAATACCACATTAGTTGAAGGGTTTGTTTGCAATTATCAATAGCTTGAGGGACTGCTAGGAAAGGCAGTTGGAGTTTACCAAGTTGCTGCAGCAGTTCGTTATTTTATGTATTTGGGGTTGTAACTTTCTGAGCTTTCTGGTGTGTGTGTGTGTGTGTAAGTAGTGATAACAACTCATGAGTTGAATCTAATATCTTGTGATTCAATTAGGAGAGAGAGAGAGAGAGAGAGAAACAAGAGATATTACAGAAGAGAGAGAAGGAAAGGGTAGATTCTCTAATTTCTTGTACCATTCTGGATAGCCATGTAATTTAAAACAGTCTCGTTCCTCACGTCCAGGCTCCTCAGAGTATGTACATTTTTAAGTTTCTTTTACTCTTCCTTACTCATTTTCTTATCTTTAAAACCTCCACTTCTTCCTGCATGAAGATTAGGACCTTTTCCCCCATTATTCTTGTATACAGATTGGTTTCCTCCTCCCATGTTCATTGCTACAAGATGATGTATTTCTGCAATGCTTTCAGTGATTGATTTATGTTCCTCAATTTGCAAGATCATTGAATACGCTTTATTAACACTTGGAAGTGGCTCTAACAGCACGATCTGTCCAATAGTACTTTCAAATTGTTCATTTAATCCTAAGAGGAATTTCATTAAATTCCTTTCCTCCTCTCTCTTACTTGCAATGCTCAAACTTCCACAAGTGCATTCAAGCGGTGGCAACGACATATTCAACTCATTCCACAATGCATTTAAGTTGTTGAAATACATCATTACTGATTGATTTCCTTGAACATAAGAGGTAATTTCCCTTTCTAATCGGAAACTTTTGGTCCGTTACTTTCCCCAAACCTTTGACATAATGCCTAGCTCCCAAAGTTCTATGCTATTATCTATCTATATCTATACCTATATAAAAAGTGTTTTGTTGAAAAAATTTGGTTTACCTATAATATCCTTGTTATATATAATGGTATAAATATCATAATTGTATACATTTTCATTAACAATAAATAAAATCCCATACGAGATATATATCTTACTTTTAAGAAAATAAAAACTCATATTAATGATATATCCTTCTCATTTTCTAATGCAACAACGAGTTTTTAACAATAAACAATTATAGCTATAAAATATTAGTATTGAATACTAATAAACCCATCTCAAAAAATATTAAATAAGGTTAGTGACATAGTGTTGCAGTATTTTTATATTGCTCAAAAGTTAGCAAATACAATTTATTATTAAATGCATAATAATAACGAACTAATAAGTCAAATACTTTTAACCTCAAGTTTGATCAATTTTCTAAGAGCTATTATATAGTATTGAATTAAAATTGAGTATCTAGTATTTGTATAAGTTAGATAATTTGGATATTTTCCTAATCATAAATAAATTTAATGATTTATTATTCATATTGTATTATTTTTAGTATAGTATAATCATCCAAATTGCATGTGACTCTCTGCTAGTCTATATCTATACTAATATAAAAAGAATCTTGTTTTACAAAATTTGAGTTGCCCAAAATATCCTTAATATATATCTAATATAAGGGCAATTAATGTAATTAATAATATTATATCCACAAGGAAAATAAGTATTCATTAGATATTAAATGATATTAATATACATTATGCATGATGCATCCGCTTTTTTTTATTCACAGGGTAATGAAAACCTATTTTTAACAAAGCAGCCGTCGGTCATTGAAAATATTTCAGAAATCATCTCGGGCAACTAGCGAGAGCAAACCCCTGTAGTGCAGCGGACTCTTGATGAATTATTTACGCTTTGCAAATCTTCCCTACCACATCTATGACGACTATGCTACATCAGGTATATATAGTTATACGATAATTTGTCCACACAAGAAAAAGATTAATATGATCGATGGTTAAATTTTACTGGGATTTTATAGGCCAGGTTTGAGGAATTTTAGTTGGTTAACTTTGTAGTTTTAGGATAGAAGAATAACCTCCCTAATTCACCGGTCATTTGGAATTCAAATTGATAAGGTGCTCTTGCACTAATGATGGCAAAAAGTGATCTGCATGTCTTCTTCCTTGCAAAAATGTTTATTAATTGCATATAGATGGCATACCAGCTCCATCTCTTTCCTTCACAAGATTGAGGTATTGATCGGAATCCCGAGATAGAAAAGCTGCAGAGCCCTTGATATCAAAATCAGGTAGACTTCTTGAATCAAACTCGAACAATGGATTAAGCTTCTTGTTTCATATTCTATGAAGTACAATCAATGTGATTGTCCATGATTCATTAGCATTATACTGGGTGAAAGAACTGAGACTTTTGATCCACACCGGCTCTCAATTTTCTGTTGTTACATCAGCAACATTACAGCTTGAGTACTGAGCATCAAGATGGAACATATGATGCTAACTTTGTAGGAGAGGCCATATTTTCCATCTGTTGTTTATGTTTCAACATCTTTTGGATATTTTCTTCCTTTGCAGATATATTCTAAATTATTTTTATGTAGCTTAGCACCAAAAGGGCCAAAAATAGGAGTTGCACGATTATAATGGCATCTTCCCAGTGGCAGGGGGGATCATCATTGGCCATGCTTCTTGAAATCTTAAATTTGTCAAACATCGATCATCAATGAAAACAAGGTTATCCACACATCAAAAGTTCTAGGTACTTGTAACTACTATGCAAATCCTTTATGGCTACTATGATGAAGTATCAACTGCTCTATTTATTAGTCATGATTGCTCTAATGAACTGCTAAATGTTAGAATGTTAGACTTGATTTTAATCATCCTTAGCCTTATGCATGAGACAGCTAAAACTGAATCTCACTCTTGTTTTACATCCCTATGCAATTTTTTGTTGTTCCTCCCTCTCTTTTTTGCTTAAATAATGCAGAATGCCTTCAAGATCCTGATTTAGTTCTTGGAATTAATTTACTGAATACAGGAAGATTTTTACCTTAATATCATCATTTTCTTATAGATGTCACATTAGAAATGGAAGTATATCAATACAAAGAATCGAAGTTTCTGCAGATTAACATATAATATATTGAATTTATAGTGACAACTCCTGCACTAACCGAAGGCATAATAAAGAGTCTGAATAGCACTTAATCCAGATTAAGTTGTGATACATAAAACTTTTGGTAAGATATTATGACTCAATTGTCATGGCCTTGAAGCATACCAGGTACATTCAAACTCATTCTCTCTCTCTCTCCATCTACATTGTTATCACATGACATAAATTTTTGTTGTAAATCTATTCTATTAGGGAAAAATATGTAACCGGACAACTGAACACAATCACTGAAAAGGCAAGGAACTAATAATAAGTTTGTTAATATATGTGAACATAGAGTGGAACAGGACCATTACGTAGCAAGACGTACCTCAGCGCACACTTCCATAACTCATGCCTTGTAAAACAGAAAATAACCCTGGTGAAGAAACTTTGGATATTGCAGGAAAAGTTAACTTTTAATCAACAGCATACCTGAGAACTTGGAATTTCCTGTTGTAATCCATCTGTACCTTGGGCCCATCCCTTGGTATCACCCTGGTTATAAAGAAGAACAAATATTTAACATAGCTACTTAAACATAGCATGTAATAGTGTGATTAGTGCTTTTCTGCTGTATAAGATAAAAAAATTGTTTAGTCAAAGTTCTGATAGGATTTGCTGCTAAGTTAAGTTTTGTTCTTTCTCTTTACGTGTACCCTGCCATTTCTTTATTCCCTTTTTTCCTTTATTATGTTTAGGTTTGATTAATGAAGTTAATCATTGATGAATTAAGATAGAAAATATTAGAAAATTACACAGAAACTTATATGTACACTGCAGTAATGCTGTATCCTTGCAACTATTTCTAAAACTACCAAAATCCAACTAATAATTATATGTCAACCTCCATCCAAATTAAATGTTGGATGTATTCTTGATGGTGTATACATCAAATAAACTGTCACATGTGATCTATTGGAAAACTATTGTAAATTTGTTTTGCAAATAATTCAACCTAACAAGATGAGAAAAAACCTCCTCGGTTAATTTATATCAGAAGTACTACGGTTGGTTCTCGTTTTTACTTTTCATAAGCAATGGTGAAAGATGTCATAAGTGGTATGTTAGATTGGATGAACATCAGTCTATTAGTTTGGAAGTTAAATTTTTTTGCAAAATCTCTCTTTTGATAACTGTCAACACGACGCATTACTCTTTTTCTGCAATTAAAATAATAATGTTCTCTTGATGCTATGAAATATCTTATCAGAAGGAAAGATGAATAGATAATATCTTATCAGAAAGAAAGATGAATAGATGCTTCTGCTATATTTAACTTCGCTATGCAAAATCCTGAATAGATTATTGAAGTATATATTATGTTCTTTTTGTATCAAAAGCTGCTTAAAAGAATTATCATCATAGCATTGTCTATCCCTAAACATCTTTTCTTTCAACCAAGGTCGCTTAGTTCAAATAATTCTGGTGGAGGAATACCTCCTATCATTGGGAATTTATCAAATCTTCATTGGCTGTATTTAGCTCATAGATTAATTGAATGATCCTCATCTCTATGATGTTCACCTTGTCTTCATTTCTTCTTCTCGAAGTCTATTAACGGATCGGAGGTTGAGGAAAGATAACTCATAAAATATTAAACGGCAATAACAGTAGGTTCATTCTTGTTTCATTTGAAGGTCGGAAAATTGAATACTCTATCTAAGCTTTGTGTATATTTTCCGACTTGAAGGTCTTCATTTGGGGAGGTTGTATGCTTAATATTTTCTTTCATAATCTTTTGTTGGTCATATAACTATTTTGGGTTTCTTAAGCAATGAAGAAGATATATCATTTTGCATGTTCGGATGAGTGAATTTTTCTACAAATCATGGCAATGTGACTCAACCTCATTTTACATTTTATCAATATACTTATATTTGCTATATTTATCATTTTTTATATTATCTATATACAAGCAAATTTAATTTAAGTATTTATGTATTTATGTAGCTAAAAGTTTATTAGAGCTTGGTTAATTATTCGTAGAACAATTAACTCATAGCTTACGTAAAAGAGTCGTGCTCATGCTACGTGCTCCTGCATGAGCTTGCTTTTTTCATGCTACGTGCTCTGCATGAGCTTGCTTTTTTCTTTGATGTTGATCAAGTTGTTGCATTACTTTCTACATAAATTTTAAATTAATTATTTTTGTTTGTAAATAGAATTTGGTATGATATTATATTCTTTACCTCTTACTATTAGCTTAAAAGAAAGACCTATGAATCAACAACATGCCTTAAATAAGAAATTGTACATATTAACCCATCTCTTGTGTTTTCCTTATATTAAGACTGAACAATAGGATAACAAGCTCAGTGTTGCTGATTCTAGAGACATTAGAATATATTGTGATCTTTAGGGCCCAAATATAATTCACTAACATCTTGTCCTTGAAGTGTTTGATTATTTTTGTTTAGCCATCATGAAAGTTTCCCAACTTTTTAAACCGAAAAAAATAAAAATAAAAGAGGAAACTAATAGTTGGGAATATGTTTTAAAATAATATAACCAATAAACTGAGATACAATTAAATTACCGAATATTCTTCTAGAAAATTTTAAAAATATTTTAATTTTTCTCTCAACAATGTTCATTTGTTTTCTTCATTCAATTAAATTCACACGTGTATTGACTAATGCCGAATTATAAAAATGTTATTTCCTTTTCATTGAATAAACCATTAATATGTTGTGATAAAAATTTGTTACTTAAAATAATAATTTGACCCATTTGTAATATGAATATATGTTATCGGTGTGAAATCCCATATGAAGTAAATGATGATACATTATGTTTAAATTAAACAAGTCAGTGTATCACGATCGACGAGCAATTACTATTAAAGAAAATATTAGTAATTATGAATTTAAACCAATATATTTGTGTTTCAAACTAATTAATAACATTACAACTTTTAAACGTTTTTAATTTCCAAAAGATATTACTTATAGTAAAGTTAATGTTGTTGAACAACAAGTTAAACGTGCAACGCACGTTCATTTTGCTAGTATGAATAAAAGCATCTATTATATTCTTATTGATTAAATTCGTGATCCAGCAGTAAACAAGATGATCTGTTTTGAGCCATGCTTTAAAATATTGTGAATTTTTCGAAGGTTTTGGAACAGATCCATTCTAGCACCTAGGGCTCTACAGATTGACTTACTCCAGTTAAGGAAATTATTGCCATTTAGCTGAATCGAAACCAATTGAATACCTGGTTGATCACTGCTATGAATAAGATGTGCAAGTTTAAGTGCGACGAAACTCTGAAGCAATTAGAATTTAGGAAAAGTAATTGGGAAAATCAATAGCATCCCTAATTGAATTTAATGAACTTGAGAATACATATGTGATGAAGATGAAGCTATTTTATTAACTAAAAGTGGACAAACGAAATTCACACAAAGTTGAATTGTTTTTATAAGTTTGGTAGTTAATTTATTATTATTGTTAAGTTTTAGACCCATTAGTAAGTTTTGAACGGCAGTTTTGAAGTTGAAATCAAAGTAAGTGTTTGTCCGTTTTTGGTGTTCTTTTAGTATTCTTTAGAGAATCAACATATCAACCGTTGTCTACTTCTTCCGGTATACACGTATCAACGGTAAAAGTAGTTAATTGTGTGCTCTTTGTACGCTTGCACCACATCAATTTGTGTAAATAAGAAAATAATTAAAGCAATATAGATATTTCAAAAATCAAGGGATGGCAATTGCATTTTCTTTACTCTATGAATGTCCGCCCCTGTTCTCATGTATACATGAATAACATAAATACAACATTGCTTACGTCTTCATGCATGATTAGTTGGGTGAACGCATGCGATAGTTTCTATCTTTGAGAATATTTTTCAGGTGTAATTATTCAATTTATTTCTATATCTTGGAGTTTTTTGTGATTGTATGGGCTCGTAAAATTTTTCAAAATGGAGAAAGTGACACAACAACTTACGGATTTAAATATCGACGAAATTACTATCAGAAAATGTTTGTCAATAATCACACACTTTAACCTGAAAGTTGGGACCTGCCAAGGTTTGCCACCCTTCTTCTTCCTGGCGTACTATAGCTGTAACCTGAAGATCTCCGCATAAATCTTCTTGTTCGTCTGCTATCTTTTTAGCAGACAGTACCACTGATTCTCTGCAATACTCCACCAGAATATTTCTGAGCGTTGCTATCTCTCCAATTTCTGAAGGAATCTCCAATGTGGGGCTGTCTAATAATAGAGCAAGGCGAAGCTCCTGAAGACGTGGAAAGTGGGAGTTCTCCGACACCGTCCAGTTTTGTAGATAACAATCGTACAATGATAGTGACTTGAGGCTGGGGAATTGGCCTTCACTTGTTTCCCATTTGCCTCTTCTGAAGTCACCACCTGCTAATGTGAGCTTCTGAAGAAGGGGTAACGAACCAATCATTGGCAACATGTCGTCAAGCTCAATTGAGGCGTGCAGAGTGATCTTTTGCAGAGACCCTTCAGCACTGAAGACTAAGTTTTCCAGGCAATGAAGATAGCTAATACCATTCAACTCCCTTCTTTTCCAACATTCATAGAGCTAGACGCTTTTTAAGGACACTAATTTTTGCCTATTCGACGATTAAGAACACTTTTTTCCGGGCCCTCTGTTTGAGGACAATTGTTTAGCAAATTAATACTCCGTACGACTATTTCTGGCCAGATCGGGCTAAATCGCACGTGAATCGCACGTGAGCTAATTTCTCAGCCCGACTGCCGCAGCCCAAATCATTTCCACGTCGGCCTCAATAAAAAAAATTTCCAATTCGAGTATTAATTTTCCCTCACACGCCCCATCTCTTAAACCTCCTCTTCAACCCCTCTCTCTCTCGGCTTCTCTCTTTTTTCCCCAATTTGAAAACCAAACCCTAAATCACCAACAAAATCACTATATCACAATGCAAGAAGGCAATTGGAATGTTGTTTGTCTATGCCCCCAACCGCAGCGCGCCTTGCTCCGAGCATCATGGAAAGACAAGAACTCGGGGCGGAGATTTCTTTGTTGCCCGGTAAGATTTTTGTTTTGATGTTGTTGTTTGATAATTGTTCTTACTAGCAACTTTGAAGCTCGATTAAATGTGTGTGTTTTTTTTGTGTTTACTTCGCTTAAAAAAATTAGTTTTTGAAGCTAAAATACTGTTTTTATTTTTTTCGTCTATTAATTTTTTTTTATTTCAAGAATTCAAGGTGCTCATTTTTTGATTGGTATGATCCTCCAATGTGTGCCCGATCACTCCAAATTATTCCGGGGTTGCTGCGGAGGATTAACACAGCTGAAATTGTGGAGCATAAGAAGGCAAAGAAAAGAGTGCAGATTTTTTGCTTTGTTGTTTGCATAGTGTTGTTGTTCAAGATGATCTGAAGATGAGGAGCTAAAGAACAGTATTTTGTGTATTTTGCTGAGTAGTCCTAAGTATGTTGCTAAGTATTTTGTGTATTATTAAGATGATGTATTAGTCCTAACTAGTCCCAAGTATTTTGCTAACTATTTTGTGGATGTCACCTGCATATGTATTAGTCCAAACTATTTTGGGCAAGCTATGTAATGAAGGCTTGCATTATTGTCTTTAATGAAGCAAAAAACCTGCATTCTCTCAGTTTTGTTTAAGAAAAAGCAAGTCCAATCCTATAAAAAAGCAAGTCCTATGTGACATGGAAAAACAGCAAGTCAATGAAAACAAAACCTGTGCATATGTGTAAGGAATCTCTATGATAAAACAAAACATGAAGTTGAAAAAGTTGAATAAAGCAAGTATTGTCCAAAACATGTAAGGAATCTCAATGAAAAAAGCTTAAACAAAAAAATAGGGCAAATAAAATAGGGCAAAACAAGTGGCAAAACAGGACCAATCCATTGCATATTCACATCCAAAAGTCTGTTCAAAAGGTGATATAATCTGTCATCATACAAAGATAACCATTGAAGCAGCACTATTTCTATTCCAGTCAACTATTTGCCTCAAAAGTAGGGCTCAGAAAAAGAAGACACAGCTTCTATGTTGTTTGTTTACAAAAAAGAAACAAAAAGCATATTATCACTCTATTGGTGGCAGGTCAGATATGCTCCTGAATTTCTTTTGGCTGTCAATGATCAGTGGCCCCTGCTTCCTCAAGTTTCCTTCATGGAGGTGCTGGAGCATTGATGGACCTGGGATAGGAGGAGGTTTGGCTTTGTGAAGACTGTGTAGGTATTTCTGTAGGATCCTCAGCTTCTTCTTCAACAATAGCGGCATTGGTAGGTTGTGGTTTCATGGAAGGAGCTTCAGTTATGATGCTACCACCTGCTGAAGTTTCTGTCTTTCCTCTTTTCCTCTTTCTCATAACCTAATGAATGAAACAAATTGCAAATTTATAAGTGTAAAGACACTGAAAATTGAAATGAGTAGTAATTACCTTCTCTCCACCACAAGTCACAGACTTGTGCCCTTCTTCTCTACAGTTGCTGCATTTGTGGGGTTTTCTCCTTCTATTCAACCTGATCTTCATCTTGTTTTTCTTCTCATCCTTCTCATCAGGCTTCTTCCTTCTTGCATAAGCTTGTCTTCCCTTTCCTTTCTTCATGTGTGGAGGCAAAGAAGGAATGTACCGACTCTCATCCCACAAATCTGAACCATTCACCCCTTTGATAGTTTGTGCATATGCTCTCTTATAGGTAGAAACTGAATAGCATACATGAACATAGTCTTCTCGGTTCAGTTTTTGGTAAGGATGGCAATCGGGTACGGCAGGTACGGATAGTGAATATCCATACCCATACCCATGAGCCAAACCCATACCCATACCCATACCCATACCCGCGATTGGGTATTTTTCTCTACCCATACCCACCGCCCGCGGGTACCCGCGTACCCGCCACCCGCGGGCACCCGCCTACCCGCCACCTATTGGGTACCCACCACCCGCGAATCGGAATTTAATCAAATAAATTACAATTTAACACAAAATAAAAGATTAACCACCAAAATTCAAATCCATAAAACATAAAATTCAAATCTACAAAGTTCAAATCCATACCAATATCCAAATTCATCTATTAAAATTCAAGTTCAAATTTAAAATAAAAAGTTACATTATTCCAACTCAACGGTTGAAATAGATATTTGGCGCAAATATATATTAAATACATTATATAATAATCATGTAGTAGTCGGGTATTTCGTGGATATTTCTCGGGTATTTTTAGCGGGTATTTTTAGCGGGTAAACGGGTATCGTGGGTATGGATAGTAACTATCCATACCCATACCCACGAACTAAATGGGTAGTATTTTCTAACCATGAAGCTATCCATGGATATCAAATGGCCCTCAAACCCGCACCCGCGAGTAAATTGCCATCCCTAGTTTTTGGTGATTCAAGGCACAAATTGCATGTGTGCATGGAATCCCACTCAAATTCCAAGCTCTGCATGTGCAAGTCCTCTTCACAAGATCAACTACATATTGCTCCTGATTTGTATATAATATTTCGTAATGAGTGTTGCTCCCTTTGATTGGGATGCACTCATGAGCAGTCTTAGCATTATCCTCCAACAGTTTCTTAATTCTAGGACATATCCTCCCAGTCCATGCCTTAGTTGTCATTTCCCTATTTTTCTGAAATCTAACCATGATCCATCTCCTAATCCACTCCAACATGGTGAGGATAGTCATCTCTCTAGCTTCTAATATGGTTGAGTTGAAAACTTCATACACATTATTCAGAAGCATGTCACACTTAGATAAATCAGAGAAATGAGACTTACTCCATTGGTTAGCAGGCTTGTCAACTAGCCATTGCCATGCTTCTTCATTCATTGCTTTGAGGTCTGCCATTCCAGTTTTCCATGCTCCAATATTGGTGGCCTCTGCACATCTCCACAATGCATCCTTGTATTTCTTTCCCCTAAAACCAGCAAGCTTGAAGTTCTCATGCAGATGCCTCACACAGAACCTGTGCTCAGCTTTAGGAAACAGTTCATTCATGGCCTGTATCAAGCCCTTCTGTTTGTCACTCATAAAGGTGTAGCTGCTTTCATCTTGGATGTCCAAGTCCTGCTTCAACACAGCTATAAACCAGTCCCATAACTCCTTTGTCTCAACCATCACTACAGCCCATGCTATTGGGTAGATGCCATTGTTGGAATCCACTCCAACAGCTGAGAGAAGAACTAATTTGTACATTGTCTTCAAGTGGCATCCATCTAACCCAATTACAGGCCTACACCCTCTTTTGAATCCCTTCTTCACTGCATCCAAACATATATACAATCGATCAAACTTGCTATCACCATTCTCATCATCTACAGCAGAGATCAGAACTGTGGATCCAGGATTACTCCTCCTAAGTTCTTCTGAATATTCCCAAAGCTTGGAATATTGCTGATCAGGATCACCCTCCAGCTTTCTTAGAGCTAACTTCTTAGCTTTAAATGCCTGATCTCTTGTAATATCACAACCAAGCTTTCTCATTGCATCCTTCTGGAAAGTAGAGACTTTTCTATTCCTCTCCACCACAAATTCACCAACAAACCTCTGAGCTAGATACTTAGGCTTAATATTCCTAACATGATGGGTAGCAGTACACTTGTGTTCTGGTTGATACTCTCTAATGACATAAGTTTCCTCATCTTTCATTTTTGTCAAATGACATCTCCAATCACAATATGCATCTTCACACTTTGCATAGACTCTAGTAGGAGCATTCTTTGAATAATACAAAGAGTGGTTTGTTGCAATGGCATGAGATTGAATTGCCTTCTTGAACTGCTTGCTTGAGTTAAAGACCATCCCCAGCTCAAAGTAAGGCTCAAAAACAGTGGCCGGATTGAACACAGCAGGTGGCTTCTCTTTCTCCCCATCAGAATCTTTGTCTCATTCAAATGTTGTCACCACCACATCATCATCTTCTTGCTCACTATCATCACAGCTTTCATCTCCAATCTCTTCTTCCTTGTTTGAGTCAGTACATGACTCATCAGTGGTATCATCAACTTCATCCTCATCAAGGTAATCACTATCATCAGTGTCCTCTACTTCTTCAGTGTTCAAGACAGAAGAAGAAGACCCCTCCCCAGGATAAGCTTCCTCATATGGCACATATACAAATGTACTCCCTAGTTCTTCCCATGCATTTGTTATAACAACCCCTTCTCTTGTCTCTTTAGAGACTTGTGCCACTTCACCAATGACAGCATCCCAATCAACATCCTCATCATCCACAACTTGCTGTCTCTCTGTCTGTGAAGCTTGCCCTCCTTCACTTGCCTCTACAATATAAAATAACACCTTTCTTGCAGCCAATGAACTTTCACATATCTCTTTTATTTCACCATCACTTGACATCAGTTTAAACTCACCATTAATCAAAGCATACACTCTCACCTCCTCATCAATGAATAACCATTCATTGATAGAATTTCTAATAGATGTCAAACTTATTTGTTTAGCCACAACTCTATCTAGTATAATCCTCTGACCACCCACATACTTATGTTTCCCATTGTAATGAAGTTCAAGTGACAAATATACATTAGGGGGATCTACAGCAAAGCATATAATAAAAGCACATCAGCCCCCACATTAAACATAATTTGACCAAGTAAACAGTCCCCACTAAAGCTAAATCATATAAAAACTAAAAATTCTAAGCAAAACAACCAAAAAAACGGCCCCACATTACACATTCACTACAAAGGATTAAAGTAATGCTAACAATAAAAAGACAAAAACATCGATAAAATATGCAGATAGGACCATCCAACATTCACTATAATATTTAATGCTCAAACAACCCCAACATCCAACCCCACCAACCTCATTTAATTAACCCACAACACTAAACCCTAAACATTTCATCATCGGGACCACCCACAAAACACTACGCTCAGAATAAAATCAAAAAGAGAAAGAGAGTGTGGTCACTTACTGTAAATCGGTGGAGGCCGATTAAGGTTGCGTTTCTCCCTCAATGTCACCATCGTAGGAAGTCGCCTTCACCACTAGCGCACGAAAATTGGACCAGAAATTCAAAAGTCGACCAAATATTTGGGGATTTCTTCAGCAGTTAGGGTTCGAGTTCGAGGTAGGAGAATTTGGGGTGAAGGGCTCTGTGCACATAGAGAATTATTGGGGTTTGTCTTAATTTGTTATTTAAGTTAATTCTCATAATAAAATAAAAAGCATTTCTTTAGGTAAATTATCGCAGTTATTTGTTTAAGTTAATCGAGTTTTGCTCCTTTTTGAATTATTTTTTTAATTTTTTTTTATTGGGGCCGACGTGGAAATGATTTGGGCTGCTACATAGGCAGTCGGGTTGAGAAATTAGCTCACGTGCGATTCACGTGCGATCGGGCCAGAAATAGTCCTACGGAGTATTAATTTGCTAAACAATTGTCCTCAAACAAATGGCCCGGAAAAAAGTGTCCTTAATCGTCGAATAGGCAAAAATTAGTGTCCTTAAAAAGCCTCTAGCTCACATTCATAGTGTACACTCAGTTTCTTAATATTTGGAATTCTTTTAACCACCTCTTCATTCAACTCCATATTAAACACTACTATGAGTCATGAGTGTATGCAGATTTCTAAAATATGCTCATCCTCGACATGCCTAAGTTGAGGCATTTTCCAAATTTCCATTGGTGCAATAATTTTTCCATCGTAGTGACAACATCTAATAATTAGTGTGTGCAGATTCTAAAGCAGACTGATTGAAGAAGGTAGTATTCTCCTATTCGGTTCGACTCTAACTCTTGCATCAACGTACCGTGAATTTACGAATTGATGAAAATCTAGTGGAGAATGCTGCAGACTCCATGAAAGATAATCGTAGTTTATATTCAGTGTCCTCAACAATCTACTACTACTATATGGCAATTTCAAATAAGCTGTATAAGAACGAGCATGTGGCAAATTCTCGTGGGCATAAAACCCTTCGCGAACAACAATTCGACGATGGCTGCTTGCCCCTTTACGAGGACTATCTTCGCTAATTCTGTGATAAAACCGTTGTTTTTGAGCTTCTTTCAAAGACAAATCTCTTACTAAATCATGCATTTTGCAATATTTCATATTCCCAAGAACCCCCAACTTATCTACTAGAACAAGATTTCGATCACATCTTCAGCCGCATGAGCTGCATCAGCAATGCGAACCTCCAAGGGATCTGCGCTTCGTCGCTGTAGTCAAAGGGGGAATGGTACCCCTCCAGAAATTCCTGCAAGAAGTTGAGTTTTTTAGTGAGAGATTCAACTTGGTCTTTGTGGAGAGAGATCGGAGGAGAAGGATGGCGCTCGATCGTATCTATGATATGCATAAGAGAAGCCAGAGCTGCGTAAGCTGCCATGATAAATCTCTAAGAACTCAACTGTTTTTTTACAGTTTGCAAGGTTGAAAAATGAGTGGTTTAAGCTGCAGGTTGTGGATATAAAATTTGTGGCTATAAGAATGACGATGAAGTTGGAGCTGATCGAATAATATATTAATATATTTGACTTCGAGTCAACTTGTTCACAAAGTAGTGACAAATGGTTGTCCACAAAATTGGACCGACCGGCCCACTTCGTTATTGACTTTCGGAATTTTATGGGCTTCAAAGTGTTTCATTGTAATCATTATTATCTATATATATTATTAAGAGGTAATAGTGCAAATTAGCCCTTTTTCTAGCAAAAAATGTTAAAATGCCACTTATAAAATAAAAGTGCCAAAATAGCATTTTAGTTTGTAAAAAGTTTATTATACCCTTAACGAATATACAAGAAGACTAACTTTAATTTGAATCATACACGAAGACTAGTTTCTTGTATGAATTTCCAGCGAAATTTTCCGGCAAAAATTTTCCGACGAAAATTTCTAGCGAAAAATTTCCGGCAAAAATTCGAATCATACACGAAAACTAACATTCATGTATGCATCATACACGAAGACTAACTTTCATGTATGAATTTCCGGCGAAATTTTTCGGCCAACAATTTCCGGCCAAAAATTTCCGGCGAAAGTTTTCCGGCAAAAATTTGAATCATACACGAAGCCTAACTTCATGTAAGCATCATACATAAAACTAATTTTCGTGTATGCATCATACATGAAGACTAACATTCATGTATGCATCATACACGAAAATTTTCGCCGCCAAAAATTTCAAATTTAAATCATACATGAAGATTAGTTTTCGTGTATGCATCATACACGAAGAAAATAAACATACACGAATGCATATCTCATACAAGAAAAAAAAAACGCATAAAAGAACGATCTCATACACGAATGCATACACGCATACACACATACAAGAACAATCTCATACAATAAAAAAAATGCAAAGGTACCACGCCGGCGCGGGAAAAAAAGTAGCTCGTCCTAACCATGGTTCGGCGGCGGCTGTCCATGAAAGTAGATTTGTGCCTGCGGCGAACATGTTGGGCGGCGGCGGTGATGTACGACGTCGGCCGAGATGGAGGAGATGGAGGGGCGAAGGAGATGGATATGGAGGAGATGGAGGGGATGGAGGGGCGGAGGAGATGGATGAGATGGAGATGGAGTTGCGTTGTAAAAAGTCGATCGACGGCGGCGGAGAAGCTAACCAGCGGAGAAGATAGAGGGCTGGAGGAGATGGAGCAGCGCTGGAAGAAGACGACTGACGGCGGTGGAGAAGATGACCGCCGGAGGAGATAAAGCAGTTGACCGGCGGCAGAGGAGAAACTGCAGGTGAAGAGGTGAGAGTTTGGTTTATGCATATAAGAAGAAGACCGCCATCGCCGGAATGGGAATATTGAACATAATAAAGCTGCGACAAATAAATATTGTGTTATAAATAATATATTTATATATGGACATTACTTATAGGATTGATTAGGGTTTTCTATTCCACATCTAATGTTATTATATATATCCTATTAATCCCTACATTGTACTTACACAATTGAGAATAATAATAATATTCCTTCTTCTCGCGCCGTCTCTGTTCTCTTTCTCTCTATTTTCTGTATTCTTGTTCTATTTACTTTACAACATATTGTACCCCCAATTCCTAATTTGTATGAGAACGATTATGATTCCAATTGAATTCCAATTATCAAATGAGAATATATCATTGAGAACTAAAGAAGAATGAGATTGTAGAAAAGGAAAGGAAAAAAAAACAGAGAGAATATAATTGACAATGAAGGAATGTGATAATGTTGCCTGTAGCTCAACAACTATATATATTTGAACAATGATATTAAATTTTTACTACTTCAAGCACACAAAAAAATTGTTTATCTAGTCTGTTATAATGTGTAACTACTATATGCTAAACAAGAGTTTTTCACTATCTATTTTTCGGTATACAACTACAATGGAAGAACAACTATATAGTATATAACAATGAAAGAACAACTATATATATGACAACTACATCAGGTATGAGTATGAGATGAAAAGAGATGATCGAGCATTTTTTAGGAAAATGAGAGATATGTGATACCCATCAAAATTGGTATAAGAACAGTGAGGTCTTGGAAATTTAATGGAACAACAATCCAATCAAGAAAGGAGTATCCTTACATAAACAAGAAACTAGACAAACAAAGAAACAAGATAATCATTTTGAAGTTGTTCCAAAATAAATGAAAATACAAATACAAGCTAGGGTGATGATAGAGCCACCAACCATGTGCCGATGATCGATTCGCAATTTGATCCGCAACTTTATTCCCTTCAACACAAATATCAGAAAATGTTCGTCAATAAGAAGAAACTTCAACTTGAAAGTTGGGACCTGCCAGGCTTTGCAACGCTTCTTCTTCTTCGTATACTACAGCTCTAACATGAACATCTCCGCATAAATCCTCTTGTTCATCTGCTATCTCTTTAGCAGACAGCACCACTGATTCACTGCAACACTCCACCACAATATTTTTGAGTGTTGCTATCTCTCCAATTTCTGATGGAATCTCCAGTGTGGGATCTCGTAATCCATCAAGGCGAAGCTCCTGAAGACGTGGAAAATGGGAGCTCTCCGACACCATCCAGTTTTCTAGATTGCGACAACCGGACAAAGATAGGAACATGAGGCTGGGGAATTGGCCTTCACTTGTTTCCCATTTGCGTCTTTTGAAGACACCACCTACTAATGTGAGCTTCTGAAGAAGGGGTAACGAACCTATCTTTGGCAACATGTCGTCAAACTCACAAGAATATGAGACTTGCAGAGTCAACTTCTTGAGGGAATGTGGGAAGCAAGTAATGTTTTGCACAGGCTCTTCGACACGTGGAGAAAAGGAGCGGAAGTATAAGTTTTCCAAGCAATGAAGATAGCTAATACAACTCACTTCGCTACTTTCCCAATGTTTATCATCACCATCATAGTATAGCCTCAGTTTCTTGATATTCGGAATTCTTTTAACCACCTCTGCATTCATCTCCAAATTATACACTTCTTCGAGCGTATGCAGAGTCTCCATGACAACAATAATATCATCATCTTCGCTGCTTGGAGGATTTGGGATTTCTAATTGATTCTCAAACTCGACATGCCTAAGTTGAGGCATTTTCCAAATTTCCCTTGGTGCAATAAATCTACCATGAAAACTATTACTTCTAAAAATTAGTGTATGCAGATTCCAAAGCATAGTGATTGAAGAAGGTAGTATTCTGGTAATTATCTGTTCGACTCTAACACTTACATCAACATACCGTGAATTTACGAATCGAAGAAGAAAATCTACTGGAGAACGTTGGAAAAAATCATAATTATTGTTGTCTATATTCAATGTCCTCAACAATCTACTACTACTATATGGCAATTTACTACTATAACATGTATAAGAACGAGCACGTGGCATATAATTGTTGGCATTGAGTTTCCCATGAAACCCTTTGCGAACAACAATTCGACGATGGCTGCTTGACCCTTCACAAGGACTATCTTCGCTAACAGTCTCATAAAACCTTTGTTTTTGAGCTTCTTTCAAAGACAAATCTCTAAGTAAATCATGAATTTTGCAGTATTTCATATTCCCAAGTAACCCCAACTTATCTACTAGAACAAGATTTCTATCAACTAGCTCTTTTAGGTACTCCTCAGCTATTGTTTCTGGGCTTTTGTTGTTTATTGGCCTAAGAAATCCTTCACAAACCCATAGCCCGATGAGTTTCGCGACACTAATTGCACTATCTTCCTCAAACGTTCCCATGTACAAAAAACAAGGCTTTAGATAGGCGGGTAAATGATTATAGCTTGTTTTCAAAATCGTCAAACAATACTCATCATTCACAAAACTCAAGTTTCTCTCTATCTCATGCCAATATTGTTGGGTGTGTTGGGATTTTGCCAAGAGACCCCCAATCACAACAATTGACAAAGGAAGTCCCTTACACTTCTCCACAATTCCCTTCCCAATTTGCTCGAGTTCAACGGGAAAACTTTCTACCCCAAATACAATTTTAGAGAACAAATCCCAAGCACTACCCTCATCTAAAAATTTCATATTAAGGAGGTTATTTGAGTTGGTTAAGTGGGCAGCCAAGTTTGACATCCTAGTTGTTACCAGTATTCGACTCCCGTTATTGAACTCAGGAAAGTAAAATTTCATCTTGTCCCACACCTCTAGACCCCACACATCATCCATCACAACCAAATACTTCCTACCACATAAATATTTGTATAGTTCTTCTCCTAATTCTTCCTCACTCTTATCCATCGATTTCCCTCTAACTTGAGAGAGAACTTCATCAAGAGTTCCCTTCACATTAAAATCTTGAGAAATTGTAGCCCACACACAAACATCAAATTTCTCTTTAATAAGTGGGTGTCCAAACACAGTTTTGGCAAGAGTGGTCTTACCGATGCCACCCATCCCAACAACAGGGATGATTAGGCGGCTGGATTCTCCTCCGGTGAGCCTATCCAGTAGTTGAAGAAGCATATCATCGCATCCCACCATCTCATGACTGTTCCTCCCACCAGCATCATCAGCGGAGACATTTCCGTGGAATTGAGGTTCGATTGGAGCCTTGTCCCCAACCATCTTCATGACATCTTTCTTGATCAACTCCATTCTTTTTATCACTTTCTGCAGATCATGATTGAAGTGGTGTCTGGTACCTGTGCATTCGTATGCAAGCCAGAGGTTAAAGAAATTGGCTGCCTTCTCAAGAGTTGGGGACTGGTCAAGAATGCGGTCCACAATTTCCGTTTCGATCACATCTTCAGCCTCATGAGCTGCATCTGCGATGCGAACCTCCAAGGGATCTGCTTCGTCGCTGTAGTCAAAAGGGGAATGGTACCCCTCAAGAAATTCCTGCAAGAAGTTGACTATTTCAGTGAGAGATTCAACTTGGTCTTTGTGGAGATAGATCGGAGGAGAAGGAAGACGCTCGATCTTGTCGATGATATGCATAAGAGAAAGCAGAGCTGCATAAGCTGCCATGAAAAATCTCTAAGAACTCAACTGTTTTTTCACAGTTTGTAAGGTTGAAAAATGAGAGGTTTAAGCTGCAGGTTGTGGATATACAGTTTGTGGCTATGAGGATGAGGATGAAGTTGGAGCTGATCGATAATATATTAATTGATTCATGAGCTGCCATATATGACTTCTAGTCAACTTGTTCTGGCTTGACTTAGGCGGCAAAGTAATGACAAAATGGTTGTCACAATTTCTTTTCTTCGAAATGTGGTTGTTACAACTACAACTTGTTGAAATGCAAAAACAATAAAACAATTAGCATGATAGACTGGTTTCACATTGATAAGGTTTTGTCATGATTTAGCCAATTAGTTAATTAAAGTAGTCTTTTTAATAAGTAAACTAACAAAGAAACTAAATCAAAATTATACTGACTTAAATTCTCAAGGATCTGCTTAATCATTTTACATGGATTACAAATTGGGGAAATAGGTAAAAATAGCTATTTTTCTCTAGCCAAAATGCATAATAATTCCCAATCTTTAATAACAAAGGGGGAATTTCAGAAGAATAAAGATATACCAATAAAATCAACAAATGCTAACATTATAAAAAAGGGGGAATTTCATCAAGCATGTACAAAAATTCATAAAGTAAAACAAACTCACATAGCTCAGCGCAATCGACAACGATTGTGATGCATGCACAAAAAATCATTTAAAATCGGAAAATGAAAAGTAGAAAAAGATGAACCTGAAATTCTCGAAAATGAAGAATTCGAACCTGTGGCTGACGGAAAACATGACGGTCGAGAATGGTTGAGTGGCGAGACGGCGCAGCATTTTTCCGTTAAATCTGAAGGATTTCTGAGTGGAATTGGAAGATGAAGAGAGAAAGAGAGAGAGAAAGAGAGTTTTGGGAGAAGATGAAAATTAGCACACTGCGCTACACTTGAAACGCGTGTTCCACACGACCACAATTTGGACCGATCGGCCCACTTCATTGTTGGACTTCCTGCATTTTATGGGCCTCAAAGTGTTAGAATTTTAATCATTTTTAGATAAAAGTGCATACTTTTGATTTTGTTAAATGTAGTTTAATTCCAAACTTTTTAATTCTCGCATAAAAATTATTCCGTCTTTCCCATTCAATAAGTCTCATTTTGTCATTTCGGATGTCCATTCAATAAATCTTATTTTTTTATTTGACAAAGATTAATATATTAAAACTCACTTTATATCACGCTCAAACGTGAATAGTGTTGTTTATTTTATTGTACAGTGTTTTTCCACTCAACCCACTTTAACATCAACAACAAATTACTACCTCAATCACACTCTTTATCATCTAACTCTCTTTTTTTTAATTTCCGTGCTCATCTCAAATGAGACTTATTGAACGGAACGGAGGGAGTATTTACTTTTCAATTTTATTTAATGTAATGTTCTCTCGGATATGATTTGGGGGGAAACTCGAAAATGACATGTCCAATTCAAAGTGATGTGGCGTTCAAAACGACATTGTTTTAATTACTATGTCATCGTTTTGACTTAGGAATTGAAAAAAAATTCAAATTACACGTCACTATTAATTTCCACGATTCGATGGGCAAACCGACTTGTGGCTGCTGTGTTTTGATATTTGGTGATGTTTTGAGGTTGTGTTTTTGTGTCTTGATGCCTCACAAAAGATCTATCATTTGTTTTGGGTTTAATCATTTGATTTAAATTTTAACAGAACATCAAATTCGATGCGGTAATTTAAGATAGATATTGTTTTGGGTTTAATCATTTGATTTAATTTTTAATTGTTAAATCAAAACGATATGGTATTGAACGCCACAACACTTTTGAATTGGACATGTCATCTTCAATTTTCTCCCAAATTATATCCGTGAGAATATAAAGAAAAATTGAAAAGTGGATATTTTTAATAGGTAAATCAAAATTTAACAAAAGGTGGGAAATTATTATGCAATTTAGCATATTTCTTTTGCGAACCCCAAAACTAGCCAAACAATTAAAAACCTAAGTACAAATCATTTTTTTTTTCATTATTGACTAATCTAACCTTAATGAAATTAGCTTAAAATAATTCAAAAAATAATGAGTGAAAAGTTAAAATACCTCAAATTAAAAATAAAAACAAATAATACTCCTAAATATATAGAAGATAAATAACACTCCAAAATCATGTAAAATTATAAATAACATACATAATTAGCATACATAACTAGCGTACATGATGAATAGAGGATACATGACTAGCGTACATGATGAATCTACATGACTAATGTCTAACATACATAACTAACACACATGATGACTATTATATAGTACAAAAATAGCATATAGACATATACTTCCTCCGTCCCGTTCATAATGCAAAGTTTCTTTTCGGCACAGGTATTAAGAAAAAGAGTATTAAAAGTAAAGATGGTGATTAGTGTATTAATAAAGTGATATAAAATATTTTTAAAGTAAATAATGTGTTTTTGATGTGATATAAAGTGGTTTTAAAGTGAAGAAAGTGTTACTGATGTGATATAAAGTGATTTTAAAATGAATAAAATAGATAAAGTGATATTCTAATTATTTCTATAAAAGGAAACGTTGCAAGATGAATGAGACACTCCAAAAAGGAATATGTTGCATTATGAACAGAACAAAGGGAGTATGTCGTAAGGAAGAAAAAATTCACCGGAAAAAGGTCGCAATATCATATGGGAAATAAGTAAAAATAGTCATTTTAGTAGATTTGTAAACCCAAACAACTGACCACTTCAACTTGAAAGTTGGGACCTACCAAGATTTGCAACGCTTCCTTTTCTTCCTTAGAAAGTACTATAGCTCTAACATAAAGATCCAGTTGTTGATTTTCGTATAAATCCTCTTGTTCGTCTACTATCTTTTTAGCAGACCGCACCGTTGATCTACTGCAATGCTTCACCAGAATATGTTTGAGCGTTGCTATCTCTCCAATTTCTGAAGGAATCTCCAATGTGGGGCATTTTAATCCTTTAAGGTGAAGCTCGTGAAGACATGGAAAGTGGGAGCTCTCCGACACCGTCCAGTTTTCTAGATCGCCACAACCGGACAATGCTAGTGACTTGAGGCTGGAGAATTGGCCTTCACTTGTTTCCCATTTGCATCTTCTGAAGGAACCACCTCCTAATTTGAGCTTCTGAAGATGGGGTAACGAACCTATCTTTGGCAACATGTCGTCAAACTTACAAAAATATGCGACCTTCAGAGTCAACTTCTTGAGGGAATGTGGGAAGCTAGCAATGTTTTGCAGAGACTCTTCGGCATTTGGAGAATGAGATTTGAAGTATAAGTTTTGTAGGCAATGTTCATAGTATAGCCTCAGTTTCTTGATATTGGGAATTCTGTTAACCACCTCTTCATTCAAGTCCAGATTATACACTCCTTTGAGCGTATGCAGATTCTCCATCACACCAATATCTTCATCATCATCATCTTTGCTGGTGGGAGGATTTGGGATTTCTAACTTTTTTGGGAACTCGACGTGCCTAAGTTGAGGCATTTTCCAAATTCCCATTGGTGCAATATTTATTATGTGACTCTCAAACCTATTAACTACTCAAAGCCTCCGCCAAAAAGAATAAAATAGGGAACCCATACCAACAAAATCTCAACAAACCTGTAAAAAGATATCCATGAATCAACAAAATCTCAACAAAATCACCATCACAATTGAAATTCATATTCTGCATGCTTCTCTACGTTAAATTCCAAAAGCCACTATCAATATGAAGTACGAAGTATTAAAAACTAACCTTTAAGGATGATCGCTGCGGATGCAAGCGGTGGCGGCGGTGGGGTTGGGGTGGAGTGGCGACGAGCAAAAAAACGTGATTTCAATTTGGGGGATTTGGATTTTGGATTTTTCGGGAAGAAGACAAAATGAGAGAATGCGTTGGGGATTTGGGTGATAGCTATGCAAGTCTAATGTAAATATTTGATTGCTCGATCTGTTTTAGTTTTCTATTTTATTTTCAAAATATTCCGATGCGCCTATATCAGTCAACATCTATAGCAGACAATTCAGAAAGTCTAGAAGAAAATAAATGTTCACATTTTTCTCATGAAAAATATTTATTACGAAGTAAAGAGAGAGAGAAAAAAAAAAAAAAGGCTTCAAGGTTCAAAATTAAATTTTCTGATTAGGATATTATGTGGCGTTTCATCGAACAGTTAAGTGGCTTGGAGCATTTCTCAGAAGAAAATGTTGACAGAAATTGTATTTAAATTAAGTGACTTAAACTTTTGACAAATTAATTAGAACTGTGAGGCCTTGGAAATTTAATGGGAAAACAATCTAATCAAGAAAAGAGTATCCTTTTGCATAAACAAGAAACTCGCGAAACAAAGAAACAAGATAATCATTTTGAGAAAATAAAGGAAAATAGAAATACAAGCAGGTAGGATGATGATAGAGCCACCAACCATATGCCGATGATCCATTTGCAATTTGATCCGCAACTTATTCCCTTCAACACAAATATCACAAAATGTTCGTCAATAAGAAGAAACTTGAACCTGAAAGTTGGGACCTGCCAAGCTTTGCAACGCTTTTTCGTAACTGTATACTATAGCTATAACATAAAGATCTCCGCATAAATCCTCTTGTTCGTCTGCTATCTTTTTAGCAGACAGCACCACTGATTCACTGCAACGTTTCAGCACAATATTTTTGAGCGTTGCTATATCTCCGATTTCTGAAGGAATCTCCAATGTGTGGCTGCCCAATCCAGAAAGGCGAAGCTCCTGAAGACGTGAAAAGTGGGAGCTATCCGACACTGTCCAGTTTTCTAGATCGTGACACCGGGACAATGCTAGGAAAATGAGGCTAGGGAATTGGCCTTCACTTGTTTCCCATTTGCGTCTTCCGAAGACACCACCTTTTAATGTGAGCTTCTGAAGAAGGGGTAACGAACCCATCTTTTGCAACATGTCATCAAAATCACAAACTATTGAGACGTCCAGAGTCAACATCTTGAGGGAATGTGGGAAGCTAGTAATGTTTTTCAGAGACTCTTCGGCACTTGGAGAATCAGAGCAAAAGTATAAGTTTTCCAGGCAATGAAGATAGCTAATACCATTCACTCCACTTCTTTCCCAAAAATCATAGTATAGACTCAGTTTCTTGATATTGGGAATTCGTTTAACCACCTCTTCATTCAACTCCAGATTATGCACTCCTTTGAGAGTATGCAGATTCTCCATCACAACAACATCATCATCATCTTTGCTGCTGGGAGGATTTGGGATTTCTAATTGATGCTTGAACTCGACGTGCCTAAGTTGAGGCATTTTCCAAATTTCCATTGGTGCAATAATTATAGGATCATGCAGATCAGATCTAATAATTAGTGTGTGAAGATTCCAAAGTTGACTGATTGAAGAAGGTATTCTGGTATTCGGTTCGACTCTAACAGCTGCATCAATGTACCGTGAATTTACGAATTGAAGAAGATCATCTACTGGAGAATGCAGACCCCTTGAAAGAACGTTGTCTATATTCAGTGTCCTCAACAATCTACTACTATATGGCAATTCAGTACTATAACCTGTATAAGAACGAGCATGTGTAGTCGCATAATTGTTGGCATTGAATCCCCCAAAAAACTCTTTGCGAACAACAATTCGACGATGGCTGCCTGATCCTTCACCAGGACTAATAACATGATAAAACCTTTGTTTTTGAGCTTCTTTCAAAGACAAATCTCTTAGTAAATCATGAATTTTGCAGTATTTCATATTCCCAAATACCCCCAACTTATCTACTAGAACAAGATTTCTATCGACTAGCTCCCTTAAGTACCCCTCAGCAATTGTTTCCAGACTCTTGTTGTTTATTGGCTTAAGAAATCCTTCACAAACCCATAGTCTGATGAGTTTTGAGACACGAATCGCATTATCTTCCTCAAACATTCCCATGTACAAAAAACAAGGTTTTAAATAGGTGGGCAAATGGTTATAACTTGTTTTCAATGTGCTCAAACAATACTCATCATTCACAAAATTTAAGTTTCTCTCTATCTCATGCCAATATTGTTGGGTCGGTTGGGATTTTGCCAAAAGACCCCCAATCACAACAATCGACAAAGGAAGTCCCTTACACTTCTCCACAATTCCCTTCCCAATTTGCTCGAGTTCAACGGGAAACCTTTCTACCCCAAATACAATTTTAGAGAACAAATTCCAAGCACTACCCTCATCTAAAAATTTCATTTTAAGGAGGTTATTAGAGTTGGTTAAGTCGGTAGCCAAGTTTGACATCCTAGTTGTTACCAGTATTCGACTCCCGTTATTGAACTCAGGAAAGTAAAATTTCATCTTGTCCCACACCTCTAGACCCCACACATCATCCATTACGACCATATACTTCCTACCACATAAATATTTGTATAGTTCTTCTCCTAATTCTTCCTCACTCTTATCCCTCGATTTCCCTCTAACTTGAGAAAGAACTTCATCAAGAGTTCCCTTCACATTATAATCTTGGGAAATTGTAGCCCACACACAAACATGAAATTTCTCTTTAATAAGTGGGTGTCGAAACACAGTTTTGGCAAGAGTGGTCTTACCGATGCCACCCATCCCTACAATAGGGATGATTTGGCGGCAGGATTCTCCTCCGGTGAGCCTATCCAGTAGTTGAAGAAGCACATCATCGCATCCCACCATCTCATGACTGTTCCTCTCACCAACACCATCAGCAACATTTTTCTTGATTCCGTGGAATTGAGGTTCGACTGCAGCCTTCTCCCTAACCATCTTCATGACATCTTTCTTGATCAACTTCATTTTTTTTATGACTTTCTGCAGATCATGATTGAAGTGGTCTCTGGTCGTGGTACCTGTGCATTCGTATGCAAGCAAGAGCTTAGAGAAATTGGCTACCTTCTCAAGAATTGTGGAGGACCGGCCAAGAATGCGTTCCACAATTTTGATTTCGAGAACATCTTCAGCTGCATGAGCTGCATCTGCGATGCGAACCTCCAAGGGATCTGCTTCATCGCTGTAGTCAAAAGGGGAATGGTAGGTCTCGAGAAATTCCTGCAAGAAGCTGACTTTTTCAGTGAGAGATTTAACTTTCTTTTTGTGGAGAGAGATTGGAGGAGATGGATGATGCTTGATCTTCTCTATGATATGCATAAGAGAAAGCAGAGCTGCATAAGCTGCCATGATAAATCTCTAAGAACTCAACTGTTTTTTTACAGTTTGTAAGGTTGAAAATGAGGGGTTTAAGCTGCAGGTTGGGGATAAACGTTTTGTGGCTATGAAAAGGAAAATACTGTATATAGAAGGATGAGGATGAGGACAATAATGGATGTTCAAACGAATTGCAGAGGGTAATTTTGTCTTCCTACAGCCTAATAAGTTTCACTGTTGGAGGAAGGATTAATGAGCTGCATCAGAAGAATTAAGATATACCAATAAAATCAACACATGCTAACACTATACCAATGGGGGATTTCAGCAAGCATATAAAAGAAAATTCAAAAGTAAAACAAACTCGCATAGTTCAGCGCAGTCGAGAACGATCGGATAATGAAAAATAGAAAAGACGAACATAAAATTCTCGAAAATGAATGAATTCGAACCTGTGGCTGACGGAAAGCATGACGGATCTCGACAATGCGTTGAGTGGCGAGACGGCGCAGCACTTCTCCGTTAAATCTGCAGGATTTCTGAGTTGAAGAAGATGAAGAGAGTGATTGTTTTGGGAGAGAGATTGTTATGGGAGAGAGATTGAAATTAGAAATCGAGATTTGCAGCTCTCATCTCATTGTAGCTTCTGCCATTTGGACTGACCGGCCCACTTCGTTGTTGGGCTTCTGGCATTTTCTAGTTTAGTTCTAAACTTTAAAAAAAATCACATAAAAAATATCTACTTCTAAATTTTTCTTTATGTTCTTTGTGATACAATTTAGGAGAAAAATCGAAGATGACATGTCTAATTCAAAGTGATATGATGTTCAAAATAGCATCGTTTTAATTAAACGACGTTGTTACGACTTATTAAAATGACCACATAACACGTCACTAATTAATTGCCACACTTCGACGAAAATTCGACAAAATAATGTTGGGGGGGTCAAACAAGCTCGACGACAAGAGGGAGGATCAGAGGGCGGATATTCCGATATTAAAGCAACGAGTGAGGAGTTGCTTTGCTTCTTCTTGATGTTTCTTTGGGAGGTTTAAATCCACACTAGCGCTGCCGTGCACCAGCCCAACCCCCCATCGCATCTCCCTCTCTTGGGTGCCGGCTTGGCCACCGCGCTTTGATAAAGTTAATATGCGATATATGTTGAATATGGCTTTATCTAGACTACCAAACATAATTGAAAAAGATAAATTTGTGTGATTATTCATTAGATAACTTAAATAACATGATTTTAACCGATATTCATCTATAATAGTGGCCATATGTGTAATATTTATCACTAAGAAATTGTATTTTTTTTTTTCAAATATCTGAAATTAATCTACAATCATAAAAAATGACCATTAAAAGAATCAAATTACTCAAATAAAATCAAAACGGGCTATCCATAGCTGAAGCCCATTAGGCCCAAAATCATTATTCTCATCTTAATCGGCCCAAAGAGTAGAATCCCTCGGCCCGTTTATTAGCCCATTTTCAGTATATAAACCACACTAGGGTTTCACTGCCACACACATAGCTCTCTCTCTCTCTCTCATTATCCTTCACTCTCTCTCTCTCTCTCTCACTCAGCTGCAATCATGGCGGATAGGGGAGCAGGTGGCGACCGCGGCGGCTTCGGCCGTGGATTCGGTGGAGACAGGGGCGGTCGTGGCGGACGTGGAGACAGAGGCGGCCGTGGGCGTGGTCGCCGCCCCCGCCGCGAGGCGGAGGAGGAGAAATGGGTCCCCTGCACCAAGCTCGGCCGATTGGTGAAGGACGGCAAAATCAAATCCCTAGAACAAATCTACCTCCATTCCCTCCCAATTAAGGAGTATCAAATCATCGATACCCTAGTTGGCCCGTCACTGAAGGACGAGGTGATGAAAATCATGCCGGTGCAGAAGCAGACCCGCGCCGGGCAGAGGACGCGGTTCAAGGCATTCGTCGTCGTCGGCGACAGCAACGGTCACGTCGGACTCGGCGTGAAGTGCTCGAAGGAGGTGGCGACGGCGATTCGTGGCGCAATTATTCTGGCCAAGCTGTCGGTTATCCCCGTGAGGAGGGGATACTGGGGTAATAAGATCGGGAAGCCGCACACGGTGCCGTGCAAGGTCACCGGAAAGTGTGGGTCTGTTTTGGTGAGGTTGGTTCCGGCGCCGCGTGGTTCTGGAATTGTGGCGGCGCGTGTGCCGAAGAAGGTGTTGCAGTTCGCCGGTATCGATGATGTGTTTACCTGCTCCCGTGGATCGACTAAGACTCTCGGAAACTTTGTGAAGGTCTACTTTCGTACTGCTTCTCTTTATTTAGCTTTGAGTTGGTTTTTATGCTTGCGTTTAAATTACTGCGATACTAATTGAGTTTCTGCTTTGTTGTTTAGTTTATCGTTTTTATCAATTCTTAAGCTCGATTTTTGCTATGTGTTTGATGGTTTGTATAGTGATACTGTGTAGGTTGGTGTGAATAATGTGATGATGAAATGATGATGAATTATTGAGCTTGTGACACAGATATGGGATCATATGTACAAATTTAAAGTTGATTGCAGTTCTATAGTGAAGATTTAGGTTTATGTTGTTTTTGAATCAGTTGTTGATGATACATTTATGAAAATCTTGCAAAGAATGTGGTTTATATTTATTATTATTGTCGAATATTTATAGTGATATGCTTATTTGTTGTCGTTGTAGCATCTGTACATGATAATTATTAAGTTTGATCATCATATTGAATTTCTTCTAGCAACTGTTTTAATTGATTTGCAGTATAATTATACATAATTGTTGTCCTTTTACATAATACAATGCATTTTGGATAAGAAATGTACTTGTTTTTGAGATACTATAATAATAGCTTCGATTTGTCAATGACAGGCTATTCTAGCAACAATTGATTTTTGGAATAATTGTGTAATGGGACCAATTTGATTTCAAGATGCTGTTAAAATGGGTTCATTTATGTTGATGACTAGGCTGTACTAGCAACATTGTTTCGTTGTTTATGCTGGTTAACAAGTGGAGGTCTGTAATCGTCATTGAGTGTAACGAGACTGATCTAAACTTGTTCTATTTACAGGCGACTTTTGACTGCTTGTTGAAGACCTACGGCTTCCTTACTCCAGACTTTTGGAGGGAGACTCGATTTTCAAAATCACCGTTCCAGGAATACACTGACTTGTTGGCAAAGCCCACTGGGAAGATTCTACATGTCGTGGACGATGTTGAGGCCTGAGCGTAAGAAATGAGTTCATCTTTTTGTTAGGACGCATGTCTCTTCTCTTTATAGATTTCGACTTCAAATTTTGTATCTTTGGTTTGTCGAATTGTTTCTTTTAGTTCTCTTTTATTTCAAAACGGGTGTTGTTCATCCTGATCTGGTTGGGATGCTTGTCTTGCCTTAGGCCTTTAGTCTTGTTTCCAATGCCAGAGAGGATCTCTACTATTTTTCTTCCTCAACTCTTCTTTGTTATGAACCTACATTTCTCAACTAATTGTCCATTATCCTCACTTATCTCAAGTTTGATGCTCAATTTTCACAATTTGGTTGTAGTCATTGCATAGATTAAATGCTTTTGTTGGGTTTATACTTTATGATTTGGAGGTATTTGTTTTTTTTAATGGTACTCTTATATGTAGGACTATAAAACTTTACACAATTTTCCAGGTGAAGTCTTCCCAAAAAGAGATTATTTGTGAATGGCATTCCTGGCTAGTTGGAATTTATTGCAAATTTAGAGTTTTGTCTCTCTTTGGAGAGATTTAATCGTGGCACCTTATTGTTATGTTACCAAAGTTTGTCATTAAAATTAATAAATTTTCGTTTACTCTTTTCTCTATCAAACAAATCTCATCTCATGGCCTTTATTCTTGTTCTAAGATGAAAGATTTATCTTTGCACTTCCGTTACCTATCTTAATCAAGTGCTTAAACTAGTTCGTAATATAGAAAATCAATGGGTAATACCATCGACCCTTAAAAAAGTATGATTCAGTATCCGTTTGATCCGGTGGACTTGTTTTCTTAATACTCGTGGCGAGCAATATTAAGACATGGTAATCGGGATGGAGGGTGCCGAACAGTAATATGACCTGCATTAAAACATGGTAAGAGGGATGGAGAGTGCCTAACATGGCATGTTTAGTGGGACGGAGGGACATAGGAGAATACTCCTTCCGTTTCGTTCAACTCGACTCATATTTCTTTTAGGGCATGCTACTCAATTTAGCTTGTTTCCTTTTTGGCAAAGATTAAGTTTACTGACCCATCTAATCAAATCACTTTGTGAACGATATTTTAGTGATTAAGTACTAGTATATCTATAATAATCATATTTAAGGAACAGTGAAAATATATTCGCAATTACTTTATCATCACAATAAAATATTTTATAATATGCTAAATATATTTCTTATATTTAATTTTTTAATACTTAATTTTCGTGACGGGGGGAACCAAACCAAGTTGACGAAACGAAGGAAGTATATTTATTTATTAGAAACTACGTGTATGAAAGAAGAGACGCACTCTTGTGCATAAGTCTCCACCATTTGCACACTAACCGACCCGACCCGACCCGACCCGCCCGTCCTGCGCGTGGGTCTCACTTGCCCTTTTTTTCCAGATTTTTTTTTCCGACGGAACCTTCAACTCCGATTTTACGGTTCCGCCTTCACTCTGATTACTAAAATTAGGATAATCGGCGAGCAATAATTTGGATTTTTCGGCTCGCTTCGAGGCCTTCAGCTCACCTTGTTCGAATTTTGACTAAAGAAGAAACGGTAAATAATAAAAAAAAAAACTAAAATAAAAAAAAATGGTCAAAAGAGATTGACCCGAGTCAAACGGGTCCGGTCGAATTGGGTGAGTTATGCACAGTGGAACAGTTCCACACGAGTTTTTGTCATGAAAGAAAGAATCTTTCACTTGGAAATGAATTGGGCCAAGATCAACCCCCCCCCCCCCGCGCTCTCTCCAGTACCCACCCATGCACGCGCACACACACTACACACATTCCTTTTTGAGGTATTTCCACTTTAATCAAATATAGAAGTAGGTTGAAAAGTATTTTAAAGCTCAAGATCTAATAATCTTGATAGATTCCACTGCTCTTGGACTTGATACCTTTTTCTGTTTTTTATTATTTTACGCGTGATTATTCAATAAAATGATACAATCATCCCAGATACTTTGATTTTATACATTAAAATAATACTTCCTCCATCTCACCGTTTTCCATTTTGGAATGTCCAATTATATTTGGTCTGTTTTTTTTAAAGAAAACAATTAGTCTATATTTAACATTATAAAATATTATATTCACACTACATGTGGCTCACCATCCTATCTAAACGCTACTAATTTACTCCCACTACACACTATCCACTATCTCATCTATAATTTTATTAGCATTATAATATTGCATTTTCTTTATACTTAATATCTTTTTTCTTAATCTCCGTACCCATATGAACTAGGCTTTATTCGACGGACCGAGGGATTACATGCTATTAATAAGGGATCATAAAGTAATGTATAATACACTCGTGGTGGGATAGTTACAATCAAATTTATCATTTAAATCGACAATATGCGATAGGCATGCTGTCGACGAAAATTATAAAGGGATTAGTCCCTAGTTATTATTGTTGGGTCCACATGCCTAAAGCGAAATAGTGTAAGAGTTAAAATAAAGAATTAGAACAATTCCCAACTTTTATATAAATATAAGAAAGAAAGAACAAAAAAGAAAAAAGGAAAAATAGAAAAAAGTTTTAAAGAATTAAAAGATTATTAGGCTTAATATTACTTGGTATATATGGAAGTATATAAAATAATTTAACAGTTCAAATATTAATATCCATTCTACTATATATTACTAATACTTGTATTATTTCTACTACTTTTGGATGCGGAAAAATTACAAATAAATTTAAACATTAAGTTCCTAATTAATTCTCAAGCTGTTCACTTTTTCTCAGAAAAATATGTAAAATAAGTCTTGAAACCCACAAAAATAAAGTGGGAAAAAAATATAAAAACTAATAATGAATGCCAGCTCTCGAGTTGTGAGGAGGCAGCACAAGTATCGGTAATGAGAATTTTAATTATTCTTTTTTACAATAGAATTTAATAATTTTTGTTTTTTGAGCAGGAGAATTTAATAAGTTTTCAATTGCATAAAGTGACAATTTGTTTATGGGATTTCATATGAGAATAGCAAAAAAATAGTCCTATCCTATGTTTTCATATTCAGAGCATTTAATATTTACCAGGACTTATTTAATGTTTCTTTTCTATTTTGTAACTCTCTCTCTCTCTCTCTCTCTCTCTCTCTCTTCCTGTGTTTATTATTTTGTCCATATGTGTAATTTGATTTCTTAGGACTCAGATTTTGAGCTCAGGTTTGCAGCATGGCTTCTGAGGATTTTGTTCTCTTCTAGAGAGAGAATGTTTGAACACCTCTGGAACCATGCCAGCTCAATTCTCGCTCTCGGAGCTATTCTCTCTCTCTTGGATTCTCGATTTTTCTCTGGTAAGATTTTTTGCTCTGTTTGTCGTTTCTTGAAATTTTCTTTCGTTTGTTAAATAAATTCATGCATTTTCTTGGATTTGATGGATTTTGGGAGCATAAAGATGTGATCTTTACTGCATTTTTACGATTTATGCTTTCTTGAATTTGATGGGCATTTCTCTCTTTTCGTAGATTGAGTGGTTTCAATTCTTGCAAGTCGAGGGCTTTAGGAATTTGTTTGGTACTGCTAATTAAGGGTTTTTTAGGATTTGTGTTGTGAAGAAGTTAAATTAAGGTTGTTGTAAGAGAGTGAGAGAGGAATAGTGAGAGAGGGGAAGAGAGAGAGACAGAGAGAGAGAGAGAGAGAGAGAGAGAGAGAGAGAGAGAGAGAGGGCGATATAGACGAGGCACCATTGAATGGTTGCTCAGAGAATGGGATCTCAAAGGGGTGATGGTAACAGCACTGTGGGAACCCTAATCCAAAACCCGAACCTGGACCCGAAATCAAACCAATTAGCTAGGCAGGGCTCTTTGTACAGCCTCACTCTTGATGAGGTGCAGAATCATTTGGGGGATTTGGGGAAACCCCTTAGTAGCATGAATCTTGATGAGCTTCTCAAGACTGTGTTGACAGTTGAGGCTAATAATCAAACAATGGAAGGTGTTGAGTTTGGGCAACCCGCGAAGCAGCAGCCTGCATCGGGCTCATCTTTGAATAGACAGTCTAGTGTAACAATCACGGAGGATCTTAGCAAGAAAACCGTCGATGAGGTGTGGCGCGATATCCAGCAGGAGCATAGAAAGAGCAGTCTTGATCGAAACGTTACTCTTGGGGAGATAACGTTGGAGGATTTCTTGGTTAAGGCCGGGGTGGTTGCTGACTCATCCCCGGGGAAGAAGAATTCGGGGTCGGTTGGAGGAGGGGTTGATATGATTGGACTGCCTCAGCAAGCTCAATGGATGAATTACCCGATTTCAGCAGTTGCTCCTCAGCAGCAGCAACAGCAAAGTATGATGCCCGTTTACATGCCGGGCCATCCAATCCAGCAGCCTATTCCGTCTGTCTTGGACAATGCTTACCCTGAAACCCAAATTATGTCATCTTCCCAACTGATGGGTACACTGTCGGACACCCAGACAACGAGACGAAAGAGGGGCCCGGATGATATAGCTGAGAAGGGTGTTGAAAGACGGCAGAAGAGGATGATCAAGAACAGGGAATCTGCAGCACGTTCACGAGCAAGGAAGCAGGTGCCTTTTTGTTGCGGTCGATGATTCTTGTTTATTGGCTGTTGGCATATGTTATTTATTTATTGATTATTGATGTGCAGGCCTACACCCATGAACTGGAGAACAAGGTTTCGCGACTCGAGGAGGAGAATGAAATGCTCAAGAGACAACAGGTTGGCTTTTCCACTCTATACTCAACATCAAAATTTTGTTTTCTTGTATGTAATAAAATTTGTTACAGTTCATTTCTTGCTAAATGCATAGCTTCTCAGCTCACCTTAGACTCGGATTCAAATTGGTCATGATGTTAACATTTAATGGCTTGTACTGCCACTATTTCACCTTTGTTTGCCACTCAGTTTGTTGGCTTCTTATGTAGTGGTTGCATTATTTTACTAATTTTTGTTTGCTTTTTTTTCCCTAATTAGTGGGTTCACGAATCATGATTGCTTCCATTATCTCCCCACGTTCTTAACGCGGAGAATCTGTGGCTGATGATTAGCATTCTAATAACTTGTTTATGCTCTGCTGGCTCGTTGATTATGGTCATCTGAAACAATTGTAGATTTGTTAACATAATTAATTTTATCTATCATTTAAATTGGAGTTTTGTTTATGTGTCTGTTTATGGTTTTTCCGGTTTGATGGGCAGAGGAGGATCAAAATTCAAAATCATGCAGCTTATAGAATCTAATAGAAGAGCATTGATATTTTTACTATTCAATAATGAAGTGCATAATTTGAAATGCATAATAATAAATTGTTGATAGATATATGTCAGAAATCAGAATAATTTTTATAATAGGTTCCTGCAAAACATAGAATTAAATGTTACAAATTGATAGCTGAGCTTTTTTAGGGAAAAAATCGACTTTGGTGAAATTATTCCTTTTTTGACTGGAAGTAAGTAGTTTTGATGATTTGCTGCCATGATGGATTTACTTTACTAGTGTTATGTACCTGCATAAGATTTACCATACAATTTGGTGACTGCTTGCTGCACATTTCTTCACACGATAGTCGTTTTAACAGGCTATTCGCATCGTTTGCATTTTTATTATGCTCAATTGCATCATAAATCTATCTAGCATGTTTAACATTACACTCTAACTGCTTGGATCCGAGGAAGATTTTATGTCGGACCTACTGTTGAAGGAACTTTTTTCTTTCTCTTCTGCAACTCTCTACATCAAAATGTAGTCATTGAAACTTGATCAACTTTTTTAGTTTCTGTATTGAAGATTAAGCCCCGTTCATGCATTAACTGACCTTAAAACTTCATTTGTGTTTGGCATCAATATTCAGCCTTAGAGCTAAACATTATGAGATTCTTCTGTTTCTGAGATTAAAAATAGGTGCAGGGATCAGTAATTTCGTTAGTTCTCGATCTAAACACATAATAGAAGACGTAACTTCAACAGAACTACTGAACTAAAATATAATTTGATACATTCCTTTCAATTATCCAGATTCCGCTTGTTAATTCTCAGTTTCTGATATCAAATACACAATGGCGTAGAAGTAGGCTTATCCTTTTAGACTAGTTAGTTGGCCAATGTTACTAATCAATTTTCAATTTTTGGAAAAAGTTCCAAGTTTCCACTTCATGCATGTAAATTACTATATAGTCCAGCTCAATTCCATTCTTGAACTTATCGTGGATTGATGACTGTATGAGCTCCATCTCCGCGAATTGGAACGAGCTATTACTAGTGGAAACGTAGGACATGACCAAATGCACTCACGTTTTCTCTCATTATACTACAGTTTTATAATATGTTGTCGATATCTTGCAGGAATGGGAGAAGGTGCTGCCGAGCATACCACCACCACAGCCGAAGTTTCAACTGCGTAGAACGAGCTCAGCCCCCATGTGAGGGTAGTGTAGATTGGATTGCACGTTTTTGTCTTCTTCTTTATTAGTTCAGATTAGCTGCTAGTGTTAGTTTTTTCTTCTTCTTTTTCGACTTTTCTGCTCGAGTTCCCTCCTTGTCTAGATGACAGACAGCCTGTGGATACGATCTTCGACTATGACCTCGACCTCGACCTCGACCTCGACCTCTGTTGCTTGAACATCCTTAGGCTGTCATGTATGTACATTTTTATAGTGTCAAGCAACCTGGGATTATATGAAATCTTGTGATAATTTGAGTCATAGTTTGCCATGAAACTTTGCTCCTCCTCCATTGATAGATTTCTTGATGCTTCTTGATTTTGATCAAACTTTATTTTTGAGTAGATGCTATGCTCTGGTTAATCTTGATTTACAAAAATACAACGTCGTTCCGGTTCTAGACGGGCGATGGCATAGGCCCCTTAAAAAATAAGGGCCCACTGAACTTTTTTTCTTTTTTTTTTTTTGCATTCTTTTCTCAAACTTTTTAACTTGCCTACTTTAAATTCAACAAAAAAACTGCCCTACTTGAAAAAGTAAACGTAGATGCATCATCTCTTTCGAACAATCTTCAATTACAGATGATTCCCAAAAAAAAAAAAAAAAGAAAGAAAGGAGTCCCTAAAAAAAAATTGGTTTATAAATTTTTATGATAATTAGCTTTTTGGATGCCGAATCGAATATTTATGCTCCATAGGCTTGAAACTAAGATTGGTAATATTTTATGAAAGCGCACAAAATTAATAGGCTTAGTGTGAGGGTGTGCGTGTGTTAGTCTAGTGGTAGTATGGTTAATGTCCGGACCAAAAGTCACAGGTTCGAATCCACCGTCACGCGGTATTTTAAATTTTCTTGTAATATGATTAGTGTGAGGTTTTATTATATTTGTATAGTTATCATATTGACACATCTGGCGCACACGATTTGTCAGCCCTATTTGAAACATAGGTAAAGTTGTGATGGCAAATCACGCTCTTTATTTGGCGCGAAAAAATGGTGCAGATTCAAAAGAAACCTTATCTGCATCAACTTGTTTTAAGAAATTATTTGCTAATTTTGGACAAAACAAACTCACCAACTGTCCAAAATATAGCTTTCAAGTTACTTCTGCATGGAGATTTGGTTTGCTTTTACATAAACCTCTCTCTTTAATTGCCTTTCTCAAAAGCAACATTTTCACAAACACCACAAGCAAAGAAGTGTTTCTGCATATATAGTTCCCAAAATCCCATCATTCCTCACTAAGCAAAAACATTCTACACCAAATCTTGAGTGGATATGGAGAAAGGGAAGAAATTGGCACTTCTTGTGGGGTGCAACTATCCGGGCACCGCCAACGAGCTCCGCGGCTGCCACAACGACGTTCTGGACATGCGCGCGGCACTCATAAGTAGGTTCGGGTTTGACCTGGACCATGTCGAGCTCATCATAGACAAGCCCGGTAGCCCCGTCATGCCTACCGGTGCCAACATCAAGAAGGCACTCGGGAGTATGATTGATCGGGCTGAGGAACACGACGTCTTGTTCTTTCACTACTCGGGCCACGGGACTCTGATCAAGCCTCACAATTCATTCAAGAAAGAGGAGGAAGCCATTGTACCTTGTGACTTCAATCTCATCACCAGTTAGTTCTTCCCTATTTCTATTTTCCCAAAAAATTGATCGAATTTAGTACTTACCTTAAGTTTCTTGATAGGTGTGGACTTCAGGCAGCTTGTGAATCGTGTTCCGAAAGGCGCAACTTTCACCATCTTCTCCGATTCTTGCCACAGCGGTGGTTTAATCGACAAAGAAACGGAACAGATAGGCCCGTCTGCTGCAATCCGAGACGTCGCCATTGCTGCTGAACCTTACCACAAGCTGAAACTGATCCCTTTCCAAGTAATCATGCAGTATTTCACTTCTTTAACCAACAAAATCGGCACAGACATAGGTACACATTTGGTGGACGTGTTTGGAGCAGATGCCAGCCTTATGTTTCACCACGACAGGGTGAAACATGAGGAGCAGCCCATCAGCAAGCCACTGAAGCAAGACGAAGGGATCTTGCTCAGTGGCTGCCAGACAAACGAGACGTCTGCTGACGTGCAGATCGTGGGGAAGCCGTGTGGAGCATTTAGTTATGCCGTTCAGATGGTGTTGAAGGAGAATCCCGGCCCGTTGAGCAATAGGGAAATTGTGTTGCTAGCTAGAAACATTCTGGTGCAGCAGCATTTCAACAACCAGCACCCATGCCTTTACTGCAGTGAAGAAAATGCTGATGCAATTTTCTTGAGTTCACCACAGAAACCAAATCCAAAATAGAGCATGCAAAATCATACCATGAATTCTCTATTTTATATAATAAGATCTCTAGCTAAGAAGTTGTTTTATGGAAGGAAAAAGAAAAAAGTTACAGATTCCCAAAAATAGCTTTCTGTTTGGAAAATCTTGCTCAAAAGGCTTCTGATAAAACACCATTACCTTAGTTTGAAGCATTTCTAATTTTTTACAGTTTGCCTTTTCCTGCTACAACATTCCTTTTTCCTTCCTTTTTTTTCCAAAAAATGAACTGTATACATAATATCAAACCAGGAAAGTAAACATTTTCAAGAAATTTGGGAAAAAAGGATAAAAACATCATTCGCACAACACAAATATGAGCAAGAAAAGTAATTGTTGCAACAGCGATGTACATAGAAATTCAAGTGTATTATATACTAAAATGAAAGAGAAAGTGTATTGACAGAAAACTGTGTATAGATTCTACAAGGGTGCATTGCTCCCTAAAGGAATTACTCTACAGGAGGAAGCAACGGCTCGTGAAAACTAGAGATAGAGAGACTAACTCAGATCTTTCCAAACACGAAAATCAGTAGTTGAATCATTGTAATTTACAACTTTGTCCTGGCACCCTAACATAAACGTGGTCCTAATAGTATCTACATTCATCAGAGCATGTGCTGAGCCACTCGGACTAGCAAAAACCGCGACTTCATCAGTGCCGACTGTTACCTCAGAGTATCCCCTTGCCGCTTCTTTGTTTTCCAGCTGCAAATCAAACATCAAAGCTATTGTTACCAACAGACTAGGAGAAACACATCATCAAGCAAGACTGCTCAAAAGATATGATAAATGAAGTCAGATTTCATGAAGGATATATCATGTGCCTTGTAAAAGTAATACTCACAACGGCCAAAAAAAAAAAAGGTGTATAGGAACAGAATAGCATGCTAACTTTCATTCAAATGCTTTTCTTGGTCATCAGGAAAAACTTATAAAATCCTTCTAAGTTCTAACCAGTGCATTCTCATTCCCTCCCGTCTTAGAAGTTCAAGGGACATACTAAACTAAAGCTCGCATTATTTAAAGTCAAAATCGCTCATCACAGAAAACGAACTTTTAAGCAGAATAGTAGAATACACTTCACACGTTGTACAATCTCAGTGTCCAGAATCACTAAGGTCACTCAGAGAAATCGTATATCAATCAATTCCATGTCTAGATATTGTATATACAGGAGAATACATACTCTGAGCACAGTTTTAGCTCCCCATATCACGAATGTCTCGTTAGTAGTGTGGTGTCTGTGGTTTCCTCTCAAAGTTCCCGGTCTGATCTCACCCACATGAGCTGAAGCACAGGAAACCGCTCCACCTGCAAATCACAGTTCACCTCACTGAAAAACGATATAACGCAGTATTCCAATGCAAGTTCCGATTTCAATATTTCATGATACAAATTTACCATCATTCGGATTTTCACAAATCACACACTGGGATTTGCAACAATTGTTCAAACTTCAAAGCCATCAACAATGTGTTCCAATGGTAGGAAAGAAACAAATTCAAAGTATCATCAGTTAAAGCCCAAATTAGAGTGATATAGGTTTAACGGCGACAGAAGATCAAAGGCATGCCCTTTCCTAAATCAGAAAGTTGCACCTTACGCAACGACAGTAGTACCACACCCTCCCTTCAAACATTGCTCAACAAATTGTTCTTCCCCAAATAAAATGCTCAACTCAAATTAACCTAACCAGTTCCACATTCATCCAGAATCACAAAACCAAAACAAAATTGAGGAAGAAAACCGGAAAAATTACCTGAAACACCGAATTTCTGAGCAACTGAAATGGGATCAATCAACCAGCCACGCTTATCCTTCATCAAGGGAGACGAATCCGAGGAGAATTTGACAACCAATCCACTAGAATCCGTCAAGTAACCGCGGTTCTTGTCAATTGTAGTATACGAGGATTGTTGAAACGGCGGATTACTGTTGCGGTGCTGCAATCTGAGCGAAATCCATGCGAGAAGACAAAAGATTGAGAGCAGAAACGGGAATGCGTGGGGTTTCTTGAGGAAAACCCTGAGCGAATTCAAACGGGTCGATGCAGTTGGTGGGGTTTGCGGCTGGAACTGCGGAATCGAGTTCGGATTCGGGTCGGATATCGGGAGCGGGTACGAGGAATACGATGGTCTTCTAGGGTTCGCCATTGATGTGGATTTCGAGAATTTGAGGAGCTAATTTCTTCACTGAACTTGCATCATTGCTTTTACTCTGTTTTGCTTAATTTTTTATTTGGGTTTGTTAATGGCGGATATTTTCTCTTTTAGGGGCTATAAACAAAATTATGAAATTTAAGGGGCCGAGATGCAATTATATATATTCTCCTAAAAAAAGGAAATGCAGTGGCATATGTTTTTTCAATCAATACACAAAATTTCCTGAAAAAGAATGCAATATACAAAATAATTTTCAATACATTTTCTCTCCAATTTTGCGATAAATTGTATTTTCCATTGTAAATTTATGATTTAATAATTTTTCATGTCATTTTAAATTTCTAATTCAAATACTATTAGATTTTGGAGCTAAATCAAATAAAATTATTATAGAATATATGTATGCTATATTATTATACTAAAAATATATTAGAAATAATTATTTTATTGTTTGTCACTTTATTTTTTTTGTATGCTAAATATATTGTTTGTATAGAAAATTCACATGGATTGATTTTATAGTTTGAAATATTTAATTATCAATAATTTTATTCGGACATACTATTTCTGGACATACGTGCTTGAAATCCAAAAAATATTGTCCGATTACCTTCAAAATTTCTTTCCTACTCCGACCCCCTTCTAAAATATCGATCTCACGCATACTCGCACCCAAATTTTACTCTCATCCACACCCAAGTTCTAAACTTGTGAATATAAATTGGAATGAAACTTTATAATTAAAATTTCAAAAGTGTATGTTTATTAATAACCAAACTATCGAAACTATGAAATAAAACTATTAGTTAAAAATTCCGTCAAATCCGTTTTTTTACCATCATATGTCTGAACATAGTATGTCCAAATCGCACTACCTTTTAATTATATAGATATAATAATACTTAAATAATATTCTACTGATAATATTTTAAAAATGTAAAATTTGAAATAAGATCTCATTGAACAGCACTGGCAAATCTAATACTCCCTCCGTCCACGAAATGATTATCACATTGTGGACGACATGAATTTTAAAAAAATGGTAAGTAATACTGGATAATAATAGGTATTATTGTGAGTGGAGTAAGAATCTCACAATAAATGTGAGTAAAGTAGTGAAAAATATAAGGTTAAATATAGTGTATTATATTGGCTCTACTACTATAAAAGGAAATGACAATCATTTCGTGGATGAACTTAAATGATAAAAGTGACAACCTCTCATGGACGGACTTAAATCTATAGTAAAATTGTATAAATTAATAAAATTGTAACCGGAAAAAATTATTAGTATTATTTTAAAAAATTATAATTTATCGTATTTAATTTAAGGAGGCTTTTTTTGAACATTAATTTAGGGAGGCTTTACTATAGCTAAATATATGAGATTGAAACACCAAAAAAATAGCAGATGTATATAACTTTTGCTCTTCGATTATTATTCCATTAAATCACTCAAGAACTTTACGGTCTATGTGAGACGGTTCTGTTCCCATCAGCCTCAGAGTCTCTCCTCCATTCACCGGCCGAAAATGAACGCTTGTCGTCGGCCGGGAGGACGAGAAATGGCCGGAAGGTCATCACGAGGCCGACGAACTCAACCACGTTTAACATGAAGAAAACTAGGTGCACACCTGCATTGCAACGAGAAATTTGCTGTCAAATATGCTAAAAGTAGGTGATTTTGATAGTATTACATAAACATATGCAAGAAAATTCTGATCAAAATGCAAGATTTGTACCTGGTAAGAAGTCTGCATCCAGGCGCCTTTGCGCGTAAGAGAGACTGACGAGACGAGAAAACGATGTTAGAATGCGTAAATTTAGGAGAAATCGCGCGAAAATATGAATAATATTAAGAAAATGCTGATAAACAGCTGCAACTACGGGACATAACGAAGGGTGTTAACAATAGGCAAATGACGAAGAATATGCAGAGAAATCGAGTTGTGAAGAAGAGGAAAATAAGAAAAAACTCACAGGGAACCTCCGGCTGCAGGGCCGATAGCTTTACAAAGAGACATAGCGGTCATGGATATGCCATTTGCAGCTCCTCTTCGCTCTTTCGACTGAAAATGGAGATAACAGTTAGATTTGTAAATTCGGACGCAAAATTTTGATCCATCGACGTGTCTGAAACAGAATATTGATAGGGAGAAAACGGAACTAACCACTGCTCTATTTTGAAGAACTAACAAGCCCGTCGTGATAGAAATCTGTTTATGTTTGTCATAAATCAGTTCGAAAATACAAAAAAAAAAAAAAAAAGAATGAAAATATCGATGAATAATGTTAGGTTCGACAGAAAGGAGAACTCACAGCGAGTACATTCTTGATCATCGAAGCACAATTAAGCAGCAGTAAGAGAATCAAACCCGATAAATTGGCTAAAAATGGGAAAATTGATAGCAATGGTATAGTAATGACCTGCAAAGAGATAAACAGGCAAGCAAAATGTTAGAACAAAAAGAAAAAGGGATTAAAAAAATTGCATACATACAAGTTTTAAAGAGACGTACAGCTCCTATACGGGAGACCATGACGGGCCCAAGTATCCTCTCGATCCAGGTATAAATGGAGAGCTGAAAGAAGAGCATACCAACCCCTGAATGATCGAAGAATCTTCAAATCAGATATGTCGAAAGATACATCAAAACCGAGACGGTGGAGTAACTGTACCTGTGATCGAGAGAACTTCACCGACATCTGCCGAGTCAAATTGTAATCCCCCGAGCCTCGTTGAGCTGACAGCCCACAAGGAGAATATCTAGAGAGAAATAAAATAAATATTGTACTTAACTTTTTGCGCAACGAGAAATGACAAATTCTTCGTAATACAGCGAAGAAAATACCTCACTGTAGGCCATATCGTGAAGTTGGAAAATGCAGTACACCATGATAGCAGACATCAAGGGCCGATTTCTTAAGAGACTTTGTTCAGCGACGGGGTGTCCGAGCTCGGAATCTTCCACTTTCTTCAACTGAACAGACTCGTGTATATCGTTCTGTGACAGAGAATCTTGGGCTATGGTTTCTTTATTATGGGCATGAACAGTTTCCTGCAATTATTTATTTTTGAATATGTAAGAAAAGAGGAACGAACTGATGACTGTGAATATGCAAGAAACAGGACGGCATAGGAGAGAAACATACCGGAAGCCAGAAGCAGAGGATCAACGCCACCAAAGCAAAGGCTGAGATCACGAGACAAGGTAAAAAGTACGGAAACCTACCATCGATATTAATAACAATGCACAGTCAGTTTGCGACTCAAAATCACGTAGACGAAAGGAATGAATGGGTGAAATAGGCTTTACCTTCCAAATATAGATTTTTGAGAGAAGATGTCTGGATATTTTTCTGCAGGCTAAAATTATACGAGTCAACTGAAATGGCACATATAGATTTTTTAAAGTATGCACTAAATTATGTCGATCATCTGCCATTGGAGTGTCGCGCTAGAAATTACCTGTGCAAGAAAACCTCCAATGGCAGGACCAATGACCAAGCCTATTCCCCAAGATGTGCTAATCTACAATTAATCGAAAAGAACATAACAACCCAACAATTATGATGAATTTTGATAAGATGAGGCAATGGGTAAACGAAAAGAATAAAGGATCAAAAGCCTCACAACTGACATCCCAAAAGCTTGATGCTCCGTACGGCAAATTTCAGAAGCATATGCCTTCAAAAATGAACAATCACTAGTTATTAAGAATTTATTCAGCCAATCTAGCAAATATTGCACTAATAATAAAAATCTTCATAGATATCTAATAATATAGTTTAATTACGAAGATGGTTTTGGATCAACGTACCCTTAAAGGTCCGAGTGTTCCAGATAAACTTCCAAGAAGGAATCTTGTAATAATGGCCATCCAAAAGTTTACACTAAAACCAAAAAGTGTGTTGAATATAACCCTGAAAGAATTAACCAAAATAAAGATAAAGAAAAAATGTTAATATAGCATTGCCACAAATATGAAATAGTATCTAAATGGGGAAAAAAAATTGAAAAAATCACCCACACTATAAATGTGCCAAACATTATTACTGGTTTCCGACCATATTTATCAGCTAGCATTCCCCAGAGAAGAGAAGTCAAAGCTCTGCCAAGCATAAACGACGATCCTTCAAGAAATATTGGGTACATATTAAATGAAACGTATAACAAACGACTAGATACTGTACTGCAACGTTAAAAAAAGGACCAACCGACGTATCCAGCATAGTAACTTATGTCTTCCTCTTTGTCTGCAATGTTGAGATCCCTAACCTGCAATTGGAGATGGGAGCAGTAGTAGATCGCACACTAGAAAATATTAAAAAAGTTAACTACAAAATTTTAAGATTGGGGCGCGTCATTACCATAAAATAAAGGAAAGGAAAAAGAGACGATATTGGCAGAGCTGTCAATGACACCATGAGATATCATTAGAATACAATAAATGAAGATAAAATTAACAACGTAAACATGTATAAAATGTAGAATAACAAATTAGGAAAGATAGAGCTAAACAAATTGGCGAACAAAGTTCCTACTATCTGACAAGACAAAGCAAATGATGCACATATTTCTCCGATTTGTATTATACCAGCTCCATAGTAGCAGACATTTGTTACTATTCGTGTTTCGTGCATTATACCCCGGTCTTTAAGCCATCTCCACTCATCACACCATTTGTTGTTATTCTTGGAGCAAATGTCAAGTGTTTTTGTGATAATCAACTTCAACCAACTCCATCCTTTTAAAGATTGAGTTTGATGCTAAACCATCTCCCAACCTGTTTTACACAATTACACTTGATATACGTTCTCTTCGTACTTTTCGATTATTGATCATACTCAATCTACTTATTACTAGTATTATTACTTCCTGCATCTTTTCTTAAGCAAATTCCTATATCTCATCACTTCTAAGAAAGAGTGATAATCAAGATTATACTCTTTCAAAATAGCAGTTATTTTCTTAATATCAAACCGTCAAGTTATAGAGGTATCAAATTAATAATGAAATACTAAACTAAATTACCAATAGAATTAATAAATTAATTAATTAAAACTTCAAGGTAGAAAAATATTATTAACAAGTTTGTGGAAATTGACACTTCGTCTGCAAATTTTGCTACAATTCTAGACCAGATTTTGTCTTAAATTATTCAAGGAATAAAATAGTTGGTTGGTGGTAGCACAAGACAATGGATCATCAATATCCCCTTCTGAAAAAGTGATCTCACACACACACACACACACACACACACACACACAAATTGCATTTCTAGACTTTCAAAAGAAAGACAAATTGCCCCTCATGACACTGTAATGAACTTAATAAACTAAATCAATATAAGTCCCACATCAACAAATTCAACAGTGGTGTATCAAATAATGAAAATTGCGTAAATTATCCTAAAAATTCAATCTTTTCTCCCTGTAGAAGCAAAACACTAAACCCCATAACCAAATTAAAGCAAGCCCAGAAAAAGGCGAAAACCCAACCAAAATTCAAGAACGCCCCAGTTCAACAGTCAAAACTACAACAATCATATTTCCAAATATTCAAGAAATAAGTGTTCTTGAAGAGAGAGAGAGAGAGAGAGAGAGAGAGAGAGAGAGAGAGACCCACCTGCAGCAAGAGTGATAAGCCAGACCAGAATCAAGAGCTTGAAGGGCATCCCATCGTCAGAATCCTTCGTCTCTTCAATGTTGCACGCCGCGCAGTTCTCGTGGTACTCTTGTTTCTCGATAAGCGGCGCGGCATTTTCGGCCATTGTTGAAGCTCGTGACACTTCAGCAACGTAGTACGACTCCAGCAATTAACGCCATGACATTTCCAATCATAATTTTCGTAGGGTGGGGATGTACACAGTTAATAATTTCGCGGAATATATTCCAAAAAGAAAATGTCGATTATTGAAATTTGATGCTTAGCTTTTCTAGCTCGGCCCTCTCTCTTACTAAGTTGATTTGATTAGTTAGTAAATTCAATTTTGGTTGTCACACCAAAAAAACAAAAATTCCTCAAAAACAAAATAACTCCATTATGCTTTACCAAATCATCATTCCACGTGTTTTTGTAATATCTAATCTAGTTAAATATTCACTAATTGGTGGACCTAAAAGTTTGGCTCAAGGAGCTTTTCTTTTCCATGTCGTGAAAATTAAGCCGTTATTTTTCATGCGCACGGAATCACTTTTATTTTTTTAATAGTAGGTAAATTATACACGGCAGATAAATCATATTTTTCCAATATACGTATCATAAACTCAACTAATAAAAACATGCACGGAGTTGAAATTAAAATATTTTGGTCTTAAGAGTCCACTTTACTACTAAAGACATCTCCAAACTTCTTGGAAATGGTCTAGTGGTAAAAGTAGGTACCTAAAATTGAAAGGTCACAGGTTCAAACACCATGACACGTCTCTATAAGTCGAGTCTATTACACTTGTATTTGAAAAATGTGGTTTACCTACCCGAACACCGAAAGTAATGACTGCGGGTTTTTACTACATATAAAAAAAAAAAAAAAAGACGTCGCTACTATTTATATGTAGTACTCCCTCCGTCCCGCTCATTTTATCTCCTTACTATTGGGCACGGAGATTAAGAAAAGTTGTTTGTTTAATAAACTAGTGGATGAGATTGGAAGGGGATGAAAGAGAAACTCTTACAACCACTCATTATGTCTATATTTGGATGTAGACAAAATGAGTGGGACGTCCATTTAAGGAAAGAGAGACAAAATGAGCGAGACAGAGGGAGTAGCTTTTATAAAGAATCGGTACGTTGGATTTGAGAACTTCAAATCTCATAAAATTCGTAAGAATACGAATAATAAATCATCTCATAAACAAATAGAATAATAATGCCAAAAGCGATTCTCCAACTTATCCGGCTATATTTTTATCAATTTTAATTTCTATTTTCCTGTAAAACATTGCTTCCTCAAAAACAAAGTCAAAATATTCAAATACTTTAATACACCTCCGTTTAATTCAAACATAACGATCTACTTGTTGTGGCAATGAAAAATTATTACTAGTATTTGTTTAAGATAACGTTATAAAGACTTGACTTCACGGACTCAAGAAACCATTGTTGCTTTATTAGACATATTTTTATTATTTTATCAACCAAACTACTTTCTCCATCCACGAAAAAGCGTTTATTTCAGAATAACACGGGATTTAATAAAATCGATGGAGTGTTTTGTGAGTGGAATAAGGGTCTCACATATTATATAGTTTTAAATTGTTTGTGTTTGGAGAAAGTGAAATAAAGGTCTCATTTGGGTTGAGTGAAGTATTAAATTAACTCCCTCCGTCCCATTCATAATGTAACATTTCTTTTCGGCCTGGGGATGAAGAAGAAGATTATTAAGAGTGAATGTGATGATTAGTGTAGTAACAAAATGATATAAAGTGTTTTTAAAGTAACTGTTGTTTTTTTTTTTTAATGCCGTGGGAACCCGCAGCCTCTACCTTCGGTGCGCACTGGGTAAACCCTCGTCCCTTGTGCAGTAGCCTGCAAACCACACAGGGCAGGTAAACCACATTTTCCAAGTACAAGTGTGACAGGCTCGACCTATAGAGGCATTTCATGAGGTTCGAACCTGAGACCTCTCAGTCTCATGCGCTCACTTTTTACCACTAGGTCATCCCCAAGGGATTAAAGTAAGTGTTGTTGATGTAATATAAAGTGGTTTTAAAATGAATAAAATGTTGTTGATGTGATATAAATTAGTTTTAAATTGAATAAAGTAAATAAAGTGATTTTCTAATTATTTCCATAAAAGGAAATGTTACAAGATGAATGGAACATCTCAATAAAAATATGTTGCAAAATGATCGAGATAGAAAGAGTATAAATTAGTCGAGTAGAAGATTAAATTAAAGTAAATTGGTGAATGGAGGATTAAATTAAAGTAAATTGATTGAGTAGAGAATTAAATTGAATTAAAGTAAATTATGTGGCCCATATTTTCAAAAATAGAATAGACATCTTTTTTTTAGACAAGCCAAAATGGAAAAATAAATATTTTTTTTTGGACGAAAGGAGTATTTATTTGTACAGTATATTAGTAAATGACAGATATACTAATCTGCATAGTAACTCTACGTGATTTTTGTTTGCACTAAAGTAGAAAAATAACACCATTATTATTAAAAAAAAAAAAGAGTTATATCATAAACATAATTATCCAATTTAATAGTACATCAAAGCATAAGATGAAAGTGAGGTTTAATATATTTCCAAACAGCAAAGGGAAGGTTATGAAAGACTGAAAGTGAAAGAAAACGAAGCTCCACGTCTAATCTATTCCACATTAAATACTCACGTCACATTAAACCAAAAAAAAAAAAAATTACGTCACGTTTAGAAATTATACACTGAGATTTTGTCCTAAATAATGAAAGTAGTTTGTAACCACTCCCTTAATTGAATTTGATAATAAAAAAAAAAACGTTACGTCACGTTCTATTTTTTTTAAAAAAACATTTATGTATTCTTTTGAGTACTTTTTGTCTTTTTCTACTTTTTGGAATTAGAAGGATATAATCTCTCTCTCTCAAGACTAACACAGGAGCCATGTCACCGACAAAAAATAAAAGGCTACTCTCATAGTTTACAATATAAACATGATAATAATTAAATAAATTTAAATACAAATATGAAAAGTTGATTAAAACAATCACCTTTCTTATATTTTCATCGGTCGTCAATCTAAATTGGAGATTTTATTAAAAATGTCGAAAAAATAAAAATATAACAAAAGAAGCAGAACGTTCAAAATTCAGAAGAAAAGCTAAATATATCTAGTAAAAGAATGACAAAAAATATCTGCAAATATTTGGTCTTTAATAGCTTCATGCGGATATGGCCACCATCCCACGTCAAGATCTGAACTCGTCATTCGATCCGCCACACCATTTTCTTCTCGAAAAATATGGGAGACTCTAAAATTGAAAAGATCTGTGCTCGCCAAAACTCCCCTCCATCGTCCCAGCCATTTCCATGTAACCTTCATCGAACAACTCCTCAATAAATTTACCACATAAGTAGAATCCGACTCTAACCAAAGATCAAACCAAGCATTCTCTTTAGCAATCTCAATTGCTGTAATCGCTGCCAAAAGCTCGGCTTTGAATGCAAAACCGACACCTTCCTCCACATGAAAATAGCCCCTGACCATTCCCCTACAATTTCTGAAGACTCCCCCTCCACATAACAAGTCGGGGGCATCTGCTACCGAACCATCCGTGTTAACCTTCGTCCAACCCGGGCACGGAGGAAACCACTGAACACAAACCTCCCTAGAGGCAATCGGAGGTGCTAAAGGAATAGAAAGGGCTAATGCAACCTCCATTGAAAACCATCCTCTACCAATCTTTGGGAAGGAAATAATTATCTCCCTTATTGATGAACGCAAAAAACTGATCACACGATAGGGATTCGCCATTGCCTCGTCATACACACATGAATTTCTCATCAACCAGATTGGCCAAACCGCCGAAACTACCACAAACCTCCATAGATCTTTTTCATTGCTGCTACCCGGAATTTGCATGGCCTCCATTATAAAACTCTTGAAATCACCAATATCAACAAACTCCAGGCGAAAATAAGTAAAAACAAACTCCCATACCTTCCTTACAACTTCACAATTCCAAAGCACGTGATCAATAGACTTCAGATCTCTCCAGCACATCTGACAAACTAATGGCCCTTGAACACCATACTAAGAAAGGAATCCGTCGTCGGCAACCTCCCATGCAAAGCCCTCCAGCAATTGATCGACCTTTGCTCCGGAATAAAGGGAGCCCAAATCCATTTCGCCCATACAGGAGGGGAAAGATGATTCCGAATATGAATTGCTGCTAGCTAGCTGGGTCGTTAACACCCCAAAAAGAGAATGCGACCACACCCTCTCATCACACGATCCAGAAAATCGAACCCTTAAAATATCATCCACAATATCAGAACACGAATCCAAGAATTTCTCTGTGAAATGCCAGATACCATCAAAATAGTAATCATCTACGGATTGCTGCAGAATCTGAAAGAGATGCTGAGGAATAGCAAGTCTCTCTGCAATCGTATACCCCAACCAGTTATCAAACCAGAAAGAGGTCTTCCTCCCATCAGCCAATAGGAAAACCGAATTATCTTTAATGTCAGGTATCATATGAGCAATTCCTCTCCAAACCGAAGATGCAGACCGAGTGGACCTTGGAATATCAAAACTCGTAAGGTATTTTTCCCTAAAAGGCGACCAGTCTGCGAGTCTTTAGTTAGAACATTCCATGCCAAGTGCATAATGAGACTATCATTAATATTCCGGAATGTTCTAACTCCAAGGCCTCCTTCTTCCCTCATTGCACAAACAGTTCTCCAATTAATAGAGCAAGATGGCTTCAAGTTGATATCCCCTTTCCAAATAAAATTGCGACTACACCGATCCAAGATATTCAACAAAGAGCGAGGCCACCAGTAAACAGACATAGAATGAATCGACGTACTTTAATGTAGTAGAATGATAATATATGGCGAACATATGCTTTCAATTTATTTTATTCTAAAATAATATAAATAAGTATCGATGATAATATTTTAAGTGAATCTTATCAAACAGTCGTCACCAAATAAAATCCTAATGTAAAAAAAACACACCACCATGTTTCGTACCGAATGTTTTTTTCGATAGATAAATTTATTAAGAAAATGTATGGATTTGAAATTTCACAAACGAGACTAGAGGGCATAAATGTAACCCATCAATTTAAATTGATTGGTATTTCATACATACATCACATCACATGATACTGAAATTTTACAATACGATATCATGTACTAGTAATATATAAACGTTATATATCATATATACATTTTGACAAATAATCTCTCAAGTCGTGAACTTGAAAACATTTGGAAACACAATACCATATCATGAAGGAAAAAAAAAATACTAGTCCGTACGACTCTTTGATAACGTCTCCTACTTTTGAGCCCGATTATTAAGGAGTAAGGGTAAAAGGGTACAAAATGGTAGGCCCAATCATTTTTTAAGAATTAAATATTTATATTTATTGATAGAAGACATTATCAATGAGATGGACTAAAAAGGAAAGAATGATACTATCAGCGGGCAGGAGGAAATACTATTATTTAGGTTTATTATCATGCTGGTATTATAATCGATGTAACATACGAAAATGTTCGAGTGTGTTATACTTGATCTGTTATGAGATAAGTGTCTTGCTTTCCTTATTGAACTGTTCCAGGATAGGTGTCATGTTTCCAAATATGGAACTCACAAAAAAGTGTGGACTCCCATCACCTTCTATATGTTTAACTATTCTTCTTAATTCTTGTGCCGATAACAAAAAAGGCATTTATCTCGGGACACATAGAATATGATACAACTCGTTAAAGACAATAGTCATTAACATGCTAAACAATAACCTGCAACCAAAAATGTATCCCTCCGTCCCGGCATTCAAGGCTCAATTCATTGGACAAGGGATTAAGGAGAAGGTGTTTCAAAGGAGGAAAGTGATACAAGTGGTAGAGCACATACCTTTTTGTGAGAGATGGTAGTTGCTAAAAAAAGAAATAAACTATCAATATCGGGATACTCAAAAAAGGAAACAGACCATCAATACCGCAACAGAGAACTATTACTTTACATTTACTTGTTAGTCTGTTAAAAAAAATTGTGTTAATTTTAGTTACTAAGTAAGATTTAATTTGAATTATTTTTGGAAGACCAATTGCAATTAAGTGTTATGCATAGAATCACCCAGCAGGAAACAGGCTTGTTAAAAAAGGCTTGATCCATCATAAATTAGCCCAATAAATTGCTCTCGGCCCAAAAGTTTATATTTTTAGTAATTATCACAAACTCATTAAACATCAATTTTTTTTGGTATTATTGATTATTTATTGGTTTGGTAGTACTCATTTCTCAAACTTTTACCTTTTCCTTTTCCTGATAAAGTTATATAGTTGTAGTACTCGAAAAAATAGTGATTTTAAGTACTTTTTTTTTTCTTGTGAAAAAATACTTTGATTATTTTTCTTGAGGGTCACTTTAAATTTATCAATTTACCTTTTTTAATTGTGATCCACTGAAGTTGGTGAAATTACCAACTAAAGGTTAAGGTTTCGGAAATTACCTACATTTACTTCTTCTGAGGATTTATGAATTTACATTCCTTCAAAAAAGAACCTTTGATTTTCATTAAAAAAAAAATACATAGAGAACCTGAAAGTTAGAGTAAAACTTCAATCGTGTCCAAAAGAAACCAAAAAAATAAAAATAAAATAAAAAAATCTATGGTTCTTAATTGTATAATTGACTTTAAAATCATGATTGGTATGTGTAATTGTGTTGTGTGCGTGTGTGTGAGAGGGAGGGGGACTACATACATGTTAGTAATACATAGTATAAATTAATATGGAGATTATTAAATATACAAAATGCATAAAAAATCATTTGATTTGCTCCACTTCTCTTTAATTTCAATGAAATGAATAATAAGAATAAACAAAGCTTTGAATTTTATGTATTTGTAGATTTAACGATCTCAAAATATATTTGTACAAAAATAATCAACTTAAAAAAATAATGTTGAGGTGAATAAAAAACGTGAGTGGTGTCCACGAAAGATACTCACAAAATGTGACTGGTACTATCATATCTCGATAATGGTCTTCATTATGCTCATGTGAAAAATATATTAAATGAAATTTTCCATAAATGTCGTTTTCATATAAATTGCACGATATGCTCATGTGAACTATCATGACTGCCAGTATGAATTTTGCTGGATTTCTGAATCGTAATCCATGTTACCGTTATTTTGACCAAATTAACTCAACAAGAACTTCGTCACCAACTCAGCATATATGAAATTTGTTTGTAACTTTCCACATCGTTTAAAATTATATGCCTTTTCTACATTACTATTACCCGATAAAATATAATATATCGGAAAAATATATTAAATAAAAATTTCCATAAATGTTGTTTTCATAAACGATATCCATGTGAACTATTATGACTGCCAGTACGAATTTCGTTCGATTTGTAAATCGTAATAAGTTTCTTTGACCAAATTAACCCAATATAAGAAATTTTTTCTCCAACTACGAAATTTGATTATAACTTACCACCCACAAAATCACTCATATATCAATTGTTACCCAGTTTTATGATTTGCATTTTCGATTAAACCCCAAGTATTTTCACTCTTCTCTCCGTCGCCCTATTTCCCTCAGACAACCCTCGGGCAAATTTTTTCTCCAACTACGAAATTTGATTATAACTTACCACCCACAAAATCACTCATATATCAATTGTTACCCAGTTTTATGATTTGCATTTTCGATTAAACCCCAAGTATTTTCACTCTTCTCTCCGTCGCCCTATTTCCCTCAGACAACCCTCGGGCTCTCATTCTTGAGTCTTTTTCTCTCTCTTCACCGTCTCAAAGTAAAATCCCTACTGATTTTATCTTAATAATTTATGTTATTTCTTTGATTTTTGACTTTTGTATCATTTCTCAGTTTTTGTCTGGATTGTGCCGGCTTGCTGGAAGAGTTTCAAGCGTACGGTACGAATTTCTTCATTTCAAACCTAAATTCAAGAACCCTTTTCCCCGCTTGATAATTTTTTGTGGGAGTTTCTATGACGAGCGAGTTTTGAGTTACAATTCTTGATTTATTTCTGCGTGCTGCTATTAATCTTGAATGTTTATCTTATTTCTGAGTTGGGTTAGAAGCTTGAGTTGATGAATTCCTAGAAATGGATGCGTATATGTGTCTGTTTGCAAATTTATGGTGTATGAATGTCTTAAGATTGTAGTTTTGCATTTAGCTGTTGTTTGTTTTGCGCTTATTATGGCTATCGTCATAGCCTTTTGCCTTCATAGCTTGTATGAGTGAACTCTCTTGATGGATAAAATGAAGAAATGTGGAATCTTGACCAAACGAATTTTTTCTAGTCATATGTCGAATTTTGAGAATCATCCCTTCTCCGTCGGTTTGTCTTTCCTTCCTTTGCCTTACATCATTCTGAAGAAAAAACTAGGTTTCTGCCCCTGTATTCGACCCTTGAGCCGGAACAGACCCTAAGCCTCTGTAATCACAATTTCGGCTATCTTTGCATTTCGTCAGTTGAACTTATCTCCTTCTTGAAGCAGTTGGACTAACTTTTCTCACAGTTTCACCTTTCTGGCCTTTTCTTTAAGTTGAACTTAGTTTTTGCTTCTATGTACTAGTTGGCAAAAAAGCAGTAATTGTAATTTGTCACAACAGGATAAATGAAGATGGAGTAATTTGGTTTTGAATTACCGTGTTTGTAAGTTACAGTTTTTTATGTCTGAGAATCAAGCGTTATATCGTTTTAGTACTGTTAGTAACATAACTAGCCACATACGCCGAGGGACCTTCATTTAATGTTGTATTCAAGCCATTTACCACCATGAGCAAAACGATAGGGCATTGAACGAAGGTCTGATATTATTATAGTTGCTGTAACCCTGTAACATGGTTGTGTCTCTTGCGGCATTTGGATTCTAAACCTAAATATGAGATAAAACCTTTTCAGTATGCAAATGAAAATTGCTACTTGGTATATTTTCCATGAGCTTGATTTTGCTCAATAGACCCTGGAAAAAAAGAAGCTTTCATGCTTTGGAGTATCTAATAGTTGTTTTTGACTAATTTATTCTTGGTCTTTCTTCTTCTTCCTCAGGGTTCTCTTGGAATTACTAGGCAGTTTGAACTACAATTTTATGGGAATTTTCCAGTGTAAGTTTTGAAAGAGGTGCTTTCCTTTTATTTTTGGAATATGTGATGATTCCTGCTAGTAAATATTTGTTAGTAAGCTAGTAAATTTTGCTGCGATAATTTGTACGGCTCTTATTATTTATATATGAATTAGTATTGCATTACCTGTTGTCAAATATTACTGTATGCTTAGCAGTGTTCATAACCCGACCTACTATGGACTACATCCAACAAGATTTCTAGTGAATCAAATGCATTGATCCTTAAATTATCTATTCTAACATAATCAAACTAGTATTGCCGTCGTCCTAAGACAAAATGTGTTATCATCAGGTAACGTCCTAAAAAAGGTTAATGAATTTTATCACTCTGCTCACTGCCGTTCACATGTACACTTGATTGCCCTCATTTTGCATTTACTACGGATTGTAGAAGAAGTTAATGATCTCCCTTCCCCAGATTCAAAACTACCCCAACACCTGCTCTTTGCTTCTTTATATTTCTGCAGTTTTAATCTATTTAAATATTGTTGCAGGCACTTCAGAATATAAATAGTTCTGAAAAAAATGGGTGATGATAATTTCAATGAGACCGGTCTGACTGAGAAACTGTCTAAACTCAACAGTTCTCAGCAAAGCATTGAATGTATCCTTTCTTACCAAAATTCATAAGTTGGGTTTTTTAGTTCAAGTTTTTGGTTTTTTAGTTCAAGTATTGTAACATCAGTTGATAAGTGGTTTACTTTCTGTTATGGGTATTTGTAAACTTTCCTTTCTTGTGCGATTTAGGAAGTAATAATCATATGGAATAAATATCTGTTTGTCCACATGTAAAACCACTGATATTCTAAGGGTTTCGATTTTTATTCTTGTAACATGGAAGTGAACATATATTACCAATTTTCTTTGCCTTACTCTAGATTTATTACTAGTTAACAATAACCACACATAGACCAAACTAAGGCAAGCAACTGGTTCATCTATATATAGTTGAAGAAAATGTCTGCTTTTTCAGAAGGAACTCAAAGACTGACATACTTGATACTGGGACCTTTTTTTAATTGATGAACTCAGAAATAAAATAAAATTAAATATGAATAAAGGAGAACTTGTATTAGTAATTCTTCGCTCCCCTCACAGGTCAATCTACCTTTTAGTTTATTGTCGTTTTTGTTTCTATGTTGCCTTTTCTTTTGGGTTTTGGGGGGGGGGGGTGGCAGTGGGTTTCCATTTTTCTTTTGGTTTTTTTGTTGGGTTGCGTTTACTTTGTTGTTAATTTATCATGTAAAAAAAAGGGAAAAGAAAACTCTCACCCTTTAAATCCTCCTTTCTTTTCCATCATTTTCCATAGACAGATTTCACCTTCTCTTCTTACTTTTTTTTCAATTGAAGGAGTGAAAATGTTATGATGAGGCATTGGTGTGATAATATTATCTCTCCTCTAATTGAAAAGAAGGAAGAAGATGTGGAATTCTTGTCTATGGAAAATGATGGAAAAGAAAGGAGGGATTTAATGTGTGAGAGTTTTCTTTTCCCTCATTTGCCCTCCTCTTCACATGATAAATTTAACAACCAAAGTAATCTTAGTGTATGATTGTTTATCTGGGTTTTGGAGGGAATTGACAAAGGGTTTGATTTGTTGGGCTTTTAGCAATCTGTGCAAGACTTAAATGCAAGGATAAGCTTTACGCCATCGGGGGAATCATTAAAATATTCTAGAACTTATCACATTAAAGTTCCTTTGTCTTCTCTCTGCCTGATTGTCCAAGATGAATGTTATAATAAGATTTATACGGATGATAACTGATTTTGAAGCTTTATTTAAGTCTATTATGTATTGTTCTTCATGTTTGCAGCAATCTCAAATCCATAGGTTGTTTATCCAGATCTCTTGCTATGATTTCTTGTGATGACTGGTTTCGGTTATGATTGGAGTTGGCTGCAAATCCTGAGGTTTTGGACTGCTATCTTCTTCTAATGGAAGCTACATAAATTTTTTATGATGTTCAGATTATTTATTCAAGATACAACTAATGATGTATATGGCTAAAAACCATTTCTTGTTTATGGCTGTAAGATGTTTTCTTTATGTTCTGTTTGTGAACTTTGGTGTTCCATTGATTGTCCAGATTTGTATATCGAAAGGTTCTCTTTTAACATTCCATCAGCTTTGTCCCGGTGGTGCATTTCTCATCGCAAAAGGGCTAAGCAAGTTGTTGAAACATGGGAAAAAGTATTCAAATCAGCACCAAATGAGCAACGTGTTTCCTTTTTATACTTGTCCAATGACATCCTGCAAAATAGCAGGCGCAAGGGCAGTGAATTTGTCAATGAATTCTGGAAGGTTATTCCGTCAGCTCTTAAAATTGTTTATGATAGTGGCAACGAGAACTTTAGAAAAGTCGCCTTCAGACTGGTAATTCTCCATCCCTGTCCTTTTTCTTCCTATTAGAGTGGCAAATGATGTGTTTGCATTTTTTCTACTTCAACAAATTTATTGCATCTTTAATTGTGGAGTTCGTTTGCATGAAAAATTTGGAATGTGCTCTAGCCAGCATAATCCAATGTATAAATTTTACTTCAATATCTCTCCATTTGCGATCGCGTTCTTGAAATCTTGATACTATAATTGGATTGACAGGTAATAAATATATCACTTTCGGAACACAACAATTCTTGTGATTCATGATGCTTGTTGGTTTCTGCTTTAAATTTTTGGACGTCTCATTCCTTCCACCATTCTTATTACTAACGTTTTAATGAGTTCGATGGATGCCTTTGTGCAGCCAGATGAGGAGTCTCATTCAGAATGTATGCGCTAATTCTGCTAAGGTTTTTTTTGCCCAAACTCAAAATTTGAGGGTATAAAAAGGGAAAAAAAATTGCATATTACTTTACATAAATAATTAATTTGCATAAAAATCTTTGCATATTTCGTTTGATCTTTGCAGCCTTTCTTTATAGTACACTCATAAAGTATAGTTATCCATCAACCGTATTACTTTACATAAATACTACCGGGCACCATTTTAAAGGAGCTTTTATAGACTCGTTGCTTTCCACATTTGAGTGTCCTGTCCATCTAAGAGCTTCGACTATAAGCTAGGATGTTCTTCTGGCATCGGGGGCTAAGCTTTTCTCTGAACTTTAAAGATATTGTCCTTTTTCCGATTTCTAATTTCTGCGTTGATTGCATATTTCCGATTTTTAACTTCTACTTCTCCTAAGATCCAATCTTCTTTCTCTTTTTTATTGGGTTGGGGTTTGGATTGGCTCTATATATCAGGTTGACATCTGGGAAGAGAGAAAGGTTTTTGGATCTCGGGGCCAAAATCTGAAAAATGAAATGCTCGGGAAGAATCCTTCGCCAGTCAACAATGGGAAGACCCCAGCCCCAAATCCTATTAAGGTGGTCAAGAGAGATGCTACATCTGTCAGAATCGTAAGTACAATCCACGTCTGTCGTATGCTAGACGTTTTTGGATTTTGTTTGTCATTCATTGTTAGAACTGTACTTATTATTCGTACCTTCCATTTTTTTTTCCTATTCAGAAATTAGCTGTTGGAGGTTTGCCAGAAAAGATTTTAACTGCGTTGCAGTTGGTACACGATGAAGCTGTAAAGGAAGAAACCGCCTTAGACAAATTTCAGAAAGCGGTCTCGTCTGTGCAAGAAATTGAGAAAGATTTTCATTATGCTTCTTCTCAAGGTTTGACATGAGTTGTTTAACTTCTGGAATTTAGATCATTGTGCTAATGACTCTCTCTCAATGGAGTTTTACTAATAGATAGTAATTTGACATGAGCAGGCAAGCATGTAAATGAATATCCATTTTGACAAATCGATTGAATACAAAATCCTCTTTGTTATACTCACCAGTATTCTGATTCTTCTGTCATCTTTCGTTTTTCCTTCAGGAAACCTCAATGGTTCTGATGTTGTCGATAACTTAGAGAAACAGGAGAATGTGATTAAGGACTGCATTAGCGAACTTGAAAAGGCTGAAGCCGTTAGAGTTACCCTCGTTTCTCATCTTAGAGAAGCACTTCAGGATCAAGTACGGTTTAATTTGTTGCAAGTTTTTTCTTCTACTATCTAAATCACTTCTACGTTGTGTTCAACTAATGTAATCAGAAAGTTAGAATTGAACTTTGAAAACAAGATCTCCCTGAGATAAATTCATCGTCAGATTAAGTAATATATTAGATACACTTTTTTTGTTATTACATATATTGGAAAGGTTTTAAAGTGAGAGCCCGTATGTATGGCTGATTACTTCATACTCTGACGATTTAATGTTTTCCAGGAAAAAAAGCTGGAGGATGTTCGAAATGAGATATCCGTACTCTCTCTCTCTCTCTCTCTCTCTCTATTCTATATATGTTTGTGTGTTTATGTGGCCGTCGTCTGCACTTTTGTCCCCTTGGAAAAATAAAAAATTAGTTAGAAAATGCTTTTCTCAATTAACTAAACTATTGCCTGCAGTTTTCTCTTCGTTACTCCTCGTTACAGGTCTATTTTATCTGCAGGTCGCTCGAGGCCAGATTGAGCAAGCAGCTAATATAAGACTCCAGCTAACATCGAGCTCCTCCGTGCCACCACCGGTAAACCAAGTGGTGGTCGAACCCTCTTTCCCTCCTGCAATTCCAACAACCAATGTCACCGTGCCGCCTCCCGCCAATCCGTTGACTTCATTCACAAACTCCACCGTGGAGGAGAGCAAGAAGGCTGCAGCAGCCGCTGTTGCTGCAAAACTGGCTGCCTCAACATCTTCCGCTCAAATGCTCACATCTATTCTCTCATCTCTCGTAGCAGAAGAGGCTGCATCGATGAGCAGTGGCTTGAAACGGCAGAAGCTGGAACCACCGATGTCATTTTCCGACGGAAAGAACTCGGAAGGAGCGAATGCAACCTATTTTCAGACCTCGCAGCAGGCAATGACGAGTATGCCACCTGTTCAGTCCAGCGCCGGGCAGACTATGTCTCAGGCGAACCACCAGCTGCAGGCTCCGTTTCTTCCACCTCCTCCGCCTCCACCGCCACTTGCACCGCCAAGTAACTCCCCGTCAAACCAATTGGTCCAGTCGAACATGATGGGACTGCCCTACGGTTACGGTGCAAACAACCTTCTCGCACCGCCGCTTGGAAATGCACCGGCGGGGTTTGCTCGGCCAAATGCACCACCTCAGCAAGCACAGATGCAGAACCAGCAGCAGCAACAATCGCAGCAACTGCAGCAGCCGCAGCAGTTGCAGCCGCCTGCAAGTGGGGGATACTACAGGCCTGTCGGGATCGGATTCTACGGGCAAAGCCACCAGCCACCGACGCCGCCCATACATCGACAGTGAGTTTGTTATTGGTAAATGGTGGACATTGTGCTATTTTTGTATATTAATAGGACAGAGTAATGATGCATGGCTAAAAACTTATTGACAGTTATATCATAGTGTACTATCCTTTTGTCCCTGCCCGACGGTGTCGCTGCGATCGGGTTCGATCGGATAACTCGATACGCCGTCGTGGTAGTTGTAGCTCATGTAAACTAAACGTAGAGTTTCGAGTAATTTAGTCAAAAATAGACTAAGTTTAAGATTCTTAACCATATTTTAATTTTCTGCATTCTTTAGCTCATATCAAGTTTGCTGCATCTTATGTATGTATCTCATATGTATGTATATATATATGTATGCATGCATGTATGTGCAGATGGATGATGGATCTAAGATTCAACATCGTTTATACGAGAGAAATTTGCAGCCGCTATGTGCTTCTGCGACTAGATGTGAACAACTAGAAGTGTACTTGTATAGTATATTAAATAGACTTCTACTTGAAATTTCTTGTCTATTTATTATGTTAGGGCTGTAAATGAGCTGAGTCGAGCCTAATATTGGTCTGTTCAAATTCGACTAGTTTAAAGAAAAATTATTTGTTCGAGCTCGAGTTGAGTTTTTGCCGTCATGATTGAACTTGATTCAACCCAAAATTACCAACTTGAGTTTGATGCGTCAAATACTCCATGATGAGGTATTCGAGCTTGAGCTCGAGCCGGACTCGTCAAGAACTCGATTATGTAGTATTTGATGGCAAAGTTCAATGGCTTTAAGTACAAAACTTGACTATTAGGCTGGCGAACAAGCTCGATTTGTAGGCTCATGATCATATTCGATTGTACCCTTCTCAAATATGCTCTATTAAATACGAGTTGAGCATGTACGTGAGTAGTGGCGGAACCACGTGTTGGTGGTGTGGGGCTATTGCCCCACCTCAAACAAATTCAATTACCTATAATTAGGTGTGAATTTGCAAAAATTATGTATAGATTTGTTAAATTATCTAAGTTTGCCCCACCAATTTTTTTTAAAATATAGGGGTAAAAGATTTTGCCCCTCTTAATTTTGGAGGCTTGGTTCCGCCACTGTACACGAGCTTATCGAGTTGAGCAACATAATACTTGAACTTGACTATAAATTTATCGAGCCTGGATTTTTAAGTTCAAACTCGATTTGATTAAAGATTATCGAGTCGATTTTGCAGCTCTTTTGTTTGGGCATGAGAGGATAGAAGCTGCATGACAATGATTAATCATATTGAAGCGAGTTAAGGCCGCCTCCCTCTCGAATTTGAAGTTTTGCTCTGCTTCTTGTTGATAAAGGTTGTTGCAAGTCCGGTTTTCCCACACCGCCATTCCAAACTTCTCTAATGTCATCTTCGAATCCCAAATCCACCAAACGGTCTGCCTCGTCTAAATACATGCCATGAAACGTTCGGCTTCAGAACGAAATATCGAGATCAACTCTTGCACCTTACCCTCCGACGACGATACGAGCGAGTCCTTGTGATCATGCATCATCAAGTGTGTGTGTGTGTGAGAGAGTGAGAACTGAGAAGAGAGAGAGAGAGAGTAAAACCGAACCGACCCGCGCCCGTCGCATCAGACTCGACCCGCTCCCATTTCATTAAGAATATTTTGTCCTAAATTAAAAAATAGCTAAAATTTATATTTTAAAAAAAATGAGCCAAAATTTATATTTTAATAATCATTATAACTATTTCAAAATTTATCTTAAAAATAGAACCTTTAAATAGGCAAAAGTTCAACCAAAATCCTAACAGGAATAGACTTCCCAAACTAATTATTATTATTATTATTATTATTATTATTATTATTATTATTATTATTATTATTCGGTAAATAAGTGATTTTATTAATTGACGACAGACATCTCTTCCCTCTCAAAAATAAGGGCAACGAAAACGATGGAAGTTGTTGCGCAGCGTAAGAGTGAGAGGTTGAAGGAACGGGGTGCAAGAATTGGTAAAGTCGATGTAACGCAGAGGAAGAGGAAAGAGGAAGAGAGAATCAAACAGAATGAAACGCCATGGGCGCCGGTGTGGAAACCGATCGAGGAATGCCGCCAATTCAAAAACGGCATGATTACTCGGTTGCTGACTCACCGGTGGAACCCGATGATTATCGCCTCTGTAAAGACTACAACTTTGATCTCCACAGATTCCTCAACCAAGTTAGGGAGACCAGGGTAAGTGCCTCTGCCTCTTTTATTGATTCGATCAATCGATTTCGTTGTTAGGGTTTAAGCTTTCCTAATTACTCATTGCTCGATTCACAATATAGGTCAGCTTTTTGATGATTGATTGCGATTGCGATTTCGATTTCTCCAATAGTATGCTTATTTAGCTAACTGACTTCTCCACTATGTTCTCTGTTTGATCCATCATGATTAATGCTTTTACCATTTTCGTGGTTAGGCTTTAAGCTGTAGCTGCTTTTTTCCTAATCACTGATTCATCTGTGATTCATATATGTCAGTATCCCTAGCTTTTGGATGATTGATTGCGATTACTCGAATATTATGCTTATTTAGCGAACTGATATCTCCAGTATGTTCATAACTCTTCTGTTTGATCCATCATGATTACTGTATTTACCGATTTCGTGGTTAGGGTTTAAGCTGTAGCTTTTTTCCTAATTACTGATTCATATGCGAATCGTATATGTCAGTTTACCTAGCTATTTGATTATCTGATTAATCGAATTATTATGCTTATTTTATCTAAATGTTTTCTCCATAAATGTTGTGTTTGATCCATCATGATTAATGTTTTAACTTTCAGTGTTTAGTGCTTCACCGATTTCGTGGTTTTTCCCTAATTACTGCCTACTCGATGGATCTGAATTGATATGCGCATTACTCGAATTCAGCTAAATGTTATATGGACGCAAGCAATGTAATAATGTGTTGGAAATTAAATTCCTAAATTGTAGGGCTATGAAGTCGACGCTGGTGCTCCGGCTTTGGTGGGCTCTCCTTTCAACCATCTGTATACTGAAGCTAAACTTAAACATTATCTCAAGAATTGCCCCCACTTTAAGGAATCTTTCCCTGAAGAAATGGACTCTGTACTTGCAGAAATCAAGGCTCAGGCCGAGGTATGTCTGTATTAATTGTTTGTGTATATATATTTAGTTGGAAATGAAAGTTGGTTAATATTTTGAATTATTGTTGAACTGCAGCCGCATGGGAAAAGGTACGAGTTGCATAAGGTTGAGAGACTTGTGCAGGTATCGGCTCATAGGTGTGACCTCGTGACATTTAGTGTTAAAGAATTTGATTTGAATCCGGAGAAGAAGAAGAGGAAGAATGCGTACGTGGTGAAGACCATCCAAGCAATGGTGTTTATTAGACCAGGTTTCGGCCTTCTCGAGTGGAGGTTTAAACTTGAATCGAATGAAGCTAGTTGTGATCGATGAAGCTTGATATGATACTCCGATTAGATTAGATTTATCATAGTTATGTTGCACCCATCTCTCATTAAATATGGATTATCATCTCATATGTTGCATATTTTTATTATTCCAGCATGAGCATTTTTGCTAATTTATCTATTAGCGCGATTATTAATATAAGGAGTGCTCGTTCCCGGATAAATATTACGGAGATGGAAAAATTACAAGAAAACATGCATGTTTACAATGGTCTTCGTTTTGTTTTACTATAGAGTTACCACTTCACTTAACAAAAATAAATAAAAAATCTGTTGAATGTTTACCATTTCAATCACAATTAGTGAACGATTAAGAGGGAGGAGACTAAAGGTAATGGGAAGCACTCCCATGCGACTTGTCGCATTGCCGATACGATCGGCTCCGGGTTGGGTTGACCCGTTGACTTGGTCATTTTTTTTTCTAAATTTGCAGATTTTTTTTACGGCTCCGTTTTCGCTTTGATTACTAATATAAGGATAATCGTCGGGCAACAATTTGGACTTTTTCGGCTCGTTCAGAGGCCTTCGGCTCTCCTCGTTCGAATTTTGACCAAATAAGCGGCAAACAATAAAACGAATAGGCAAACCAAAAAAAGGAGGAAAAATGTGGATTTAAAAATTGAAAAAAAAAATTGAATTCACAAAAAACGAAATTAAGAAAACTAGAATTTAAAAAAAAAATTGAAAATAAAATAAAATAGGGCGTGTGTATCCCACGCGTGGTCGCATGGGGTGCGACCTACCGCATATGAGTATTTGCAAAATGTAACTATAGTTTATTAATTTTAATTTAGATTTACTAAATCTGATCTATGATAATTAGGGTTTAGTAATTTTCAATTAAAATTTATTAATTACAATTAAACTTTCATGAAAAAATAAATAAAAATATGCATGCAGTTCAAAAGCCGTCCGTTAGAATCTTCATTTTCTATTTGCTCATTTTCAATAGACATAAACTGGGATTTTGGCTTTATTTATTTTTCCCAAATAAAAAATTAATCAACATCCTAATCGAGTAGTAGACAAAAGAGTGTAACAATGCACAACAAAACAATAAGGATTTTTTGGTAAAACTAGTATAATTAATGTGCACTCGCATGTTAAAAATAATAATTATTACAAAGTTCAAGATAAAGCTCATGATTCACACTAATTAGCTATTTGATTTTAGAGTTCAAAGTATAATACACAAATCTTATCAAGTGCTTACTCTTAAAAAGAAACTATTCTCTCCAAGTAGATTGATATTCCTGTTTTGCATTCGTTGCAAAAAGAAAACATATTCTAAAAAAATTGTATATTATTGTCATTGTCTAATTTTAAAATCTTTTATATATGTCAAATCGTCATTCTATTAATTAAGAACATACAATCAGTTTCAATCTCTTCATGTCGTTGTAGCTGGTTTTAATTACGACACAATGTAGACTATAAAATGCATGCTTATATTAAAATGAAAGAAGAATGTAGAGAAAATTAAATTTCATCCATATTCTTTAATCAGAAAAATACTTGTTGCCAGCTTATTATACTCACACAATTATTTCGTTTCTATCTCGGCTTATAAAGAATGTTTATAAAATTGTCTAGTCATGTAAAACAACAAAATATAGTGTTTATATCATGTTGATCTTCCTAAAGTAAAAAAAGAATAAATCCTAAAGATTTCACTTTTTTTTTTGTTCTTTCAAACTTGAACTCATTAAATAAAATTTTAAATGATCATACAACACAATTCAAAAGAAAAAGGGTTACCAATAACAAACAAAATCGAGAAAAGAAAAAAAAGTAACTTATCTTAAAAGAAGAAACCTGAACAATTCGATCCTAAAGATATATGACTGTTCTTCAAATTACTGCTCTCTTTGAATTAAGAAATTGTGTTAAGAAATTTGGTGAAAAAATTAAAAAAGAAAAATATATTTTTTTAATAATGTGACTTTTTTTTCAACGTTGCTTTCTTTGCATTAATAAAGTGACTTCTTCTTGCTTCTGTCGAGAATAAAAAGAATATATTAACAAAAAAATAGTTAAGTATATCACACAAGTATATGTATAGAGAAATTACCTAAATATGGTTTATCATGAATATATACTATACGTTTATGTTTTGAAATATGCAGATGCAGTAGACCTTTTTTATGGACCATGTGTGGGAGTAGAATTAGTGCCAAGTTTTTGGTACCTCGAAAAGATTAAATAATTCTCACGGATTGATTGAGCCTAAAAAATATTTAAGAATTTTAAGTTGCCCTGTTGGAAGATTGGAGGCAACTTGAAGTTACAAAAGTAAAGAAAAAAGGCTGCATAATAACGTGAGTAAAATCACGTACGAACGAAATAATAAGATTGGTACATATTAACGAGAATATAAATACATTATAGGTATATTAATAATATATTTCTTTCACATCATAATATGATATAAGGTAAATAATATTTATCATCAATAAGGTAAGTTTGTATTTCTTATTGTATTATATCTTGTATTACGTTATTGCCCTTAATTTTGATAAGTAATACGGATATTTTAGGCGATTCAAAATTTGTAAAACAAAGCTCTTTTTGTATAAGTATAGATATGAACTATTTTCATTCAACCATGAAATTTCTCTATTATTTCTTCAGGTTACATCTCATATTTCACATTGACACTATCATATACTAATATTTAATTAACCAATACATCTGTACATAGATATATTTATAGGAGGTGTGTTCACTTAAAAGTATAAAATGGAGGGATAATATTAGACGAGCCACAGCGGGTGTCTCGTCGCCGGTCTCGAGACACCCTGATGCAGGAGGGCGGAGCTCGAGACCGTCTCGTCGCGACGAGACAGTCTCGAGATGGCGCGTGAAGGCCACGCGTTTCCGATTTTTTATTTATTTATTTTTTTAAGAGGCGCCAAAAAAAAACAAAAAATGGCAGAAACGGTAATATCCAATGGGCAAAAATTCAAACGGCTATATAGCCGATTTCCTTTTTTTTTTTTTTTTTTTTTTTTTTTTTTTTTTTTTTTTGCAATTCATCCCTATAAATACCAACCTCCATACCACAAATTATTCCACACCAAATTCATCTTCCTCCTCTTTTTCTCTCTAATTTTCGCTCAAATTTCTTGCAAAAAAAAAATGTCTTCGTCGTCCGACTCCTCAACTAGCTACTCTTCCTATGGCACCGACGACGAGGTTATGTCGATGGTGACCAACCTCCAAGCTGCTGCGGCTCGGCTCATCGCCAAAAAGAAAAAAAAGAGGGCGAAGAGGACGGTCGTAAACCGCGATCGGGAGGCGGCCCTGCAGCAGTTGATGGCCGACTATTTCAACGACAACCCGACGTACGGGCCAATTTTTTTTCGCCGGCGTTTTCGGATGCACAAGCATCTGTTCTTGAGGATTTGCGAGGCGTTGAAGCAGAATGTGAGATATTTCCAGCACAGGCAAGATGCAACCGGCAAATGGGGCCTCACGTCGGTGCAAAAGTGCACAATGGCCATTCGCCAACTAGCCACCGGTGGAGCGCCAGATGTTTTCGACGAATATTTGAAGATCGGCGATAGCACCGGCCGTCTTTGCCTCCGGAAGTTCTGCCGAGGTATCATCGACCTATTCGGTGACGTGTATTTGAGGAGGCCAAATGTACAAGACACGACTCGGATGCTGCAAATGCACGAGGAGAGGCACGACTTTCCAGGGATGCTCGGTAGCCTGGACTGCATGCACTGGGTATGGAGGAATTGCCCGAAGGCGTGGTCGGCTGCCTACACTCGAGGAGATATAGGCGCGCCTTCCTTGATTCTTGAGGCGGTGGCGTCTCAAGACTTATGGATCTGGCACGCCTTCTTTGGAGTAGCCGACTCCAACAACGATATCAACGTCCTCAATCAGTCTCCCATATTTTCGGACGTGCTTGAGGAACGTGCTCCGCCGTGCAAGTACACAGTGAACGGAAGGTCCTACGACGGCGGTTACTACTTAACCGATGGGATCTACCCGGAATGGGCTGCCCTGATCAAGGCTCCTCCGATTGCAGTTGATAAGGCGGCGCGCTTCAAGAAGATGTAGGAAGCGGCGAGGAAAGATATCGAACGGGCCTTTGGTGTTCTTCAGGCCCGTTGGGAAATTATCCGGAACCCGGCGCGGGGCTGGTACGTACCGCACCTCCGCAACATCATGCTTGCGTGCATTATTTTGCATAACATGATCATTGAAGACGAGAGGGGGGATGCCGAGAACTGGAGAGAGGACACAGAAACTAGTTCGAGTAGTAATGTTACTCATGTCCCCTACCCGCAATCATGGAAGAATTTCATCAAACGGGACGCCGCATTAAGAGATGTGAGGAGGCACCATCGGCTCACAAATGATTTGATCGAGCATCTTTGGAGCCGATTTGGAGCAGTTGACGAGTAGGATGTTTTTATTTTTTTTTATTTCAATTAATGTAATGTTTTTATTTGTTTTATTTCAATTAATGTATTGTACTAGTTATCTGTTTAAATTAATGAAAATTTCAACTTTTCTTATTAAAAATAATGCAAAATAGAAATTCAGAAAATCCTTAGAGACAGCCCTTAGAGACAGCCCCACTGCAGCTCACTGTCTCTATCTCCAAAAAATCCTTAGAGACACCCCTTAGAGACACTACCACTGCAGGTAGTCTTATGAGGTGTAAATTTATACTACTACTTTATTGTGGGGACCACACGTTTTATATATTATTTGGTTGGAGCGATAATAAACTTATCTCTAATCTCGGGGGGGGGGGGGGGGAGAGGGGCACAATGTTTATATCTTGTTCATTTGGGATGAAATTGATGGATAAAGAAAAAAAATATCTAAAATACATAGGAGGTATAATATTAAATCTCTATTTTGGAGGTATAAATTAATACTCTGGGCACGAGAAAAGGGGCTGCCCGAAACTTAATACACCCTGCCCGATTTTTTTATAAATTGAAACCAAACAAGATATAAGGAAATAAAATAATATTATATTTTGTTTTCCCTCATATTCACTCCAAGTGAACGCACCCATAGTAAAACACGAGATGTAAACCAAAAAAGTAGCTTGAAATCTCATATTCATATAGCTCGCAAATACAATAACATGTAAAATTTATTTATTCTATTTTAGTGCATCTTTTATTCGTTAGGCACATCGACAACACCAAACACAGTGAAAGGCAACTTTTTAAAAGGTGGTAGTATATCCTCGGTTCAAGTCCGAATGACCCGATTCTTTCGTCATTGGACTTATAACGAGGTGGAGAGAGGGTAGTAGTGAAGTTATAGACACGTGGGGTGTCGGATCCAAAATCATACTATGTTCTATGTACATGATTATGACTTGGTATGCACACACATATATATGAGACAAAAGTCTTAAGGAAGACTATTTTGTACATGACCTAATTAATAAACAATTTTCTCCCGACAGACGTATATATAATATGGTGAGAAATATTTGGTTCAACACTATATAAACCCATACTACTAATATGATTTCTTGCAATTAATTTCAGTAAAAGCTAAAAAGCCACCATGTCTAGAGCTACTACTACACTTCAAATATTTTTTGCCTTTGTTATGGGATTTGCACTACTTTGCTACCTTACCACTTCTTCTTCTGATATTTCATCTCCATACGAAAATGATTCGATTAATTCTGTCTCAGCTGTGGGAGTTTCAGAAAATGTTATCCACAGGAAATTATTTGGATGCTGTGGTTGTAATAATGCTGGAAGGGCATGCATATTTTGCTGCGGCAAACAGAATGCATTAAATGGGACTAATGCATGATCCCTAGGGTTTTTCGTGATCCGATTGCGTCGTTGCTTTCTCATATTATTGTCGAATCAAATAAAATTTGTTGTCATGTATACGGATTCGATTAATATGTGAATTAATCGAATTCATCGATAGTTGTGTTGTCTCGAGTAGAGTGTACTGGATGTGTTTGCTTTTTTAATGGTAATTCATAAATGTATAAGTGTACGTGTTTCTTATTAATGTTATATATATAATAGTCCTTGTGATACTTTCATTCAATTTGCAATTTTTTCACATACTTGCCAATATATATTTGGACATATAAGACTTATTTTCCTTAATTATATCTCTACAATGGGAGAACTACATGCCCAAAAATTGCAATATTCTTTGTAGGAGAGCAATTTATTACTCCCTCCGTCCCATGAAAGATGGCCATTTTCTTTTCGGCGCGGAGATTAAGAACAAATAATAAAGAATGTAAAAGTAGTGCGAATAAATAATAAAGAATGTAAAAACACTGTGAATGCAAATGTAAAAGCAGTGTGAATGCAATAATTATTTCCTGAAATGGAAATGAGTCATCTTTCGTGGGACGTCCCGAAAAGAAAAGAGGGTCATCTTTCGCGGGACGGTGGAAGTATTAATTAAGGCAAACGAGTAATTAATGAGCACAAAATTTATTTCGAACGAAGCAAAGAATAAATACACCAAAATCTGAATTTTAATGGGAGAAATATTTATAATAAGCCCATATATTAATTCGTATAATAATTCCTTGAATTCTTTTATCATAGTGGCCCCAAGAGATGGAGGGGCAAAATTCTTTGCCCTAGTTTTTCAAATTTTTGGTGAGGCAAAACCTAAGTAATTTTAACAAATTCATACATAATTTATACTACTCTATATGTCCCACCGAATACGGCATGTAATCCATTTTGGGACGTCCCACTATACTTGACATGTTTCTTTTAAAGGAAACAATTAGTATATATACATGACCCACCATCCCACCTAAACCCTACTAACCTACTCCTACTACACACACTCAACCATCTTTTTTATAACTTAATTAGCATTATAAAATATTACATTCACACTACACTAAACACTCTCTTTATACTTAATACCTTTTTTCTTAGTCTCCGTGCCCATATGAACTAGGCCGTATTCGGCGAGACGGTGAGAGTACCTAATTAAGGGTAATTGGACAAACTTGAGGATGGGCAATAGCCCCACCTCATTTACATGTGGCTCCGCCACTGCAGCACATGCAAGTACATATGAATCGAATGTCCGACCTAGAAGTTGGGAAGGAAATCTTCTTACCAATCTGTGATGTGCTTAAATTAATATATTTCTTAGAAAAACTCTGCTCGAATTCATTTAATTCTACTTTTTAGTAAGGGTGTAGTTGAGCCGAATAGTGTCTTGCGCATGAAGTCATGCTTGACTCGTTTGGCTAAACGAGCTTCTCTTTTAATTATCATACAAGCTCTTATCGTATCGAATCCCTAATCGAGCCTAAACGAGCTTTTCAAATTTGGAGTTACATTAGTAGTAGTTATTTTTCAAAAACATAAGTTATTTTATTCACATTAATATAATACATTTACTATTTTCTTGTAGATAAACAAACTTAATCCAAATAATATGACTAATTTCTAGTACTATAAGACATCTAATTAATAATTTTATGTTTCTAAGATGAATTACTTAACGAGCTACCTTACAAGCTAGCGAGTCTAATACGAGCATGCTCAAGCTTGATTAGTTTAGCTAATGAGCTTTTCAATAAAATATCGAACGAGTTTTTATCAAGTCGAGTGCCTAAATAACTCGCGAATAGTTTGACTCATTTACAACACAACTTTTTAGTTCATTTAACAAGGTTTTTTTTTTTGTTTATTTTTTTTGTTTTTTTTTGTTTTTCTGTAGTTGTAACATGAAACCGAATAAATTAAATTTCACTGTCTCAACATGTAAAATAATAACGTGCTGTTCAAAGCCGCCGGCATAGAATCTTCGTTTTCTATTTGCTCATTTTCAATAGGCATAAACTGGGATTTTGGCTTTATCTATTTTTCCTTAATAAAAAATAAATCAAGATCCTAATCAAGTAGCAGACAAAAGAGTGTTATAACAATCCACAACAAAACAATACGGAATTTTTTTTATAGAATATGGTATCTTACATTCAACCATAGAATTGTTCAATTATATTTTCATGTTACATCTAGTAATGCACATAAACACAATCACATAATGGGCTAACAGCCCAAAAAAATAAAAAAATAAAATAAATGAATTGTGTTCAAATTCTGATTTTTTACATGAGCTTTGAATTTAGATGTGAATTTCACATGGTTTTAACTTTAGGTAAAATTCAATTAAATAAATGAGATCTATTCGATTTACAAGCATTAAAATATATAAATAATTAGTTGTAACCAATGATAATCATCACGATTTTTCCAAATATTTCTAATTAACCATAATGGGATTTGGCTAAAATTATATGATTTGGCTAAAATTATAGTCCAAACTAATTAGAAACCTATAGTGACATCAATTTCTAATTTATATATTTCTTAATCCATGTGATTTAATTATGTAAAATTTTATTCGATATTCAAGGTAAAATGAGTTTTTAACGTACAATCATGAGTTTCGAGCTTAAGTTCGATTCTTCTAATATATTTTGACAAGTTTCATTTTTATCATTATACATGGATCTGATGTATCATGTATTAATAATTACGAGCAATAATTAATTAACAATATTTGAAAAAATCGTGATGATTATCATTGGCTACACTTAATTATTTATATATTTTAATGCTTTTAAATTGAATATAATTTTATTTTACCCAAAGTCAAAGCCATGTGAAATTCACAACTAAATCTAAAGTTTATGTATTTTCTGGCCAAATTGAAACTTCATATGAAAAATCTAAAATTTGAGAAAAGTTCATATTTTTTCTTGGCCATTACCCCTTGATTTAATCAATCAGCTAATACATCTGTATATAGAATCTATAACAGTGAAACACAAGATGTGATACGAATAAGTAACATGAAATCTCATATTTTATATAGCTCGCAAAATACAATTAGGGTGCGTTTACTTTCATGGAAAATGGTGGAAAAGGAAAATTTTCACCCCTTTTCCATCATTTTTACATGTTTACTGTGATGAAAATTTTTCTCCGGGCAGGTTAGAAATTTTTCTCATCCAACCCTTTTTCACTCTTTTTCTCTCAATGTTGAAAAATATTATCCTTAGCTTTTAATGTGAAAATATTTTCCAATGGATAAAAAATATAAAAATGGGGAAAGGGTGGGGGCACCATGTGATAATTTTCTTTTCCATCCTAGTAAACATGTGATAAAAAAAGGATGAAAATGTTAATATTTTCTCATCTTTTCTTATCCATCATTTTCCAATCAAAATATTTCCATCAAAGTAAACGCACCCTTAGATGTAAAACGGATTTCTTCAATTAATTAGTGCATCTTTTTGTTCATGATTAAATATGCGTCATTTATATGATAATGACTTCGTTCAAACACACACATATATATGAGACAAAAGTTTGAAGGAAGTAGACCTAATTAGTATATATAATAATTTTCTCTTGACATGCATATATATATATATATATATATATAATATGGAGAAAATATTTGGTTCAACACTATATAAACCCATACTACTAATATGATTTCTTGCAATTAATTTCATAAAAAGCTAAAAAGCCACCATGTCTAGAGCTACTACTACACTTCAAATATTTTTCGCCATTGTTATGGGATTTGCACTATTTTGCTACCTTACCACTTCTTCTTCTGATATTTCATCTCCATATGAAAATGATTCGACTAATTCTGTCTCAACTGTGGGAATTTCAGACAATGTTATCCACAGGAAATTATTTGGATGCTGTGGTTGTAATAATGCTGGAAGGGCATGTTTCCTTTGCTGTGGCAAACAGAATGCATTAAATGGGACTAATGCATGATTGACCCCTCGTCTCGTAATCCGACTACGTCGTTGCTTTATCATATGTACGGTCGAATAAATTAAAGTTTGTTGTCCTAGTTAATGATATGGATTCGAGTAATCCGTGGATTAATCGAATACATAGATAGTTGTGTAGTCTCGAATAGCTAGAGTGTCTAAGGTGTCACTCGATGTATCGCTTTTCGATTTTTTTCCCTTATCAATATAAGTGTATGTATTTCTTATTAATGTTATATGTAATGGTCTTTGTGATTTTTCGCTCAATTTGTAATTTTCACATACTTGCCAATACTCATATATTTGGATATATACATTTCCATTATGTCTCGATATAAAACTACATGACCGAAAATTGCAATTATTTCGTACAATAAATCCTTGAACTTTTATATACTCACATACACATGATTTGAACACCCGCGTGATAATTGGAGAGGGAAAGTGTCGCATGGAGCTGCGATTAAATAAATTATTTGTTAAGAAACACTACTTAATTGAGTTCATTTAATTTGATTTTTAAGTTATACTGTTTAGGCACCTTTAAAAGAAACATTAAGAAAACTATTTTGAGAATTACAAGACATAATTGACATTAAAAAACTGTTTAGTATACATTCATGATTCATTCATTCCTCAAAGTTTTCAAACAATAATGTGAAAATCAAACTGACATATATAAAAAAATCGATAAATATACTACTTCCTCCGTAAACGAAGATTATAGCTAGTCTTCTCTTTCCGTCCGTCCATGAAGATTGCAGCTAGTTTTCTTTCTTTCTACTTTAGGACATACCCCCACGACTATCTTACTTTTTATCTATTTTTCTACTTATAATTATAATGTAGGTCCTTTTCTCCACTTATTTAACATCCAACACAATTTTATTAAAGTCCGTGCCACAAAAAGCTCCTTAGAGCACTTACAGCGATGGTCGAGCGGGGGGTATCGATGGGGTGTCGATCTCGCTCGACCCACCCCCACTCGACACACCCCGTGTCGATCGCCATTGTGGGGGGATCGACACCCCCTGTGTCGATCGGTGAGGCGATGGCGAGGTCGATCCTTCGATCCCTCCCTCGACTTCGCCACGTCAAAAAATGGGGACACGTGGCGTGTCCCCATTGGTCCGTCATTTTTTTTTTTAATTTTCTGAATAAAAAAAAAATAATGGTAAAAAATTAAATACACCCCAACGGCTACATCCCATTTTTTCACTATATATATCCCACCACACCACCACATCAATTTATCCATACCACATCACCACATCAATTCATCTAATTCATTCCTCATCATACAAATTCACTTGTTGGTTCAAAAAAAAAAAATTATGAGTTGGCCGGGTGCGAGTTACAATCCTGAAGAGGCGGAGGCGCGACGCCGGCAACGTTTGCAGCGAGCCAGGGAGCTTTACCAAATAGTGGTCGATTCTGATTCGTCAGACGACGACGACGACCAGGATACAAGGACGTACCTCCACCGGAATCGTGAGGAGGCCGAACAACGCCTCCGACGGGATTATTTTGTCGACCACCCTATATGGGGTGATGCGGTCTTCCGCCGGCGGTTTCGAATGAGCAAGCGCCTATTCTTGAGAATTGCTCAAACTCTTGAGGATCGGGAACATTATTTTCAGCAACACCCGGATGCCACTGGAAGATTGGGGTTCCACCCCTGGGTCAAGTGCACCGTTGCTCTGAAGCAACTAGCCAATGGTGGAGCAGCCGATTAGTACGACGAATATCTGTACTGTGGCAATACAACGGGCAATATCATCCTCAAGAATTTCTGTCGGGCCATCAGATCTGCTTTCGGCGACGTATATTTGAGGCGGCCAAATGAGGCTGACATCCCCCGGATCACTGCATTGCACGAGAGGACGCACGGCTTTCCTGGAATGCTTGGAAGCATCGACTGTATGCACTGGCAATGGAAGAATTGTCCAACTGCTTGGAGAGGAATGTACACTGGACGAAATAAATCTCCAACCCTCGTCCTTGAAGCTGTTGCCTCCCAAGATTTGTGGATTTGACATGCTTTTTTCGGTGTCGCCGGTTCTCTGAACGACATCAACGTGCTCAATCAGTCCTCTGTCTTCGCCGACGTCATCAATGGTAGAGCGCCGTCAACCGCTTTCACTACAAACGGTCGCCCGCACCGTATGAGATATTATCTCGCTGACGGCATCTATCCGAAGTGGGCCTCTTTCGTGAAGACGCTTGTTTCGCCTGTTTTTGGTTGTTTTTAGTTGGATTTATTTAGTGCTTTTTGTTCGTTTGCCGTTGTGTTTTGTTTTGTTTTTATATTCGGAATGCTCTAATGCTTTGGGTCGAGTTTTTGTTGGGAAAATGCAGTATTTTTGTTTTAGGTGTTGGATCACGAGAGAAATGGCTAAGAAGTGGTATGTTCAACGATCGTTCGGCGCTGGATTGATTTTCGACGTTCGCTGAATATGAGGTGTGTTGGGCGATCGTTCACATCTCGACGAGCGTCCAGCAGCGACGTGAAGTTCAGAGAATCACCTTGGACGATCATCCAAGGTCGGCGCTCGTTCAATAAATCTACATTTGGTCGAGAAGAGTTTCAGAGAGGACACCCCAACGATCGTTCAGCCTCAACGATCGTCCACTTGGTCGAGAAGAGTTTCAGAGAGGACACCCCAATGATCGTTCAGCCTTAACGATCGTCCACTTGGTCGAGAAGAGTTTCAGAGAGGACACTCCAGCGCTCGTCCACGTTCGACGTTCGTTCATTTTGGCGTGATTTTGTTGTGATGGACGATCGCTCATGTTGGGCGATCGTTCACTTTGAGGAAGCGATTTTTCCTTATAAATAGCCGAGTGATTTATTTCCTTTTGGACGTTTTTTTTTTCCAGTTTTTGTTTCTTCGCAACTTTCGTTTTATTTTCTGTACGCACAGACATACTTTTCTTTTCCTTTTCCAGTTTTATGTTCATCTAAACACTAGGGTAGATTATTACTTTCAATTCGTACGGATTTTGCGACAGACTTCTACTACGAATTAATTATCGTAAGTTTCTTTTATTTTGCACCTCAATTATGTTTATGTTTTACTTTGTTTTTAGAACTAGGGTTTATATTACTGTCTAGATTAATTGTCTTTCTAATTTCTTAGAGTAATCTAAACCCAACCCAATCAATCTTTATTGCTTTCTTTTTATTTTCTGTTCTTTTCGTAATACAACAATCACCCTGTTAAGCCTTCCTTGTGAGACGATATTCGGGACAACTTATCTAATCTATAACAACCACGTTTAATTGCGTGCGACTTAGATTAATTTAGGTTGAACAAATTTGGCGCCGTTGCCGGGGAAGGCTTTAGGCGATTTTTGTTTTACAATTTTCATTTTAATTTTGTTTGGTTATTTTTCTCCCTCCGTTGCATTTAATCTGTGTGCTAGTGTTGTGTATGCGAGGTCGCAGAAGTCAGAAACAACCGTTAGCACCGTATATCGACAATATACACAGGAGAAGTGCAGTTTTGGAAGAATTAAGGGAGGTAACTGAACCGCTTCCTGACAAGGTTGAAGACGAAGCTTTGTTTGGGAATTTGTTTTGTGATTCTGAAGGAAAGTGTCAGCTGAATTTTCAAGGAAATATGACTACCGAGGAAAACCAGCTCATGGGAGAATACTCCCGACCAGTTATTGAGGCCACGACGTCGGCCATTGTTCTTCCTGCCGGGGTCAGGAATTATGATTTGAAACATAACTACTCTAGCATGCTTCCAGCTTTCCATGGAATGCCCAATGAGGATGCACTTCAATTCGTCCGAGAGTTCTGTTCTATAGTGCAAACTTTTCCTCTGTCGGACCTTATAGAGGATCAATTAAGGCTCAAGTGCCTGCCTTACACCTTGAAGGATCGGGCTCGGGCGTGGCTGTTATCACTCCCGTCAAATTCTATTAATTCTTGGAAGGATGCTTGTGAGAAGTTTATGTTGAAGTTCTACCCAAACCACAAGACACAGGAGATTCGTACGCAGATTATGAATTTCACGCAAGAAACTGACGAGCCTTTCCATGAGGCTTGGGAGAGATTTCAAGAGCTCCTCCGACAATGTCCACATCATCAGTTATCCGCGATTATGATTAGTCAGTTCTTTTATGATGGACTTCTTATTACTACTCAATTCATGGTGGACAGCACGACAGGGGGTAACATCGCTAAGAAGACTCCTATGGAACTCAACCAGATCTTCCAGACTTTGGCAGACAGTTCACAACAGAAGTCGATCCGAGGGAGAAGAGTTGATACCAATGCGGTAACACCAAATTATGAGCTGCAGAAACAACTCGCAGGGATGATGAGGGAGTTGCAAGAATTGAAGATGAATAAGTCTGTGGCATCTCTCCCTCGGTCAGCACCTGTTAGACATGAGATTACTCCTGAACCCTGTGGTATTTGTGGAGAATTGGGGCATCATCCTGAGGAATGTCAGAGAATGGGGGAGTTGACCTATGAAGGAGGCGCAGAAGTGTATGCGGCACAGGGATTTCCTCCTCGATAGCAGTTTGACCAGGGCCAAGGGTCTAATCCGAATCAGCGACAACAGAACTCGGGATGGCAAAATCAGTCTACCACTGGATGGCGGAATCAGACCCAAGGCCAGGCATATGGAGGCAATTTTCAAAATCGCCGTCCTCCACAGCAGTTCACGCAGTATCCTCCTCAGCAATTCAATAAGTTTTCTAATCAGCAACAGTGGTACCCACAGCAGCAGCAACAGTGGTACCCGCAACAGCAGTAGAATTTCAATTCTCAGTGGCAGAATCCAGCTCAGCAGAGTCAGTTCCAGCAAGGGCCACCACAATTTCAGCGCGCATCGCCACCACCTGCTCAGAAGAACCCGTTTGAAGATAATCTCAATGCATTCATGCAAGAAAGCAGACAGGCGAGAGAAGCTCAAGATGCAACCATCAAGCGCCTTGAGACGGCGGTGGGACAAGTGGCTGGTACCGTGAACCAGATGCAGCAGCAGCAGCAGACGGGAAAGATTCCGAGCCAAGGTCAACAGCCACATCAAGCGTTAGCCGTCACTGTGTTGAGAAATGGGAAGATGGTTGATAATAAAGTGGGAGACACATCATCAGAGATCTTACAACCTCGAGTTGAGAAAGAGCAAGCAGAAATCCGACTACATAAGGCTGAAAAGCCTTATCGCCCACCGGTACCTTTTCCTAGCAGATTGCGGAATGAGAAGCAGGACCAGCAGTTTTCAGACTTTTATAAGATGCTATCCAAGGTGAATGTGAATTTACCTTTGCTCGATGTGATCCGAAATGTGCCTGCTTATGTGAAGTTCTTCAAGGAGTTAGCATCCAAGAAGAGAAAGTTTAATGAACCGGAACAAGTTCTGGTATCAGAAAGTGCCAACTCCATTATGCAGCACTCTCTACCCCAAAAGCAACTAGATCCTGGGAGCTTTGTGATTAAAATAGCTATGGGGAATGGAAAGGAAGCTTCTGGAATGCTGGATTTAGGAGCCGGGATCAATCTGATGCCCTATTCCATTTTCAAGCAGTTGGAATTGGGAGAGTTGAAGCCGACAAGGATGTGCTTGCAATTGGCAGATAGATCGGTTCGCCACCCTCGTGGAGTTATTGAAGATGTCCTAGTGCGAGTTGGGAAACTTATTGTGCCGGTGGATTTTGTCGTGCTAGAGATTGGAGACGTCAAGGAAGATGGACAAGAGCACACTCTACTATTGGGGAGGCCTTTCATGGCTACAACCAATACTCTCATTGATGTAAAGAATGACATAATTAAGATGTCAGTTTTGGGTGAGTCAGTTTCTTACGACGTCAGAGCCAACAAGGGGATTCCGTCGACCAATAGTGTTGATAATTGCTCTTACATTGATGCTATCGACACACTTGCCGAGGCCTGTTTTATGGAAGAGCAGTAGCTCGAGGAGGTTTTTGAAGGCTCTGCCGACTTGGAGGAGAGACTTAGGGAGGAAGCAGCTATGGAAGCCTTGATGCCAACCAACCTGCCTGTTAATGAGCCAATCATAGTAGAGGCTCCTAAAGAAGAGAAGGAGATCGAGCTTGAACTTAAGGAACTTCCGGCCAATTTGAAGTACGTGTTCCTTGAAAAAGGAAAAAGGAAACCTGTTATAATCTCTGCAGAGCTCAAGGCAGCCGAAGAAGAAGAATTGGTCGAGGTGCTCACAAGGTTCAAGGCTGCTTTTGGATGGTGTTTGTCCGACATTAAGGGGATCAGTCCTGCAACATGTATGCACCGGATAAACTTGGTGGATGGAGCGACTTCAAAGAGAGATGGCCAAAGAAGATTGAATCATGTACTAATGGAAGTGGTGAGGAAGGAGATCTACAAGCAGTTGGCCGAAGGGATCATCTTTCCCAGTGCTGACAGTGAATGGCTCAGCCCCGTACATGTGGTTTCAAAGAAAGGAGGAATCACGGTGGTCTTGAATGATAATGAAGAGTTGGTGCCCATGAGACCGGTTACAGGGTGGCGGATGTGCATAGACTTCAGGAAACTTAATGCAGCCACCAAGAAGGATCACTTCCCATTACCTTTCATTGATCAGATGCTCGATAGATTGGCGGCCAATGAGTTCTATTGTTTTCTGGATGGACTGTCAGGCTACTACCAGATCGCGATCGTGCCCGAGGATCAAGCTAAGACAGCCTTCACGTGCCCCTTTGGCACATATGCCTGCAAGAGAATGCCGTTCGGACTCTGCAACGCACTAGGTACCTTTCAAAGATGCATGATGTCCATATTTTCTGAGATGTTTAATGATTTTGTTGAGATCTTCATGGATGATTTTTCTGTGTTTGGATCATCTTTTAATGATTGTCTTAGAAAAATTGAACGGGTGTTAGCGAGGTGTGTCGAGAGTGGTTTGACTCTCATTTGGGAAAAGAGTCATTTTATGGTAAGGAGGGGGAACGTGATAGGTCACATCGTCTCTAAGAGGGGTGTAGAGGTTGACAAAGCGAAAGTGGACGTGATCGAAAGATTGCCTCCACCTCGTGATGTTAAAGGAATTAGGAGCTTTCTGGGGCATGCCGGTTTTTATCGACGTTTCATTAAGGACTTTTCAAAAATCAGTCAACCTCTATGTCGTTTGCTTTCTCAAGATGTGCCCTTCATTTTTGATGATGCTTGTCTTAATGAGTTTAACTTGCTTAAGGAGAAGTTGAGTACTGCCCCTGTAGTGATTGGTCCTATTTGGTCCGAACCTTTTGAGATTATGTGTGATGCTTCTAATTCTGCGGTGGGTGCTGTTTTGGGTCAACGTATTGATAAAATGCTTCGTGTTATTTATTATGCGAGTCTGACTCTTACTTCTGCTCAAGTGAATTACACCACTACAGAAAAAGAGATATTTGCTGTTGTCTTTGCATTAGACAAGTTTCGTGCATACATCATAGGGTCTAAGGTCATCATTCATAGTGATCATGCTGCATTGCGTTATTTATTGACCAAGTCTCAGGCTAAGCCAAGACTTATTCGTTGGGTGCTCTTACTCCAAGAATTCGACTTAGAGATTCGGGATAGGAAAGGTAGTGAGAATGCTGTAGCTGACCACTTATCCCGTCTTGATAATCTTCCTTCTCCTGTTATTTGTGATAATTTGCTTGAGTCGTTCCCTTTTGAACAAGCTTTGAGTACCGACATAGTCCCTTGGTATGCTGACATTGTTAATTTTCTCGCATGTGATGAATTGAGGCCTGACCTTACTTCCCAAGAAAGGAAGCGTTTTCTATCTGTGTGCAGGCAATACTTTTGGGAAGACCCTTACCTATTTAAGATTGGTAAGAATGATGTGATCAGAAGGTGTATTTCGGATGATGAGCAAGTTAAGGTGCTCCAATTTTGCCATGAGTCGCATTGTGGAGGACACTTTGGAGGGCAGAAAACGGCTCACAAGGTGCTCAAATCCGGTTTATTTTGGCCTTCATTATTTAAGGATGCACATGTTTTTTATCTTGCATGTGATCGTTGCCAAAGGGTAGGGTCTATTGGTCGTAGGAATGAGATGCCTCTTAATAATATTCTTGTGGTTGAGATTTTCGATGTGTGGGGTATCGATTTCATGGGACCGTTTCCTAAATCCTTTGGTAACGAGTACATTCTTTTAGCTGTTGATTATGTTTCCAAGTGGGTCGAGGCCATCCCCACTAGGACTTGTGACTCTCATGTTGTGCTCAAGTTTGTACAGGAAAATATTCTTTGTCGGTTCGGATTTCCTAAGGCAATCATAAGTGATGGAGGGAAGCATTTTTGCAATAAGCTGTTTGAGAAGCTTATGAAGAAGAATGGAATCACGCACAAGGTTGCTACCCCTTATCACCCTCAAACATCGGGCCAAGCAGAGACGAGCAACCGACAAATCAAGGGAGTTCTGGAGAAGACAGTGCAGCCGTCTCGTAAAGATTGGTCTTCAAAGCTCAATGATGCCCTTTGGGCGTACCGGACAACGTACAAGAGCATTCTGGGGATGAGCCCATATCGGCTTGTATATGGAAAGAATTGCCACTTGCCTGTTGAAGTCGAGCATAAGGCGTATTGGGCAATCCGAGCAACAAATTTCGATCTTGAGGCCGTCGAAAAGCAAAGACTGTTGCAAATGTCCGAGTTGGATGAACTCCGAAACGAGGCTTATGACAATGCCAAGATCTACAAAGATCGAGTGAAGCGGTTGCATGATAATCGGATTCTATCCAAAGAGTTGAAGCCCGGGATGAAAGTCCTTTTGTTCAACTCAAGGTTGAAGTTATTTCCAGGCAAGTTGAAGTCCCGTTGGAGTGGGCCGTATCTCATTGAAGAAGTTCTACCTTTTGGAGCTGTTCGGTTGTTAAACGAACAGACTCGCGAATCCTTCCAAACCAACGGACATCGAGTGAAACAGTACTATGAAGGAGAACCTGTTCTGGAAAGAGTCGAGTCAATTTGGCTCGTGGATTCCGAATAAGTTTAGTTTTTGTATGTCGAGCTAACGACATTAAACAACCGCTTCGTGGGAGGCAACCCACTGAAAAAAAAATAAAAATGGTACTGTGGCGCAGGTTCGACGTTCGCTTATTCCGGGCGAGCGTTCAGTGGGTTTTGCTTCGACTTCAGAGAAGGGGGTGCGACGATCGTTCACCCTGGGTGAGCGTCCAATGCGTTTTGTTTCGACTTCAGAGAAGGGGGCGCGACGATCGTTCACCTTGGGCGAGCGTCCAGCGCGTGTTGCTTCGACTTTAGAGAAGGGGGTGCGACGATCGTTCACCCCGGGCGAGCGTCCAGTGTGTGTTGTTTCGACTTCAGAGAAGGGGGTGCGACGATCGTTCACCCCAGGCGAGCGTCCAGCACATGGCGCCTGGACTTCAGAGAGGGGGGTGCGACGATCGTCCACTCAAGGCGATCGTCCAACACGACTCATTCCTCGGCCCATTTGTTCTACGGCCCAATTCTGGGCGATCGCTCATCGCCAATGAGCGCCCACTTCCTGGGCTATAAATATGTCGGCCCTAATTTTCAGAACAGCCGCCTCCTTCGTCTTTTTCTCTCAGTCGCTCTTCGCGTGTGCTTGTGGAGGTTTTTTCCCTTTGGTTTTATTTCCGTCCTCGTTCCAGACCGGCGCCGTGTCTACTATTCCGATCAACGATTCCTTGTGGTGGTCTTCTCTCTCCGCCGGTGAATTCGACCACTCCACAGCCGACGAGGGCTCAGTTCTTTCTGTCGGCGAGCGTCTGCTATTTTCACCGGCCACGCACCTGGCGAGCGTCGATTTCAGACGAACGCCCATTCTCTCCCCCTTACCGTCCTTGCTGAGCGAGCGTTCACTGTCGACGAGCGCTGATTTCTCATACCCGGCGAACGCTCAGTTTTTATTCCTCGTCGTCAGCGACCGCCGGCTTCGTGGTTTCATATTGGACGAGTGTTCGTATCCGGAAACGTCTAATTCACTATGGTCCGCACCAAGAATGTCGGAGGGAGTTCTTCCTCCCATACTACTGCCCCCGAGGCTATGGACACCGATGCGGCTGCACCACCGAACATTTCAGCGACCTATGCTGCTCCTTTCCCTATTTACTCGCTCCCTGAAGGTAAACTTTTCCTTCGCCTCAAGAGTAAATCTGTTACGGTACCTCGTTTTATTGATTGGAAGGTTATTGAGTCTTTGGGGGTGAAGGATGAATTGAATAAGTACTTAAAGGTCCTAGGATTATTTCAATATGCTCGTTCAGAATGGCCTTCATTTACTCCTTTGTGTCTGGAATTTCTGGTTTCTATGGATTTTGAAGATGATCTCAAGGGTATCACTTTTCGGTTGATGGGCAATACATATCGTGTGGGGTATTCTGTTTTGCATACGATTTTTGGGTTTCGGAAAGCTCATGAGGAATTGTCTGTTTCTCCGACATTTGATGCCAAAGCGGCTTGGTATGAGTTGTCAGGATGTAACAATTGGGGGAATGGTGGTGTCCCTAGTGGCTTAATTCGTGATCCAGTTTTGTGTATTTTACACAAGTTCCTTGTCTATCACATTAAAGGTCGGGCTGAGGCTAATAAGGTGTACAATGTTGAGTTATTTTTGTTGGATTGTGCTGTGAAGAAGCGGAAGGTTTGTCCGGCTCCGTTTATCTTCGACACTTTGCAGAGCATTGTGCGAACTTCGACATATAAGGCTGCTTTGCCGCATCTTGCTACTGCTTTGGCATATCATTTCAATGTTATGCGGGCAAATTCCACTCCTTCTATGCAAGTATTTGGGCTTTACTGAATTGAAACATGGATTTATTGCCCGTGATTTGGTGTCCTTTGCTCCCTATGAGTCGCGACCAGCAGTTAAGCGCCAGCGTGGTGCTGAGTTTGTTGGTTCTAATGTGCCCCCACCTCCTGCCTCTGGTTCTTCCGATGCCGAGTCGGATGGGGCCAATGATGATGCCACACCGGTGGGGAGTGATGAGGAGTTCCCTCCTCAGGATGGGTTTATTCGTCAGATTGAATAAGCTCCCCACCCTTCCGGCTCCAGTTCTGTGCCTTATGACTTTTCGGCGTTTCAGCAGGATTTTACTTCATTCCGTGGGGAGATGAGTTCCCAGTTTGGGCACTTGCAGCAGCAAATGATTCTACAGAATGCCCAATTGTTCCGTCAAGATCAACGGTGGGAGCAGAATGATCAACGGTGGGCGCAAAATGATCAGCGTTGGGCAGTTAATGAGCAGCGATGGGAGGCGCAGGAACACTATTGGGCGACTCAGACTACACATTGGGCGGAGCAAGCACAAAATTGGGCCTCGAATTCTCAGTATTGGACCCAATAACAACAGCAAATGGCTTCTCAGGGTCGTCAATTGGATTCGTTGGAGCAGCAATTTGCTCGTTGGCATTTCGCTCCAGGTGGTTCATCTGATCCACTGCTAGATCCGCAGTGATTCTCGTTGTTGCTGTGTACGCCGTTCTTTTCTCCTTTTTCTTTTTGCTTTCTTGTTATTGTTTTTGGTTTTTGTGTTTGTTTGGATCTTTTGCTAGGTTGTTCGTGCTTATGTTAGTTTCGATTCCTTCGTTGGTTGTCTTGTGGTAATCCCTTCCTTGTTCTCTTGCATTTTGGTTGACAATGGGGACATTGTAGTGCTTTTTCGTGGGGGGGGGGGGGGTGTGTTGTTATTATGATATTGTGAGTCCTCGGGTTTTTCTTATTTGGAATTAAGATGTTGAAGTTGGGTTTGAAGTTTATGACTCATGTTTTGATAGATTTTATTGATCAAGGTGTTCTATTATGAATCAATTGGTGCGGTTTTTACATGTCATTTGTGGGGTGATTCACACTTGAATTATTGATACTTAACTTTTGAGTATGGGTGAACGGTTCGGAGACGGTGTTTTAGATTTGTATCCCAATTTGAGCAAGTTCAAAATAGTTAAAAAAGAAAAAAAAAAGAAAAGAAAAAAAAAACAAAAACAAAACGAGTCATAAAGGGATCAAAATGATCTTGTTTAATAAGTTGAGTCATTTTTGGGAGGTCTCTGCTCTTCTGGGAACCATGAGCATGAGAAACCACATGAGGATACTTTAGATGACCTCTAAATGTCTTCACCTCATGAAGTATGGCCATATAACCCAATTTGACTTGACGTTTGGTTATTTTGTTTGTTTAAGTTTGTTGTGTTGTGAAGGGCTCTACCCCTCTTTCTCATTACCTTGAATTCGTTTTTAAAGGTGGAGAATGGGTATGGGAAACCACGCTAGGAGGCGGATTTTCCGTGATTTCACCTAGTGAAGATTGCCCGGATTTTGCATTTTGTTAGTATAGTTTAATAAGTGGTTTGAGTTGGGATACTCTTTGATGTCATTGTTTCCTTTCTGTGATCTTGTGCTTGGATGTTGGGTGGATTGAGGTCTTGTGTGGAGGGCCACTCATTGGTGTTGTGATTACTGATTTCAATTGATGAGTGATGGATTGCCTTGTGATTGAGAGTTTTTTGAGATATGTGTTATTTAGTTCAAATTTCACTTTCTTCGTTTTAATTTTTATTAAGATTTGCTTGAGGACAAGCAAGGTTTTGTGTGTGGAGGGGTTGTTTCGCCTGTTTTGGTTGTTTTTAGTTGGATTTATTTAGTGCTTTTTGTTCGTTTGCCGTTGTGTTTTGTTTTGTTTTTATATTCGGAATGCTCTAATGCTTTGGGTCGAGTTTTTGTTGGGAAAATGCAGTATTTTTGTTTTAGGTGTTGGATCACGAGAGAAATGGCTAAGAAGTGGTATGTTCAACGATCGTTCGGCGCTGGATTGATTTTCGACGTTCGCTGAATATGAGGTGTGTTGGGCGATCATTCACATCTCGACGAGCGTCCAGCAGCGACGTGAAGTTCAGAGAATCACCTTGGACGATCGTCCAAGGTCGGCGCTCGTTCAATAAATCTACATTTGGTCGAGAAGAGTTTCAGAGAGGACACCCCAACGATCGTTCAGCCTCAACGATCGTCCACTTGGTCGAGAAGAGTTTCAGAGAGGACACCCCAGCGATCGTTCAGCCTCAACGATCGTCCACTTGGTCGAGAAGAGTTTCAGAGAGGACACTCCAGCGCTCGTCCACGTTCGACGTTCGTTCATTTTGGCGTGATTTTGTTGTGATGGACGATCGCTCATGTTGGGCGATCGTTCACTTTGAGGCGGCGATTTTTCCTTATAAATAGCCGAGTGATTTATTTCCTTTTGGACGTTTTTTTTTTCCAGTTTTTGTTTCTTCGCAACTTTCGTTTTATTTTCTGTACGCACAGACATACTTTTCTTTTCCTTTTCCAGTTTTATGTTCATCTAAACACTAGGGTAGATTATTACTTTCAATTCGTACGGATTTTGCGACAGACTTCTACTACGAATTAATTATCGTAAGTTTCTTTTATTTTGCACCTCAATTATGTTTATGTTTTACTTTGTTTTTAGAACTAGGGTTTATATTACTGTCTAGATTAATTGTCTTTCTAATTTCTTAGAGTAATCAAAACCCAACCCAATCAATCTTTATTGCTTTCTTTTTATTTTCTGTTCTTTTCGTAATACAACAATCACCCTGTTAAGCCTTCCTTGTGAGACGATATTCGGGACAACTTATCTAATCTATAACAACCACGTTTAATTGCGTGCGACTTAGATTAATTTAGGTTGAACAACGCTCAATGCGCCAACAGATCTGAAGAGACAACGATTCGCTCGGATGCAAGAAGCTGCGCGTAAAGACGTTGAAAGGCCTTTCGGCGTCCTGCAAGCTCGTTGGGCAATCATAAAGGGCCCTGCTCGCATATTCTTTCGGGAGCATTTATGTGATGTCATGTATGCCTGCATCATTCTGCATAACATGATAATTGAAGATGACGGACCGAGGGCAACTGAATTCCATGCTGAATCGAGCGCAATGGGCGATGCAAACGTGAACAGGGCACCAGTCCATCAAGGGGGGCCAGTGCCACTCCGCCAAGTTATTGAGAGACAAGCTCAAATTCAGGATGCACGTGCCCACGACCGCCTTATGGAGGATATGATTGAAGAGATTTGGGCACGTTTTGGTCCACTCCGCGAATAGTTATTGTGTTTTTATTTATTTCCTAATTATTTTATTTTTTTTAGTTATTGTCTTTTTTTTAATTCAATAAAATTGTCACCTATTAATTTCTGAATTTAATTAAGTTAGTTTTTATAATATTTATTACAAATAAAAAAACAACAAAATAAAATCTATTCAATCATTAAAATCACGTTTCCCAGTGCTTAGACCTAGGTCTTACTCAACCCCATTGTAGTGGAGAAATCAACCTATGTCTAACTCAACACCAACAATCATTAAAATCACGCTTCCCAGTGCTTAGACCTAGGTCTTACTAGACACCCGTAGTGAATGCTCTTACAATTTTTGTGGACTGAGGGAGTATGTATCATTAAGTCAAATTGCAGAATTTCAATTCATTTTTGGCTTCATTAAAATTTAACTCGAATTTGTCTCGTACTTAAACAGAATCGATATACTATGAAACAATGGATGGGATGGATGTGACTATTTTGGTTTTACTCTTTCCTGCTTACTCATATAAATAATACCCTCTCCGACTCCGTCCCACTCAATTTCACGTTACGGTTTGACACGAAGATTAAAAATAAGAGTAAATTTAAAGGGTTAATTCTTTCCTTATTTAATATGTGACAAATTGAGTAAGACATTCTTATAAAGGAAGTGTGACAAATTGAGTGGAACAGAGAGAGTACTATATATAACGAAAATAGACAACTAAAACAAAAAACAAACAAATTAAAAAGGAAAAAAAGACACAAATTTACGTGAAAACATTAAACAAGATATAAAAATGGATAAATGAGAAAATTTCACTATGGTTAAAAAATAGTGTTGGAAATGGTTTAAATGTTAACCATGATTGAGGATAAATATTGTTGATTAAATACTTGTTATTTAATTAAAATATTTATTGGATGTTAATCTACGCCGTGAGTAGATGAACGTGGTATATTTAATATCTCTAAACCGATTTCTGGTGAGTGAGATATTGTATGCTAAAGGTTGGATGTTGAAGTAGTAATTAACATGTTATTAATTATAATAAATATTAGTTGTCCCACATCGGTTATATGTGGATGATTTGACTAGTATTTAAGGCTATGTTTGTATGGGCTTAATAACTTGTTGGGTTGGTGTGTATGGGTGCCTACGCGCGCGCGCCGCCGCCGCCGTCCGTCCGGACGGGCGGGCGGGCGGGCCTGGGACTTGGATCTTGGCAATTGGTGAGCCCAATCCGGTTAATTGTTGAGCCCAATCCGGAAGCCCAGTGTGTGAAGCCCATCGGCAGAGAGACTCTTGGCTGCTGTAACCACCGGAGACTCTTCACATCCGGCAACCCTTGGCGTCTGAAACCGCCGGCCATCATGGCTGAATTGATGGCGACGAGTCCCTTCACTTGATCGAGAGCTGCTATATATAGGAGCATCCTCATTTGCAGAATTCACTCATTCGAAGCAATCTGCACTCCTCTATAGCATTTCATAGCATATCATACACTAGTTCAGTATTCGTTCCAGTTCAGTTCGCCGGAGCTCGGTTCTGTTTGTGATGCTACTACAACCGAGACGTCAAGATCGTTTTAACCTTTGGGGACGAGCCGCCTTACCGTGAGCACTATCGGGGCGTATTCTCATCTTGCGGGCAGAAGTTTTACTTCGGACGATCTTTGGTTTATTCTAAACTTAGTTCTTCAGTTTCATTGTAATACTATAAGTTTGTTCGTATTCAAGTCAATCAATAAAGAAGTATTGTCCATTGTTATCTACACGAGCAAGTACCCGATTCCTAACAATCGCAAGACGAGAATATCGAAAGTTACTTGTTCGTGTGCTTCCTTAAACTGAAGTTCACCTGAATCACTGCTGAAAAAATGTCTACCAATTCGAGCACCGGCGCTTCCACTCTTCCTTCCACCAATTCTGGAATCATTGGCTCCTCGAGCTCAACTATGGCTCCTGTTCAACCTGCTGCTCGGCTCATGCCTATCGCCGAGAAACCTCCCAGTTTTTCGGGAACTGACTTCAAAAGATGGTCCCAAAAGATGATGTTTTACATCACCACAATGGGGCTTGCTAGCTTCCTGCGTGACGAAAGACCTCCGGTCCCAGCCGAGGACGAGGCAAATGTGCAAGTTCGTATTGACTACGATACTTGGGTGCATTCTGACTATCTGTGTCGGAATATGTTGTTGAACGGGCTTGATGATGGTCTGTTCAATGTGTTCAGCATCAAGGAGATCGCCAAAGAAATTTGGGATGCTCTTGAGTTGAAGTACCGTGTTAATCCTGCTAGCACGAAGAAGTTTGTAGTGACGAGGCTCACCGAATTCTAAATGGTGGACAGTCGTCCTATGATGCCCCAAGTACAAGAGTTCCAAACTCTTATACACGATGTTCATTCCGAGGGGATGCCTCTTCCCGAGGCGTATACTGTGGCGCTCTTGGTTGACAAGTTGCCGCCAAGTTGGAAGGAGTTCAAGGGATATCTTAAGCACAAGCAAAAGGAGATGACCCTTGAGACATTGATGGCTAAGCTTCAAACCAAAGCTCAAGTCCGTGATCAAGACATGAAGGCCAAGGCTCCAATGGAGGCTAAGGCAAACTTGACCGATGGTAGGGGCAGACCTTCCAAGAAGCGTCCTTACCCTGCCAAAGGCAAAGGAAAAGAAGTGGCACCTCCGACTAAGTTCACCGGAACGTGCTACAATTGTGATAAGCCCGGACATATGGCGAAGAATTGCCGTCTGCCGAAGAAGAAGGGAAAGAACAAGGTCAACCATGTCCAAAAGGACTTCGACACTTGGGACAAAGACGACCTTGTTGCCATGATCACCGAGGTAAACCATGTCGGACCCTAATCCTGTTACTTGGTTTCTTGACACAGGTGCGACCGTTCATATCTGCATGAACCGGGACTTGTTCTTTACCTACAAGGAAGTTCAAGACCGTTTTGTCACCGAGGCGAGTGACCGTACCTCACCTGTTCTTGGAGTTGGGACTGTTGTACTCCAATTCACTTCCGGTATGGAGATAACTTTGAAGGATGTGCTGCATACTCCGGCAATCCGCAAAAATTTGGTGCTAGGTGTCAAACTAGTTAGGGCTAAGTTTGATATAGATCTTCGTAGTGATTTTATAACCATACGTAAGTTTGATAAGACTCTTGGAAAAGGTCACATTGTTGATGATATGTTCAAGTTGAGTGTTCGTACTTGTAAGCCTTCTAAGGCAGTTGCTAATGATAATAAAGCTACTACTTCTGCTTACTTGCTTGAGTGTTGTGATTTATGGCATTGTAGACTTGGTCACATAAATCTAAATGCTATAAAAAGATTTGCGAACATGGACATGTTAAAAATTGATTTATCTAAGACACAAGACAAGTGTGAAGTTTGTGTTGAAGTAAAAATGGCTAAGTTACCGTTTAAGTCGGTTGAATGAAGCACTAAACCTCTAGAACTTGTTCACACCGATGTGTGTGACTTAAAGTTTGTGCAAACTAGAGGTGGTAAAAGGTATTTTATTACCTTTATTGACGATTGCACAAGGTATTGTTACCTTTACTTGTTAAGAAGTAAAGATGAGGCTATTGAAGCTTTTAGAAATTTCAAGAATGAAGCCGAAAATCAACTTGGTTGCCGAATCAAAATGGTTCGAAGTGATAGAGGTGGAGAATATGTTGTTCCGTTTGCTGAATTATGCAACGAAAGTGGTATAATCCATCAAACGACTGCTCCTTATTCACCACAATCAAATGGCGTTGCTGAACGTAAGAATCGTACTCTTAAAGAGATGATGAACGCTTTGTTGATTAGTTCAGGATTACCCCAGAACATGTGGGGGGAAGCTATTTTGACAGCTAACTATATATTGAACAAGATTCCACTCAAAGGGAAGGACGTGACTCCTTATGAACTTTGGAAAGGGAGGAAACCTTCGTTTAAATACCTCAAAGTGTGGGGGTGTTTAGTTAAGGTTGAAGTGCCTTTACCAAAACAAGTTACAATTGGACCTAAAACGGTAGATTGTATCTTTATTGGTTATGCACTTAACAGCAGCGCGTATCGGTTTGTTGTACACAAATCCGATATACCCGACATTCATGTGGGTACGACGATGGAATCAAGGAATGTTGTATTCTTTGAGAACATCTATCCTAATAAGGATAAGGTTGATCCTAACTCTAGTAAGAGAGTTGAGGATGAAGCTACGAGCTCTAAACTTGTAGATGATTCTATGAGTTCTGAACCCATAGATGAATATGTTGCATCGAGTTCTAATCCGGTGTTTTATGGACCGCCGAATAGAAAGCGACTTAGGTCTATGCCTGTGAATGAGCCTAGACGTGGTACTAGAGTACGGAAAGCAAAAATTTATGGACCGGACTACGTCGTTTTAATGCTAAACGGTGAACCGATATCCGTAAAAGAAGCCTTATCTGGTTCGGATGCGGCTTTGTGGAAAGAAGCTATAGACATCGAGATTGAGTCTATTATGCTTAATCATACTTGGGTGTTAGTTGAACTACCATCAGGCTGTAAGGCATTAGGATGCAAGTGGATCCTAAAGAAGAAGTACAAGTCTGACGGTACTATTGATAAATATAAGGCCAGACTTGTTGTTCAAGGCTTTAGACAAAAAGTCGGTTATGATTTCTTTGATACCTATTCGCCCGTGACGAGACTTACTTCTATTAGGGTGCTTCTCGCTATTGCTGCTTTGCGCAATCTTGAGATTCATCAAATGGATGTTAAGACTGCATTCTTGTATGGGGAGTTAGATGATGAAATCTATATGAAGCAACCGGAGGGGTTTGTTGTACCTGGAAAAGAGCATATGGTATGCAAATTACAACGGTCTTTATATGGATTGAAACAAGCGCCTTTGCGTTGGCACTTGAAATTTGACGAAGTGATGTTGTCAAATGGTTTCTTGATCAACGAGAGTGACAAATGTGTCTATATTAAGAAAACGGGTGACGATTATGTTATCGTTTGTCTTTATGTAGATGACATGTTAATCATGGGTAGTAACTCTCGTGTGATTGGTGAAACCAAGAGGATGCTAAGTATGAATTTTAGCATGAAAGATATGGGCTTAGCTGACGTTATTCTTGGAATTAAGATTCTAAGAATGCCCAATGGAATTGCATTATCGCAATCTCACTATGTTGAGAAAGTGTTGAGGAGATTCAACGCTTATGAGAAACCTATTGCTAAGACTCCTTGGGAACTGAATGTTCATCTAAGTGAGCACAAGGGGGAACCTGTGGGTCAAGATGAATATGCTAAGATCATTAGGAGTTTGATGTATTTGTCAAACTGTACCCGACCTGATATAGCATGCTCGGTTCACAAGTTGAGTAGTTATACTGCTAATCCAAGTAAAGAACATTGGAGAGCCCTAGAACGTGTACTGGGTTATTTGAAATATACTCAAAACTTTGCGATTCACTATTCAAGAGAGGCTGCTGTACTTGAAGGGTATAGTGATGCTAATTGAATATCTGACTCCAAAGACTCGTTTTCTACGAGTGGATACGTGTTCACTATTGGGGGTGGTGCAGTATCTTGGAAGTCTAAGAAACAGACTTGTATTGCCAGGTCTACCATGGAATCTGAATTCATAGCTTTGGATAAAGCTGGTGAAGAAGCCGAATGGCTTAAAAATTTCCTCGAGGATATTCCATGTTGGACGAGGCCGGTGTCGTCTGTATTGATACACTGTGATAGCCAATCGGCTATTGGACGAGCACAGAATATGTTTTATAACTGTAAGTCTCGACATATTCGTCGACGACATAATACCGTAAGACATTTGATCTTGAGTGGGATTATCTCAATTGACTATGTGAGGTCAATAGATAATCTAGCGGATCCGCTGACTAAGAGCATTAATCGAGATTAAATGTATAAACTGTTAGAGGGAATGGGTGTTAAATCCACATCTTAAGGATGATTATAGCGGATACTCAACCTTGCAGATTGGAGGATCCCAAGAGCTTGGTTCAATGGGACAACGAAGTTATAAGAATCCGTGTGTTAAACACTCGAACATACCTATTCTTTGAGAACAGTGAGTGTTTGTTTACCTACAAGTGGTGAGGTTAAGTCTTATGACTTTTAATGATTCTTAGATACCTTGGAGAGGTCAAGTATAGTAGGATATTTGGAAATAAGAATTACCTATATAAGTGTGAAGTGAGGGCCGCTTCAATTGATACACTTATGAATCCATAGGGGTGTCCAAGGCTGAAAAGGACACAAAACGTTAGAACGAATGGAATTGAGATGATATTGTGTCAATATTATTGTCTCGGTATACACCATGGAGGACTAGTTCAAGGTTTTCATAACCACTATGCCGCCGGTATACTCGATAATGTTGACTATGGATAGGTTCAAGGTCACAAGCTACCTAGCCAAATGCAGTATTGTCTCTTGAGGACTGAACTTTGCATTTGCATTCATTTTGCATTGGCATTCTCACTCATGTGGGGGATTGTTGGAAATGGTTTAAATGTTAACCATGATTGAGGATAAATATTGTTGATTAAATACTTGTTATTTAATTAAAATATTTATTAGATGTTAATCTACGCCGTGAGTAGATGAACGTGGTATATTTAATATCTCTAAACCGATTTCTGGTGAGTGAGATATTGTATGCTAAAGGTTGGATGTTGAAGTAGTAATTAACATGTTATTAATTATAATAAATGTTAGTTGTCCCACATCGGTTATATGTGGATGATTTGACTAGTATTTAAGGCTATGTCTGTATGGGCTTAATAACTTGTTGGGTTGGTGTGTATGGGTGCCTACGCGCGCGCACACACACACGCGCGCGCCGACGACGACGACGACGCCGCCGCCGTCCGTCCGTCCGGACGGGCGGGCCTGGGCCTTGGACTTGGACTTGACAATTGGTGTTTGAGCCTTATCTTTTTGGACCAACTTTACAAGCCCAATTCGATTAATTGTTGAGCCCAATCCGGAAGCCCAGTGTGTGAAGCCCATCGGCAGAGAGACTCTTGGCTGCTGTAATCGCCGGAGACTCTTACCCTTGGCGTCTGAAACCGCCGGCCATCATGGCTGAATTGATGGCGACGAGTCCCTTCACTTGATCGAGAGCTGCTATATATAGGAGCATCCTCATTTGCAGAATTCACTCATTCCAAGCAATCTGCACTCCTCTATAGCATTTCATAGCATATCATACACTAGTTCAGTATTCGTTCCAGTTCAGTTCGCCGGAACTCGGTTCTGTTTGTGGTGCTACTACAACCGAGACGTCAAGATTGTTTTAACCTTTGGGGACGAGCCGCCTTACCGTGAGCACTACCGGGGCGTATTCTCGTCTTGCGGGCAGAAATTTTACTTCGGACGATCTTTGGTTTATTCTAAACTTAGTTCTTCAGTTTCATTGTAATACTATAAGTTTGTTCGTATTCAAGTCAATCAATAAAGAAGTATTGTCCATTATTATCTACACGAGTAAGTACCCGATTCCTAACAAATAGGTTACAAAATAAGCAAATGGACAATATATATACCTTAGAAATCACTTGTGACGTGAAAAAAAAAAAAACAAAAGAAATATAAATCGAGGATTCTATTTAGGCGGCAGCAATGAGTCAAATGACTCATGCCCTTGTCTCGACATAATAATAGTGATACAATAAATACCTATATTTATTTCATTATTATACATAAATTATTAAGCTTTTTTTATTTGGCCAACAATGACATATTTCATTTTAAATAAATTAAAAGTTTACTTTTTCAGCATGTAAAAACCGTCCGGTTGAAATATTCGTTTTCTATTTGGTCATTTTCGTAATTGAGCTCTATTTATTTGGCTCTATTTATTCTTCCATTAAGAAAAAAAAAAGTGAAAGAAACCCCTACACTACATGGTAAATATTTTAGGGAGAAAAATATTTGGTTCAACACTATATAAAGCCATAGAAACTAATATGATTTCTTGCAATAATTTCTTTAATTAAAAGCTAAATTAAGCCACCATGTCTAGAGCTACTACACTTCAAATATTATTTGCCTTTGTTATGGGATTTGCACTATTATGCTACCTCACCACTTCTTCTTCTTCTTCTCATATTTCTTCCTCTCATTTAAATCATTCAAATAATTCTGTGTTAACTGCAAGTTTGCATTCCATTAATTCCGACAAAGATATTGTTATTCATAGGAAATTATATGGATGTTGCGGTTGTCCTAATGCTGGAAGGGCTTGTTACTTCTGCTGCGCCCAAACCAATACCAATAATGGGACTCATGTCTGATTTTTTTTTTTTTTAAATTAATTATCCAATTATGTGTGTGTATTTAATTATCTATGTGTGTGTGTGTGTGTAACATTGGAGAATGTTTTTGCGTAATCCAATTATATCGTTGCTTTATCATATGTATTTTATGAAAAAACTTTGTCGTCCTAGTTATTGATTATGTTTCGATTAATCAAATGTGTGTATGTTTTCTCACCTAGAGTTTGTGGTGTTGAAGTTTATTTATGTATTGCATTTCTATGAAATTTATACTCAGTTCCACAGTTTTAAATAAATACAATCTAGAGGTGGCATTATTTGAATAGATAGATTCTCTCTCTCTCTCAAACTTACTAAGATCGCAATTAATCATTCTCAAATTCTTGCAAGGCTTCAAGATAAAAGAAAGTCCACCGATAAATTAAATTATAAAATCCATATTTGAATTGATTATGTTCTGAATTTTAAATTTGATTTACTAAGAATAAAAATAAGTTTTATTTAAAAGAGTACCCTTCACAAAGTATGGAGGCTCATCCTTGGACTATTAAGATTAAAAATGTATGAAACAGCCATAACGATACGCAACGCGATTTTATCAATGCGGAATATGCATCGATATTAATAGTATATACATGATAATAATTATAATAAAACACTTTGAAGCCCATAAAATTTCGAAAGTCCAACGACGAAGTGGGCCGGTTGAGAATGTGGCAAGAGAAATCTCACTTAGTCTCGTTATTAGTGGGCACAAAGATTAAGATTAAGATTAAAAAGATAAGAAATGGGTAGGTTTCACTACTTTTAAAGAATATTAAAGGGTAAATTCTTTTCTTATTTGGTATGTGATAAATTGGGTGGAACATTTATTTAAGGGAAACTAGCAGCAAGGACGTGCGTTGCACGTCTAACCTCTTACTTAAGAAGAATGATTATCATAAAAATAATATCAAAGATTAACAAATTCTTTATAAGTTGTATTAATACAAATGATTGATTTCGACAAAAACTCAAGTTCATTCAATAATACGTAACTTTATATAAGTACTCAAAGTGTAGTGTTTGTGACTGAATAGCTAATTACTACAATTTGGATGGATCTAATTGGATAAGTCAGTAAATTCAGAGGACTCGAGTGCAATAAGTGAAGAGGAGCTCAAGTTAGTTACTCGGTGAGCTGTTGCATGCAATCTTGGACGTTGAAATTGAATGGCTGTGATTAGATCTATTAGTTGTGTATAATAGCTGGGGAAAATCAGTTGTAACAGAGTGTAATTCATTCTGAGAGTTTTCAACGTAGAAAAGAGAGAGAGGGGAAGAAGCAGTAAACTAGGTTGAGAGTTGAGCTACAAATTCTTTCTTGTTTTCATAGTTGAAGCTGTAATTCTTCGTTCTTGATTGTTTAGTGGAATCGGTGTCTCTCCCGTGGATGTAGGATTATTTTGATCCGAACCACGTAATTCTTTGTCTCGTTTTTCTTCTCATTTTCTGTAGTTATTCTTGATCTGCATAGTGAGGGTCTGTAGTTGGTTTTTCATTTCTGGTTTGGGTTTAGATCTGATCTGAGTTGAATTTGTTGTTTGATTCTTGATTGATTGGATTTCTAGCCTAACACAAAGATATACTACCCTTCTCTCTCCACGATGTCGCTTTTGTCATTTAGGTGCGTTCACGATATGGTTGTCACTTTTATGTAGTAGAAGGGTCCATATAACATATTATATTTGAGTTTATATCTCTCACTACATGTACTCCTACTCACATTTATAGTGAGACTCTTACTCTCTACTCACAAGCCAATACTATCTACCCACTACTTTTTTAAAACCCGTCTCGTTCACAATGCGGTAACGATATCGTGGCCGGAGGGAGTACTTAATATCTAACTAATCTTAATTTTGAGAAAAGTTACTTATTTTATGATAAGAAGTGTAATGAATATAGTAAATATTTAAAAATTAAATTAAGTTGAAACAACTCTCTTGCTTCTTAATTAAAAGGTACAGCAAAATAGCAAATACAAAATCGGATTAATTGGACACCAATCACTCATAATGATGAAAAAGAAAAGAAAATAGATACATAAAGAATTTTTAGAGAAGAACGAAAGAAACATCATAATATTGCTATATTTTAAAATATTAATTTTCGTCGCTGTTTGCATTTTTCAAAAAAGTTAGCAAGATATTTGAAAAAGTAATAATTTCCATGAACTTCAAATGAAATTTTACCTTAGTTAATTATAAGAGACGTGTATTTCTATTACAGCCGATGGATATATATGAACTCTATATAATATATTATTATATTAATTCAATTCAAATTCAAATGAAAATAATGTTAAATTATTTCTTTTTAAATTTAAATACTAAAATAAGGGTATAATAGGTAAATCAAATTTTATCAACAAGACTCTTTATAATAGGTATAGATTAGACAAAATAAGCGAACCGGTATAAAAAACATCTTGCTGCCTAAGTGGGGCCGGTCAACAACGAAGTGGGTAACTTTGCTGTCTAAGTCAACCAGAACAAGCTGATTAGAAGTCAAATATGCCAGCTGTATGACTAGATTCATTACTTTAATTTGAATTAGTTTACTTCGATCAGCTCCAACTTCATCATCCTCATCCTCATCGCCGCAAATTGTATACTCACACAACCTGCAGTTTTATTAAACCTCTCCTTTTTCAAACTGTGAAAAAACAGTTAAGTTCTTAGATATTTATCATGGCAGCTTATGCAGCTCTGGCTTCTCTTATGTATATCATAGATACGATCGAGCGTCATCCTTCTCCTCCGATCTCTCTCCACAAAGACCAAGTTGAATCTCTCACTGAAACACTCAACTTCTTGCAGGAATTTCTTGAGGGGTACCATTCCCCTTTTGACTACAGCGACGAAGCAGATCCGGTGGAGGTTCGCATTGCAGATGCAGCTCATGCGGCTGAAGATGTGATCGAGACGGAAATTGTGGACCGCATTTGTAGAAGACCCACAATTCTTGGGAAGGTAGCCAATTTCTCTAAGCTCTTGCTTGCATACAAAGGCGCAGGTACCACGACCAAAGACCACTTTAATGAAGATCTGCAGAAAGTGATACAAGAAATGGAGTTGATCAAGAAAAACGTGTCGGAGATGGTTAGGGAGATCAAGGCTGCAATCGAACCTCAATTCCACGGAAGAAACGTCTCCGCTGATGATGCTGGTGAGAGGAGCAGTCATGAGATGGTGGGATGCGATGATGTGCTTCTTCAACTACTGGATAGGCTCACCGGAGGAGAATCCAGCCGCCAAATCATCCCTGTTGTTGGGATGGGTGGCATCGGTAAGACCACTCTTGCCAAAACTGTGTTTCGACACCCACTTATTAAAGAGAAATTTGATGTTTGTGTGTGGGCTACAATTTCTCATGATTATGATGTGAAGGGAACTCTTGATGAAGTTCTCTCTCAAGTTAGAGGGAAATCGAGGGATAAGAGTGAGGAAGAATTAGGAGAAGAACTACACAAATATTTATGGGGTAGGAGGTATTTGGTTGTAATGGATGATGTGTGGAGTCTAGAGGTGTGGGAAAAGATGAATATTTACTTTCCTGAGTTCAATAACGGGAGTCGAATATTGATAACAACTAGGATGTCAAACTTGGCTGCCCACTTAACCAACTCTAATAACCTCCTTAATATGAAATTTTTAGATGAGGGTAGTGCTTGGGATTTGTTCTCTAAAATTGTATTTGGGGAAGAAAGTTTTCCAGTTGAACTAGAGCAAATTGGGAGGGGAATTGTGGAGAGGTGTAAGGGACTTCCTTTGTCGATTGTTGTGATTGGGGGTCTCTTGGCAAAATCCCAACATACCCCGCAATATTGGAATGAGATAGAGAGAAACTTGAGTTCGGAGAATGATGAGTATTGTTTGAGTATATTGAAAACAAGTTATAACCATTTGCCCGCCTATCTAAAGCCTTGTTTTTTGTACATGGGAACGTTTGCGGAAGATAGTTCGATTCGTGTCGCAAAACTCATCAGGCTATGGGTTTGTGAAGGATTTCTTAAGCCAACAAACAATAAAAGCCCTGAAACAATTGCTAAGGAGTACTTAAAGGAGCTAGTAGATAGAAATCTTGTTCTAGTAGATAAGTTGGGGGTACTTGGGGATATGAAATACTGCAAAATTCATGATTTATTAAGAGATTTCTCTTTGAAAGAAGCTCAAAAACAAAGGTTTTGTCACGTTGTGAGCGAAGATAGTTCTCGTGAAGGGTCAAGCAGGCATCGTCGAATTGTTGTTCGCAAAGGGTTTAATGGGGAACTCAATGCCAACAATTATATGCCACATGCTCGTTCTTATACATGTTCTAGTAGAAAATTGCCATATTGTAGATTGTTGAGGACACTGAGTATAGATGGTTACGGCCACCCTTCTCCAGTAGATTTTCTTCAATTCGTAAATTCACGGTACATTGATGCAAGTGTTTATGTCCAAGGGCATACCAGAATACCTTCTTCAATCAATCAGCTTTGGAATCTGCACACACTAGTTATAACTCTGTACGGTGGTCATATTATTTTACCAATGGAAATTTGGAAAATGCCTCAACTTGGGCACGTCGAGTTCAAGTATGGATTAGAAATCCCAAATCCACCCAGCAGCAAAGATGACGATGATATTGTTGTGATGGAGAATCTGCATACGCTCAAAGGAGTGAATAATCTCAAGTTGAATGAAGAGGTGGTTAAAAGAATTCCCAATATCAAGAAACTAAAGATGTTATACGCACATGGCGAAGTGGGTTGTATTAGCTATCTTCATTGCCTCGAAAACTTGTACTTAGAATCTTTTTCTCCACGTGCCGAAGAGTCTCTGCAAAACATTACTACCTTCCCACATTCCCTCAAGAAGTTGACTCTGAAGGTGACATATCATTGTGAGCTTGACGACATGTTGCCAAAGATAGGTTCGTTACCCCTTGTTCAGAAGCTCTCATTAGTATTGGGTAGCTTCAGAAGATGCAAATGGGAAACAAGTGAAGGCCAATTCCCCAGCCTCATGTTCCTATCATTGCACGGTTGTCGCAATCTAGAGAACTGGACGGTGTCGGAGAGCTCCCCCTTTCCACGTCTTCAGGAGCTTCGCCTTTCTGGATTACAAGAACCCACATTGGAGATTCCTTCAGAAATTGGAGAGATAGCAACGCTCAAATGTATTGCGGTGGAGTATTGCAGTGAATCACTGGTGCTGTCTGCTAAAAAGATAGCAGACGAACAACAGGATTTATGCGGAGATCTTCATGTTACAGCTATGGTATACCCTAAGCACAAAGCGTTGCAAAGCTTGGCAGGTCCCAACTTTCAGGTTGAAGTGCTTGATTTTTGACAAACATGTTCTGATATATGTGTTGAAGGGAATAAATTTGCGGATCAAATTGCAAATCAATCATCGGCAGATGGTTGGTGCCTCTATCATCATCCTAGCTGCTATTTGTATTTCCGTTTATTTCTGTTCCAATTCGCCAGAGAAGGGACATTCGGAGGAACTGCAGAGAATTCTTGCTACAGTCCAGGATCTTCATCCAGGTGAGAGTTCTTTTTCTCTTCCATGATGCTACTTTGACTTGATACTTGGATGTGGCCGTATCATCAGATGTAATTACTTATAGCATTTCAGCCTGTTGTGATGGTGAGCCATTCCTTCTGCTATTAGCAACATGCCAAGATGGTAAAGACAAGCACCTATGGCCAACATAGTTGCTTTCCCTACTTTGTAGAACTGCTTCAGCCTGTTGTGATAGGGAGCTATCTTTTATAATAATTGATAAGCATTCTTCTCTTTCGAACAGTGTGTGACGATGATGAATGCACTAAATAATGAGTTTGTTTTTTAACCTGCTTTCATATTTTGCTATCTATTAGATGTGATGAGGCGCATAAGTTTGTTGAAAGAGGAGGCTGCACGAATTGCTGGAAATACAACTCTGTCTAATGGTCAGAAGAATAAAATTAATGCTGCAAAGCACTCAGCTATGATGGCTCCCATTGTTGTGGTATTAGAGCGTCGTTTGACTTCGACTTCTCGGAAACCTGAAACGCCTCATGAAGTTTGGTTTGTTGATGAGTACCAGGTGCAAATTAGATCAGCTGTCGCAAAATTCAAGACGCCCCCTGCATCTATCGCAGCACTAGGAGAGGTTTGGCGACCATTAGAGGCCATTGCTACCTCCTTGGCATCTTATCAGAGGAAGTCCTCGATTTCTTTTGGAGAAGTTGCCCCGCATCTGGCGTTGCTGTCGTCTACTAATGCTCCAATGCCTGGTCTTGAGAAGCAAATTGCGGTATCTGAATCAGAGGGCCTCTCAGACAGCTTTCACAAGGAAACTGTAATGATTGCTTCTTTCTCTGAACAATTAGCCATTTTACCAACCAAAACTAAGCCGGAAAAACTCATTATCATGGGCTCTGATGGTCTGAAGTACACTTATCTCTTGCAATCTGTTAATGGTTTTCTGCAGTCATCATCTGCAACACGTAGGCAGTCACTTGGTATCCGTTATTACTCGGTTACACCTATTAGCGGACGAGCTGGATTGATCCAATGGGTGGATAACGTGATCAGTATTTATTCTGTTTTTAAATCATGGCAGAAAAGAGCCCAGCTACAACAGCTTTCTGCGGTGGGTGCTGGTACAAATGCAGCAGAGCCTCCTCCTGTTCCCTGGCCCAGTGACATGTTTTATGGAAAAATTATGCCGGCACTTAAAGAGAAAGGCATAAGAAGAGTAGTATCAAGAAGAGACTGGCCGCATGATGTGAAGTGAAAAGTTCTTATAGATCTTATGAGTCAGACTCCTAAGAAACTTCTTCATCAAGAGCTCTGGTGTGCCAGTGAAGGATTTAAAGCCTTCTGCTCAAAATTGAAAAGGTATTTGTGTTATCTCCAAAATTCCTCAATCATGTTCAATGCTCAGGATGCACATAAATGCACATTGTATACTTTTTGTATCTTATGTTCATGGATTTTTATGTGACATTGATGTCTTCTTCTCTTTCTAGTTCATTGTATGTTGACGTGCTCCCTTGTGTCGCTCTAAAGCTGCCGCATGACAGTTTGGAGGTTATTGAGAATTTGAGATAATACTTGAGGGCACAGAATGTAGAAAATAAGTACTGTCGATAATACCGACCATGATAATTGAGTAAAAGGAGGTGTGATGTTCTTTTTAATTATTTTGTTTATCGTCTTATTTCATTGTGAAAGAACAGTCGTTTTAGAACATGATCTACAGCTGCTTCTTCTGAGAAGATTTTGGTTGAGAAAATGGAGAAAGGCGCACCACTAGTTGCATATTTAGAATGAATGAGAACCCTTCAGATGAGTAAATAAAAGGGTTGTTGACTTGAAGTCATAGGATTCCTATCATGCTTTCTGACTATTCTGTTAGAGTAGGATACTTTGAACATTTCTGTCATTGGGTTGAATGTTATGTATTACTTCACTCCAGTAATTTGGTCCTTTTGCAGGTTTTCTGGAAGTGTGGCAGCAATGAGTATTGTTGGCCACATTCTTGGCCTAGGTGATAGACACTTGGATAACATCCGTATCGACTTTTCTACTGGGGACATTTTGCATATTGATTATAATGTATGCTTTGACAAGGGGCAAAGATTAAAGATTTCTGAAAAATTGTTCCATTCCGCCTTACTCGGACAATTGAAGCAGCATTAGGTCTAACTGGCGTTGAAAGCTCCTTTAGGGCTAATTGTGAAGCTATTTGGGGTGTTTTAAGGAAGAATAAGGATATAATCTTGATGTTGTTAGATGTTTTTGTGTGGGATCCACTTGTGGAGTGGACACGTGCAAATTTTCATGATGATGCAGCTGTTGTTGGTGAGGAGAGAAAAGGCATGGAGCTTGCTGTAAGCTTAAGCCTATTTGCATCGCGTGTCCAAGAGATTCATGTTCCTTTACAGGAACATCATGATCTCTTAGTTTCTACCTTACCAACAATTGAATCAGCTTTGGAGAGGTTTGCCAGCATTTTGAACCATTATGACTGTGTCACTGTCAAGTTGTTTTCATCAAGCTGACCAGGAACGATCAAAACTTGTTCAATATGAGTTATCCGCAAAGTCAGTCGTTGCTGAAGCAACCAGCAATTCTGAAAAAAACCGTGCCTTGTTTGAATTACAAGCTCACCAGTTAAGCCAGGAACAGGCCATTGTATTAGAAAAAGGCCGAGGGGCAGCAACCTGGATTGAGCAGCATGGAAGGATTCTTGATGCTTTAAGAAGCAGTTTGCTTCCGGAGATCAATGCTTGCATAAAGCTGACTGATTCAAATGAAGTTTTGTCGCTTGCGGCTGCCCTTATATCTGCTGGAGTTCCATTGACTGTAGTACCTGAACCCACACAAATTCAGTGTCATGATATAGATAGGGAAGTTTCTAAGTTAGTAGCTGAGTTGGATGATGGCCTTTCTTCTGCAGTTGCTTCACTCCAAATGTATTCATTAGTTTTGCAGCGAACCCTCCCATTGAACTACCTTGTTGGCCTGGATATCTCAGGCACTGAGGCCGATCCTAATAGTTCGAAAGGGAGCTGGGCTTCTATTTTTAAGACCAGTATTTTGCTTTGCAAAAAACTTCTTGGGAATGCGATTGAAGCAGTTGTACCCAGTGTGAAACAATCGGCTATTTCATCTAACTCTGATGTTATGGACATTTTTGGATCAATCTCCCAGATTCGGGGATCTGTAGATACAGCTCTTGATCAGCTTATCCAGGTTGAGCTAGAGAAAGTGTCCTTGATTGAACTAGAGTCTAACTACTTTGTGAAGGTAGGTCTCATCACTGAGCAGCAGTTGGCTCTCGAGGAAGCTGCTGTAAAGGGTAGGGACCATTTATCCTGGGAAGAGGCTGAGGAGCTTGCTTCTCAAGAAGAAGCTTGCAGAGTGCAGCTGGACAAACTCCATCAGACATGGAACCATAAAGATTTGCGGACTTCATCTCTTACTAAGAAAGAAGCAAACATTAATGGTGCTTTGCTTGCTTCGGAACTTACCTTACATTCTCTCATCACTGCTGAACCAGGAAAGGAACCACATGTCTTAAGAATGAAAGCACTTCTGGTAGCCATATTCGAGCCATTCTCTGAGCTGGAATCTGTTGATCAAGCATTGTTGTCCTCTACCAGGCCTGTTTCGCATAGCTCGGATAGATTTCCTTATCTCTTGGACTCCACAAATTCAGGATGTTCTGTGTCTGAATATATATGGAAGTTGCCTGGTTCACTGCGTAGTCATGCCTTCTTTATATGGAAAGTTTTCATGGTGGATCTTCTGCTTGATTCCTGCGTACAAGCAATGGCTAGCTACATCTTTGGATCAGAATTTTGGATTTGATCAACTTGTTGATGTAGTAAAGAAAAAGCTCAGGATTCAATTTCGGCAGCATATTAGCAAATATTTGAAAGATGGAGTTGCTCCCATCTTTCTGACAAGATTAGACAGAGAGATTGAGATTTTGAGGCAAAGGAGCGAGTCAGTTAAGGATCCGGAGAAGGAATCAATTCAAATGGATTACAGTGCTGTTAGAAGTGTGCAGCTGATTCTTGAAGAGTACTGCAACGCGCATGAAACTCTTAGAGCTGCAACATCAGCAGCCTCTATCATGAAGAGGCAGGTTGAAGAACTTAAAGATGCACTTCTGAAGACCACCTTGGAAGTAGCTCAGATGGAATGGATGCATAACATTAACTCGAGACCCTCAGAAATTACCAGGCTGATTTCTCATAAGTTTTTCGCAGGCGATAACTTACTTCCTGTTATACTGAACACCATGCGATCATCAGTTTCCATTATAGCTAGGTCACTGGAATGCCTGCAATGTTGTGAAGGAACTTCTGTCACAGCAGAAGGGCAGCTTGAGAGGGCAATGAGCTGGGCTTGTGGGGGTCCAAATTCCAGTTGAGCTGGAAATGTTCAGGCTAGAAATGCTGGAATACCACCTGAGTTTCAGGATCATTTAATCAAGAGGCGGAAATATTTGCAGGAAGCTTCAAAAAATGCATCGGATTTGATGCAAGTTTGCATCTCAATATTAGAGTTTGAGGCTTCGAGGGTGGCATGTATAGGACTGTGAATTAGGGTTCCTCATTGAGAACTGGAGCAGATGGTGGAAATTGGCAACAATCTTGCCTAAGTGCAATAACAAAATTGGATGTTGCCTACCATTCTTTTATAAGGGCTGAGAGCAACATGGAAGCAGCTTCTAGTGCTCTACTTTCTGCAACTAATGAACTTTCAATTGCTTCAATGAAATCCAAGTCCGCTTCAGGTGACTTACAGAACACTCTTATTGCAATGAGGGACTCTGCCTGCGAAGCAAGTGTGGCATTATCGTCATATGTGGCCATTGTTGGAGGCCATAGTGCTCTGACTTCCGATGTGGTTCTATGCTTGAAGAAATCTGCAGGATGTTCACATTTTGGGAAAAGAGGCTGCGGCATTACACTCTTCTCTTTTGAAAAATCTTTCGAAGGCTAATGCAGTCCTTATTTCCACTTGAGTCTCTGCTGTCTAAGGATGTTGCTGCAATGCTGATGCTATGCCTCAGGAGAAAGAGACTAAGTTGGAGATGGCTCCAATTCATGGACAAGCTATATTCCAATCTTATCATAATAGAGTCAAGGAGACTTTACAAGCTATCAAGCCTTTGGTATCACCTCTTACATCATCTGTCAAGGGGCTTACTCTGTTCTGACCAGGCTAGCGAGGGCGGCAGGTCTTCATGCTGGCAATCTTCATAAAGCTCTTGAGGGAGTAGGAGAAAGTCTACAAGTAAAATCACAGGATATTGATCCACTGAGGGCAGATCCTGCTATCTTCATTTCCTGGAAAACTTACACTTCCGCGTCTTTTATTCAAGTTACTTAGGGCATCTGCAAAACATCACTAGCTTCCCACATTCCCTCAAGAAGTTGACTCTGCAAGTCTCAGATTTTTGTGAGCTTGAAGGCATGTTGCAAAATATAGGTTCGCTGCCCCTTCTTCAGAAGCTCACATTACATGGTGGTTTCTTCGGGTGAGGCAAATGGGACACAAGTGAAGGCCAATTCCCCAGCCTCAAGTTCCTATCATTGTACAGTTGTCGCAATCTAGAAAACTGGACAGTGTCGGAGAGCTCCCCACTTTCCATGTCTTCAAGAGCTTCGCCTTGCTGGATTATTCGGCCCCACATTGGAGATTCCTTCAGAAATTGGAGAGATAGCAACGCTAAAAAATATTGTGGAGCGTTGCAGCGAATCAGTGGTGCTGTCTGCTAAAAAGATAGCAGACGAACAAGAGGATTTATGCGGAGATCTTCAGGTTAGAGCTACAGTATTTTGCAAGGACAAAGCGTTGCAAAGCTTGGCAGGTCCCAACTTTCAAGTTTTGTATAAATGATTTGGCTCTATCATCATCCTAGCTTGTATTTGTATTTACGTTTATTTTGTCAAAATAGTTTGAACGAAGTACTAACACGACCTAATTAAATTTACATTTTTTATATAATATGGAGAAAAATAATTGGTTCAACACTATATAAAGCCATAGAATGTAATATTATTTCTTGCAATAATTTCATTAAAAGCTAATGATCGAGCCACCATGTCTAGAGCTACCACTACACTTCAAATATTTTTCGCCATTGTTGTGGGATTTGCACTATTTTGCTACCTTACCACTTCTTCTTCTGATATTTCATCTCCATATGAAAATCATTCTACCAACTGTGTTAACTGTGGGATTTTGAGACAATGTTATTCATAGGAAATTATTTGGATGCTGTGGTCGTTCTAATGCTGGAAGGTCATGTGTGCTTTGCTGCGGCAAACCGAATGTGATTAATGGGACTAATGCATGATCGTTGCTTTATCATATGTACTGTCGAATAAATTAATCGAATACATAGATAGTTGTGTTGTCTCGAATAGAGTGTCTGAGGTATCACTCGATGTATCGTTTTTCGATTTTTTTCCTTATCTATACTAATATAAAAAGAGCCTTGTTTTACAAAATTTACATTACCTATTATATCCCTCTAATCTAATTAAATATAAGGGCATTATTGTAATATAATAAGATGCGCTCATTCTTAATTAACCCCCTCCGCTATTTCCCCTCCGCTATTTTATTATGAGAATTATATTTTGTTCTGATGCCTGTCTTCTCAATTCACGTGAAGAATAATATTTCTAAGAGATAGTTGCTTCTAGGGTTTGGGACACTCACTAACTACTCTGTTAAATTCTCTCTGTTTTCTATAGCGTTTTTATATGGAGAACGTGATGGAAAAAGGAAGAATCGTGAAATCAAGGCAATCTTGCGAACTGCTGCGTGACTCTTTTTATGTAGAAGTTTATGTTTGCAACGTGAGATAATCTTCCTTTGATTTTCAATTATTAATTGAAAGATTTTTTTCCACACTTGTTTGCTTCTTCGATTTCTCTCCAGTTCCGACGATGGTAAAGTCGTACGTAAGAAAAAAAAAATTGTTCCCGTTGAATTTTCACTTCTCTCTGATCTGTTATCTGTTATATGTGTCTTCGTGTGAACAATTTCTATTGCTGCTGCTGCCCTATGGGGCGTTACTTTGTCTGAAGACTCCAGTTCCGACGATGGTAAAGTCGTACGTAAGAAAACAAAATTGTTCCTGTTGAATTTTCACTTCTCTCTGATCTGTTATCTGTTATATGTGTCTTCGTGTGAACAATTTCTATTGCTGCTGCTGCCCTATGGGGCCTTACTTTGTCTGAAGACTCCAGTTCCGAAGATGGAAAAGTCGTACGTAAGAAAACAAAATTGTTCCCGTTGAATTTTCACTTCTCTCTGATCTGTTATCTATTATATGTGTCTTCGTGTGAACAATTTCTATTGTTGTGCTGCTGCCCTATGGGGCCTTACTTTGTCTGAAGATGATTGCTTCAACTAGGAGATATACATATTAGTTCCGCTAAGTTCTTCACTTATATAACTCTTTTGAAGTAGCATACTTATAACACCTGTGTTATTGCTCTTTGGATATATTTTATGAAGTGTGTTATTGCTCTTTCTATCAATCAATTGATTGATTGAACGATCTATCTAACCAAGGAATGATCTCTTTCGCTTCACTCTTAAAACTTCCAAATATTTATGATTTTTTTTCTATTACTTTTAAGTTCCATCACAATGGCTATGTTTTGGAATTTTACAAAGCCTTAATCTACAGCATGCTTCATTTTTTACTTGGTTAACTTTGTAGTATTTAGGATAGAATAACCTCACTAATTCATGTATGCTTGATTTTGTTATAATGACATAGTGGGAAATTTGCCCATAGAAGGCAGGAAACCATGCAGAAAGCATTGTCTCAACGTCTCAACTACTACAAAGATTGAAGTCTGTGTTGACTGATATTTCTTGCTTCAATTTGGCTCCCAATTGTTGGAATTCAAGGTTTTTCAATTTTAAATTTTCTCACTTCATTCTCTCCGCATTATTATAATTTTCCGGATGGATCTTGGCTTCTAAATTTAGAATGTTCTGGTGCTACTTCTTTCTTTACACTTCTACATTATAATTGCATTCTACAAGTTTTGTCATTTGTTCTTACTCTTTTCTTTTCATGATGTAGGACGAATTTTATGAGAATGATGAAAGTTTGCAGTAAGCAAGATGATCAACATCACACACATTAGCTGCATCATTGTTGAGAAGAAAATAAAAATCTCAAATTTCTTCAAGTAAGAAATCAATTTCTTGATTCATTACATTATATTTTTCAGTATTTTTAATGGTTTCATACTCTCTACTACATGATGACTTTAACAATATATATGCTTCATAATAAGATAGTAATATGTAGAGTAATGAATACGCGTACATTGGATGGTAACTACTGTAGAAGATTGTTTTTGCTTAATTAATTTTGTAGAACATTATCTAATATATTGTGAAGATGTATGTCACAAGAAAGGTACTGTCACAAAGAATAAACTCCCTTTAACTGGTCATTGCATCACTAGCGATTACGTATTTATAATGTCATAGGATGAGCACGATTTAGATATATCACATCATTGGGTAGATGCGCTTTTAGAGTTAAACATTAGATTCGCTTAAGTAAAGATGCTTGAAGGGAAGCTAGATATGAATTAACTAACCTCCATTTGTCATGCAAAAAAAGAGATCTCAAGATTCAAAATCAAAGTTCCACTAAAGAAGTTGGATGGCGAAATTATACCGAGATATGTGCAATATTGATGTTATCCCTTTCAATTGCATGTGGACCAATCTGTTTACCTTGTGCCAAACATGACTACTTGAAGGTGCCATCATTTTAGCATATTTAATGTCAATTGTTTTGTGTGCACTATGTATGTATATGATATATCTGTGCTTTACGTGTCAAAAATTTATTGGTGTGGCAGAGTTAGGCTATAAAAAATCTGCAGAAGTATTTCAGCAAGCTAGAATCCATATATGTACAAAACGATTATTATTAGCATTGTATTCTTAAGCAGTCAATCATTTTTCTACCCAGATTTAAAGCGTTTCGCAGATATACTTGCCAATTCTATTAAATACAATAATCTTTTTATGAAGAATCTTCGTGTCATTGTTTTCTCACAACGCGCCTCTGCTGGTTTGGTTTACTTTTAATGTTTCAAATTTTCATTCTATCTAAACGACACCAAGAGAAACATTAGAGTTCAAAGATGTCGGTTGGAACCTAGAGAAGAAATAATTTTCTTAAAGGAGTTCCGTTGAGATCCCAGAACATTGATGAGATTGAGATTTGAGTAAACGCTTTTAAGCCATTGAATGGTTAATTTGAACCTTTTTCCCTTTTCCTGTTTTTTATATATTTTTTATTTTAATATGCAATTTGATACAGCTGCTAAGATTCTTAAATTCAATCTAGAACGTGTATTCTTGCTTATTAAGTAAGTGAACAACTATGTATTTGTTCACGTGGCTCTATGCTGGTGTAATCCGAAAATAAGAATCTTAATATTGTTATAATTATTAAAGAAAATATTGATCTTCACTAAGCAGCATTTAGAATTTTTTTTTCTGTTTTGTGATCGGAACATTGTGATGCTAATGTCATTAAAAAGCCGATTCTCAACAATAAAAGAATAACAAAGAATATTATATATTTTATGAAAATCTAAATTGATTGAGTAGCACTTGGAATTTCTTTTCTTGTTCTTGATTGTGCAGTTGTAGTATTGGTTGGGCTGTGTACATGTATGGTACTTGGACCATGCTGGAGCAGACTCTGTATTCCAAGTCGGAAAATGTGGGTATTTTTAATGACTTTAGTTGTACTCTATATGAAAATTAGATTATCATAACTATGTCATGTCTTTATTTTCAATAAAATATTTTGCAATTGATTTCTGAATATAGGGATGGTATTTGTGATCGAAATTAGATCAACTTTCGGAGCAATGACATTGTGAGGACTGGAGGCTCGTCAAAGGTGAGATCTTATCTTGATATATCTTTGTTTTCATCATTAGTGATACTGAGATGACGAAGATATAACTACCCCTTCCTTGTTTTCCTTGATAATATACAAAATCTTAGTATCTGACTGCCTAGTTTTTGTATCGCTGATAAGACAAGGGCCTTCCTATTTTTCGTGCGTTTAGGATGCTCATTTCCTTTCCTTGATTGGACCTGCACAGACTTAAATTAAGCAAGCTGCATTCGTAACCCTCATTTGTTCGATGTGATCTTATTTACATGATACAATTTCCTATCCCAGTATTCAAATTTTTAAAGATTAGAACTCTACTTTCTTGCATATCACATGGTACTGAATTGTATTGGTTAATGTTGTATGAACGATGGAATGCTTACCATTGGATGTTTGAAATGTTGGATTGTCTATTGTGCGAGTTTAATTTGGTGCAACAAATGGTGCAATTTAAGGGCAATATTGTATTTAATATTAAAATTATAAGATATGAATTTATCTATTTCTATTAGTTGAAGATTATCTATTATTATTAGTCTTTAATTATCATTTATCAGTTGGGTGTATTGGTTAGATATCATTCCCAGATAGAAACCCTTCCACTATGAAAATTTCATGTTCAATTATTTATGAACGAGCAACTGGTTTTTAATTAGTTGGGTGCATTAGTTATATTATTCCCGGCAAATAACTCTTCCACTATATATGAAAATTTCATGTTCAAATGTTCATGAACAAGCAAGCTTGAAAGTGAGTTCATAGTGTCTTAAGGTGTTAAATTTGATATATTATAATAATTATATGTTATTGTAATTATATTTTAGGTCTTAATTTTTTCTTCTTTTTTCTGAATGAATTTGCCTCCATATGAAATAACTTAGGTAGACTCCTTTGCAAGTTTAAGTGTTTTGATTGTTAAATTGATGCAAGTTTTTCAAGCAATCAAATACATATATGTTTAGGAGACATGGAATACCAAAACACAATTTTTTGGTAGTAATTGTTTTGTGTTATGTTTGCTTCCACTATATTATATAATCACAAATCAAGAAAAGTCTTGAGTGTTCAATAAAATAGACTGATGACTAATTTAGACTTTAGAACCACTAACTAGCCTATAATTAGATTGTTAACAAAAGTGAAATTTGTTTTTACAGTTAATTTACACATTAGTAATTATATTTCATTTTATTCACTTTTTTTCCTTTCTAAGTATGATTTACTTGCCTTCGTATGTTTGATTTTGTTTCTGGGATGCAAAGCATAAATAATTAATCTCATATCTAAACATTGTGTGAATAACTAGGGTGCACTATGAACTTTAAGTTCAAGTTGAGTTAAGAGAGATATCTCATTACTAGGGTGCACTATGATATTATGTATATGGACATGTATGTGATACACTTACAAAAATTGTATTTTGGGAGGATTTGTGGTTTAATGAAGATACTGGTCTCACAAACAAATTTCCCTCTCTCTTTTGTTATCTTATCAAAAATCTTGGTTAATTAAAGATATGGGTGTTGTTCGTGGTGATTCTTGTTCATGGTCCTTTAGATGGGGGCGGTGTTTTCTTGCTAATGAATTCCATGAGGTCATGAATTATTGGACTTGTGTTTGCAGGTTTTAAATCTCAACTCATAGGGACGATTTTTTCCGGTGGACAGTCTCAACAATGAGTTGTTTTTAACTCGTTTGATGTATGATTCTTTGACCTCACGTGATGTTTGTGATCCACTCTTCCCAAAGGTATGATGGAAATCAATTCCATTGAAGGTGTCAGCTTTGTTGGAAATTACTACAAGATAGAATCCTCACAAAACAAAACTTGAGCACAAGAAACATTTGACGAGCAATGATTCCTTATCATGTGTTTTCTACTCTGTGACTTCCAAATCGACTCTCCACTTGATGATGGAGTGTCACTTTGTGAATCAAGTTTAATCATTGGTGAGTTGTTGGTTGAATTGTGTCTAATTTTCTATCCGGATTTGTGTAACCACTTTAGTTACTTTATATCGGAAGGCCAATGAAAAGGCGGGGGGGGGGGGGGGGGGGGGGGGGGGGAAATACTAAATTTAATTTGGCAACGCATTGTGTGAAGGATTTGGAAGGCGCGAAATGATTTCATTTTTAAGTATAATGTGACGCAAACAAGCATCGTCAATCATCAAAAATTAAAAAAACTAAGGTTTAGTTATTTATACTTCAAAATTTTACTTCTGATAGAACAATATCTATACAAATATAAATTCCAAAGTATGTTATTTAGAAGACCGATTCAATTTCAAGATATACGGAAAGTAATAGATTTCTATACACTCATTATATGTACATGTTCAATTATTGGTACCTTGTAAGAACAAAATTGGCTAAAACGTGCAACGCACGTTGCTTTTGCTAGTTAATGTAAGTGTATGCATATGTGATTTATAAAATAGTCTTTGTGATATTTTCACTCAATTTGCAATTTTCACATACTAACCAATATATATTTCGACATATAGGAGAATTTATTTTCCTTATATTTCTATATAGAACTACATAACCAAAAATAATTTACTTATTTGATATGTGACGAATTAAATGGGACATTTTTTCTAAATGAAGTGAGACAAATTGAGCGCGATAGAGAGAGTAATATGTATTACGGATATAGACAGCTAAAACAAAAGAACAAATGAAAAAGGAAAAAATAAACATTTCTGAGACAACGTTAAACAAGATATAACGACGGATAAAATGAGAAAATTTCGCTATGGTTTAAAAATAGATAACAAAATAAGCAACAAGAACAATATATATACACCTTACCCAAATTTCGTCTATTTTGTCCTTGACATAATTAAATCAATTGTAATTTTAAAAAGAAAAAGAAATATAAATCGAGGTCGAAGGAAAAGGGCACCAAGGATTCTATTTAGGCGGCAGCAATTACTCATGCCCTTGTCTCTACATAGCAACAATAACACAATTTCATTATTATACATAACTTATTAAGTTTTATTTGGATAACAATGACATATTTCATTTTGAATAAGTTAAATATTTACTTTTTCAGTACAATAATGTGCTGTTTGAAACTGTCCGTTGGAATATTCGTTTTCTATTTCAACAACGAAGTGGGTCCAATTTTGTCGACAACCATTAAGTCAAATATATTATCGATTCGATCAGCTCCAACTTCTATATGTTTTCCTTCTCATAGCTACAAATTGTATACTCACACAACCTGCAGCTTTAATTATTAAACCCCTCATTTTTCAACCTACAAACTGTGAAAAAACAGCTGAGTTCTTAGAGATTATTTATCATGGCAGCTTATGCCGCTCTGATTTCTCTTATGCATATCATAGAGAAGATCAAGCATCATCCTTCTCCTCCAATCTCTCTCCACAAAGACCAAGTTGAATCTCTCACTGAAACAACCAACTTCTTGCAGGAATTTCTTGAGGGGTACCATTCCCCTTATGACTACAGTGACGAAGCAGATCATTTGGAGGTTCGCATTGCGAATGCAGCTCATGCGGCTGAAGATGTGATCGAAATCAAGATTGTGGACCGCATTCGTAGCCGATCAACTTTTCGTGGGAAGGTAGCCAATTTCTCTAAGCTCTTGCTTTCATACGAATGTGCAGGCACTAAGATAAGAGACGACTTCAATGAAGATCTGCAGAAAGTAATAGAAGAAATGGAGTTGATCAAGAAAGATGTGACAGAGATGGTTAGGGAGATCAAGGCTGCCGTCGGACCTCAATGCCGGGGAAATGTCTCCACTGATGAGAGGAACAGTCATGAGATGGTAGGATGCGATGATGTGCTTCTTCAACTACTGGATAGGCTCACCGGAGGAGAATCCAGCCGCCAAATCATCCCTGTTGTTGGGATGGGTGGCATCGGTAAGACCACTCTTGCAAAAACTGTGTTTCAACACCCACTTATTAAAGAGAAATTTGATGTTTGTGTGTGGGCTACAATTTCTCAAGATTATAATGTGAAGGGAACTCTTGATGAAGTTCTCGCTCAAGTTAGAGGGAAATCAATGGATAAGAGTGAGGAAGAATTAGGAGAAGAACTATACAAATATTTATGTGGTAGGAGGTATTTGGTCGTAATGGATGATATGTGGAGTCTAGAGGTGTGGGACAAGATGAAGTTTTACTTTCCTGAGTTCAATAACGGGAGTCGAATATTGATAACAACTAGGATGTCAAACTTGGCTCCCCACTTAACCAACCCTAATAGCATCCTTGATATGAAATTTTTAGATAAGGGAAGTGCTTGGGATTTGTTTTCTAAAATTGTATTTGGGGAAGAAAGTTTTCCCGTCGAACTCGAGCGAATTGGGAATGAAATTGTGGAGAGGTGTAAGGGACTTCCTTTGTCAATTGTTGTGATTGGAGGTCTCTTGGCAAAATCCCAACATACCCCACAATATTGGCATGAGATAGAGAGAAACTTGAGTTCTATGAATGATGAGTATTGTTTGAGGATTTTGAAAACAAGTTATAACTATTTACCCGCTTATCTAAAGCCTTGTTTTTTGTACATGGCAACGTTCGAGGAAGATAGTGCAATTAGGGTCTCAAAACTCATGAGGCTATGGGTTTGTGAAGGATTTCTTAAGCCAATAAACAACAAAATCCCGGAAACAATAGCTGAGGAGTACTTAAAGGAGCTAGTTGATAGAAATCTTGTTCTAGTAGATAAGTTGGGGGTAGTTGGGAATATGAAATACTGCAAAATTCACGATTTAGTAAGAGATTTGTCTTTGAAAGAAGCTAAAAAACAAAGGTTTTATCACGTTGTGAGCGAAGATAGTTCTCGTGAAGGGTCAAGCAGGCATCGTCGAATTGTTGTTCGCAAAGGGTTTAATGCCAACAATTACATGACACATGCTCGTTCTTATTATTCATGTGATAAGATAGAATTGCCACGTAGCACTAGATTGTTGAGGACACTGAATATACACAACGCTTTTTATAAAGACGAACATTATCCAGCGGTAGATGATCTTCTTCAATTCGTAAATGCACGGTACGTTAATGCAATTGTTAGAGGCAAACTAATTGTTAAGAACAGAATACGTTCTTCAATCAGTCAGCTTTGGAATCTGCACACACTAATTATTACATCTTTGTTCCATCGTATTATTGCACCAATGGAAATTTGGAAAATGCCTCAACTTAGGCACGTCGAGTCCAAATATGAATTAGAAATCCCAAATCCTCCCAGCTGCAAGGGTGATGATGATGATATTGTTGTGATGGAGAATCTGCATACACTCAAAGGAGTGTATAATCTGGAGTTGAATGAAGAGGTTGTTAAAAGAATTCCCAATATCAACAAACTGAGGCTATACTATGATGATGATGAATATTGGGGAAGAAGTGGAGTGAATGGTATTAGCTATCTTCATTGCCTGGAAAACTTATACTTGGATGCCTATCATTCAAGTCGTTGCGAAGAGTCGCTGCAAAACATTAGTAGCTTCCCACATTCCCTCAAGAAGTTGACTCTGAAGGTGAGATATCGTTGTGAGCTTAACGACATGTTGCCAAAGATAGGTTCGTTGCCCCTTCTTCAAAAGCTCTCATTAGAACATGGTGTCTTTGGAAGACGCAAATGGGAAACAAGTGAAGGCCAATTCCCCAGCCTCAAGTTCCTATCATTGTCCAGTTGTTGGGATCTAGAAAACTGGACGGTGTCAGAGAGCTCCCACTTTCCACGTCTTCAGAAGCTTCGCCTTTCTTGGTTAACTGGCCCCACATTGGAGATTCCTTCAGAAATCGGAGAGATAGCAACGCTCAAAAATATGCTGGTGAAGCATTGCAGTGAATCAGTGGTGCTGTCTGCTAAAAAGATAGTCGACGAACAAGAGGATTTATGCGGAGATCTTCATGTTACAGCTCTAGTACGCCGTGAGGAAGAGGCGTTGCAAAGCTTGGCAGGTCCCAACTTTCAGGTTGAAGTGCTTGATTATTGACAAACATTTTCTGATATTTGTGTTGAAGGGAATAAAGTTGCGGATCAAATTGCAAATCGATCAAATTGCAATGGCTCTATCATCATCCTAGCTTGTATTTCTATTTGTATTTTCCTTTATTTTCTCAAAATGATTATCTTGTTTCTTGTTTATGTGAGGATACTCATTTCTTGATTGGATTGTTGATTATCTTGTTTCTTGTTTATGTGAGGATACTCCTTTCTTGATTGGGTTTAAGTTTCAAACATATAATTACAATTTCTCTCAACTTTTCCCATTTGATGCAACCGTTGGAGGAAATACCCAATAGAATCTTGTTTTCTTCTGATAAATGCTCCAACTATTCGATGAAACGCCACATAAAAATATCCTATCCTAATCAGAAAATTTAGTTTTTGGTGGTGTGACGAAATGTTTGTTAAATTTGAATTTTACGATTCATGCGAATTCCACCTACATAAATCCATCGGAGCCCCCATGCGCTGAGAAGCCTTTTTTTTTTTTTTTTTTTTTTTTTTTTTTTTTCTCCTTTTCTTTTTTTCTTTCGATCGCAATATTTGTTGCTGTAAAAGTTTACATGGAAAAACTATCATTTTTTAGTACAAAGACTTATTTTCTTAATTATATCTCTACATGGAAAAACTACATAACCAAAACTTACAATATTCTTTGTAGGAGATCAATTTATTAATTAAGGCAGACTACTACAAGCACAACATTTACTGCAATAGAATTCCATATTCTTCATAAGTTTGACTGCAATAACTTTTGCTTGTAGGAACTAATCAAATTTAATATATCAGATGTTTCGCATTCAATTGCATTAAGCTTTTGAGATAAAATTAAAGGTTTTGAGATTCATCTCCATTGTCCATGAGAGCAAGTGCAAACAATAATCACCATATGCGTCTTGATGAAATAAATTGAATGACGAACAAATGGTTGCTACTGTACACGTTCATCACAGAAACTGCAAAAGAATGGCTTAGCGAGTCGGATCCGGGTCAGGCGGGTCGTGCTTATATTGATGGAAACAACAAATTACATATATAAATCAAAACTTAAGATATAATTATAACATGAGGATCGCTCATGTTATACAAATCATCCTATACATAAATCATCATATAATCATAATGGCTGGTATCCTCCATCCCACAACTATATCCCATCAACCGCGTACCACTAATAATTTTAATATTTTAATAATGTTTTTCATAAGTTCTTTAGTAATATAATCAATCATGCTTAACATCTATTACTAGAAATCGGGTTTTAAAAAAAATATCTAAGTAAAGAGTTCAATTTTTTTTTGGGCCACTAACTTAGGGCGGTTTGCACTTTTTGGCCACTATCTTTTGGCCGACAAAATTAGGCCATTAAAATTGAAAATTGGCAGTTTTAGGCCAAATTTTGGCCTGAATGGGCTATTTAGTGCCACATAAAGCCCGCTTGCTGTGCCGACGGTATTTTTGAATTTTGGAAGTGTGAACGGTGATCCTCCCCCACTAATATATACCCGTAATCAACAAATTAGTACCGTATTCATTAAACACTCAACAACTCACAACCACAAACAATAACTTATAGACTAACCATACCTACATACAAACATCCTTTCACCAGCAAAATTCGATGTTACAGCATCCAGTCGAGACGTGGCGATCTATTGCTTCAAGATTTAACCTTTCATAAGTGTAACTGGAGAAGGTATTTGTGAATGGGAGAAGGGATTTGTCGATAAGATTTTGTTTCTAACTTTGGGGGGTTTGGAAATGAGAGAGAAATCTTGATAAACACCATCTCCTCATTTCATAAGGTACAAAAAAGTAATAATAACAATAAATTAGTAAAAATAATAAATAATAACAATAAATTATTGCTAGCACAGCAAGCGAGCTTTATGTGGCATTAAATAGCCCGTTCGGGCCAAAATTTGGCCTAAAACTGCCAATTTTCAATCTTAATGGCCTAATTTTGTCGGGCTAAAAGATAGTGGCCTAAAAGTGCAAACCGCCCTAAGTTAGTGGCCTAAAAAAAATTGAACTCCTAAGTAAAGCACAAGAGCTCAAAATTGAAGGGAAAAAAAAAATTCAACAAATACCCTAAAAATGATAGTGAGACACTAAAAATGGAATATAGGGCCCCAAGTGATAATCATAGGCCACAAAATAAGAAAGTTATGCTTACCATTTTTGTTTCGATATCGCTTATAGAAATGGCACAAAAACTTGTATGCAACCGGTCGCATGGCATGCGACCGCGCGTGGTGCATGTAATAAACCATTTTTTTTTTAATTTCCAATATATATATATATTTTAATTTCCAGTGTAATTATTTTTTTTTAAATTTCCAGATTTGTTTTTGCCGTTTTTTTTGCCACTTCTTCTTTTGTTAAGAGATCGAGCCGAACCATCCAAATTATTGCCACTGCGATTATCTTTATATTAAAATCGGAGCCGAAGGCTGAGTAAAAAAAAAACTGAAAAAAATAGGGTTGATCGGGTCGGGTTAACCCGGATCCGGTCTCTTCGCATGAGACCAGTTGCATGGGAGATCATCTCTAGAAATGGAATTGTGACTGGACCTCAATCAAGCAATCTGAATGTATAATTGTGCGCAAAATCTCATATGCGACCGATCGCATCCGGTCGCATATGCGACCGCGCGTGGCGCGTGTAATACAAGCGCCAGTCGCCCACGCGCGGCGCGTGTATTACATTGCTCATGTATTTTTTTTTCGATTTTTTATTTTATTTTTTTAATTTTTCAGTTTTATTTAATTTTGTTTCTTTTTTTTTCAGTTTTTTTTAATTTCAATTTTTTTTTTTTAAAATTTCACTTTTTTTTGTTTGCCTCTTCTTTTTTTTGTTTGCCGCTTCTTGTTTGGTCAAGATTCGAATGAGGGGAGCCGAAGGCCTCAGAGCGAGTTGAAAAAGATCAAATTTTTGCCCGACGATTATGCTTATATTAGTAATCAAAGCGAAGGCGGAGTCGGAAAAAAAATCATAAATAACAAAAAAAAATTGACTGGTCAACAGGTCAACCCGCGTTGACCGGGTCAAACCCGACCCGGATCCGGTCTCATGGGAAGAGACCAGTTGCATGGGAGTCATCCTCATTGTTATGTTATTAGAAAGATTGATTGATAACACATGCTGTTAATATTCCGAATCCATTTTACCTTCCTACTCTCCTCCCCTGAATTTTGTCTACAAAAATGATTTTTAGGGACGACTCTAATTTCATCACACACTCATAGTCTCTACAATTCAACTATTTCCATCATTATGCTTGTTATTTTTTGTTCTCAATTGGCCAATACTTCAATGCTAAAAATAGTAGACCTAAGTCGACCAAATGCTGAATAAAGTAATAAAATAGTAGACCTAAGAACTAATTAAGAAGCTTCCCTACTGCATATGTATATACAAATTCGATTTTGTAATTATGAATGTCACAAATTCATAACAAAATAAGCAACAAGAACAATATATACACCTTACCCGAATTTCGTCTGTTTTTTCCTTGACATAATTAAATCACTTGTAATGTGAAAAAAAAAAGAAATATAAATCAGGGTCAAAAGAAAAGGGGAACCGAGGATTCTATTTAGGCGGCAGCAATGACTCATGCCAATAGTAATAGTAACACTATTTCATTATTATACATAACTTATTAAGTTTTATTTGGCCAGCAATGACATATTTCATTTTGAATAAGTTAAAGATTTACTTTTTCAGCATGTACATAGCAATAGTAATACAATAATGTGCTGTTTAAATCTGTTGATTGGAATATTCGTTTTCTGTTTCAACAACGAAGTGGGTCCAATTTTGTGGACAACCATTTTCTCATTACGTTGCCGCCTAAGTCAAATATATCATCGATTCGATCAGCTCCAACTTCTCTATATTTTCCTTCTCATAGCTACATATTGTATACTCACACAATTTCAACCTTACAAACTGTGAAAAGACAGCTGAGTTGTTAGAGATTTATCATGGCAGCTTATGCAGCTCTGATTTCTCTTATGCATATCATAGAGAAGATCAAGCATCATCCTTCTCCTCCAATCTCTCTCCACAAAAACCAAGTTAAATCTCTCACTGAAACAACCAACTTCTTGCAGGAATTTCTTGAAACCTACCATTCCCCTTTTGACTACAGCGACGAAGCAGATCCCTTGGAGGTTCGCATTGCAGATGCAGCTCATGCGGCTGAAGATTTTCTCGAAATCAAAATTGTGAACCGCATTCTTGGCCGGCCCTCCACAATTCTTGAAAAGGCTTTCTCTAAGCACTTACTTGCATACGAATGCGAAGGTACTTGTGGACACCACTTCAATCATGATCTGCAGAAAGTCATAGAAGAAATGGAGTTGATCAAGAAAGATGTGACAGAGATGGTTAGGGAGATCAAGGCTGCAGTCGAACCTCAATTCCATGGAAGAAACGTCTCTGCTGATGATGCTGGTGTGAAGAACAGTCATGAGATGGTGGGATGCGATGACGTGCTTCTTCAACTACTGGATAGGCTCACCGGTGGAGAATCTAGACGTCAAATCATCCCTGTTGTAGGGATGGGTGGCATCGGTAAGACCACTCTTGCCAAAACTGTGTTCGCACACCCACTTATCAAAGAGAAATTTCATGTTTGTGTGTGGGCTACAATTTCTCAAGATTATAATGTGATGGGAACTCTTGATGAAGTTCTCTCTCAAGTTAGAGGGAAATCGATGGATAAGAGTAATGAGGAAGAATTAGGAGGAGAACTATACAAATATTTATGTGGTAGGAAGTATTTGGTCATAATGGATGATCTCTGGAGTCTAGAGGTGTGGGATAATATGAAATTTTACTTTCCTGAGTACAATAACGGGAGTCGAATATTGGTAACAACTAGGATGTCAAACTTGGCTGCCCACATAACCAACTCTAATAACCTCCTTAATATGAAATTTTTAGATGAGGGTAGTGCTTGGGATTTGTTCTCTAACATTGTATTTGGGGTACAAAGTTTTCCAGTTGAACTCGAGCAAATTGGGAAAGGAATTGTAGAGAGGTGTAAGGGACTTCCTTTGTCAATTGTTGTGATTGGGGGTCTCTTGTCAAAATCCCAACACACCCCACAATATTGGCATGAGATAGAGAGAAACATGAGTTCTGTGAATGATGAGTATTGTTCGAGTACATTGAAAACAAGTTATAACCATTTGCCTGCCTATCTAAAGCCTTGTTTTTTGTACTTGGGAACGTTTGAGGAAGATAGGGCCATTCGTGTCTCAAAACTCATCAGGCTATGGGTTTGTGAAGGATTTCTTAAGCCAATAAACGACAAAAGCCCAGAAACAATAGCTGAGGAGTACTTAAAGGAGCTAGTTGATAGAAATCTTGTTTTAGTAGATAAGTTGGGGGTAGTTGGGAATATGAAATACTGCAAAATGCATGATTTACTTAGAGATTTGTCTTTGAAAGAAGCTAAAAAACAGAGGTTTTATCACGTTGTGGGCGAAAATATTCCTGTTGAAAGGGCAAGCAGCCATCGTCAAATTGTTGTTCGCAAAGGGTTTTATGCCAGCAATTATATGCCACATGCTCGTTCTTATACAGGTTACATTTCATATAGTAGAAAATTGCCACGTAGCAGTAGATTGTTGAGGACACTGAATATAGACAACTACCATTCTTTAGTAGATCTTCTTCACTTCGTAAATTCACCGTACATTGATGCAACTATTGATGTCGAAGCGAGTACCAGAATACTACCTTGTTCAATCAGTCAGCTTTGGAATCTGCACACACTAATTATCATATCTTATCATGATCGTAGAATTATTGCACCAATGGAAATTTGGAAAATGCCTCAACTTAGGCATGTCGAGTTCAAGCATTATGAATTAGAAATCCCAAATCCTCCCAGCAGCAAAGGATATGGTGATGATGTTGTTGTGATGGAGAATCTGCATACGCTCAAAGGAGTGTATAATGTGGACTTGAATGAAGAGGTGGTTAAAAGAATTCCTAATATCAAGAAACTGAGGATATTCTATCAAGATGATGACCATTGGGGAAGTAGCGGAGTGATTTGTATTAGCTATCTTCATTGCCTGGAAAACTTATACTTGAGCTCCGATTCTCCAAGTGCCGATGAGTCTCTGCAAAACATTACTAGCTTCCCACATTCCCTCAAGAAGTTGACTCTGATCGTTTCATACGATTGTGAGCTTGACGACATGTTGCCAAATATAGGTTCGTTACCCCTTCTTCATAAGCTCACATTACGAGGTGGTTTCTTCAGAAGACGCAAATGGGAAACAAGCGAAGGCCAATTCACCAGCCTCAAGTTCCTATCATTGCGCAGTTGTCGCAATCTAAAAAACTGGATGGTGTCAGAGAGCTCCCACTTTCCACGTCTTCAGGAGCTTCACCTTGTTCAATTACAACGCCGCACATTGGAGATTCCTTCAGAAATCGGAGATATAGCAACGCTCAAAAGTATTCTGGTGAAGCATTGCAGTGAATCAGTGGTGGTGTCTGCTAAAAAGATAGCAGAGGAACAAGAGGATTTATGTGGAGATCTTCATGTTAGAGCTATAGTGTTCCACAATGAAGAAGAAGCGTTCCAAAGTTTGGCAGGTCCCAACTTTCAAGTTGAAGTGCTCTATGATTATTATTATTGACAAACATTTTGTGATATTTTGTTCCAAGATGTGAGACGAAATTATTTATTTTTCTCACACAACCGATCAAATATCTGACACAAAAACTTGCCTGCGACGTGCCGCACCCATGCGACCGCGCGTGGGGTGCGTGTTGTGCACGCGCTAATAAGTGTTTTTTAGCATTTTTGTTTGTGTCACAATATCTAATATTTTTTTAATTGTTTTTTAATTATTTCCAGATTTTTGTTCCTTTTTTTTGCCTCTTCGTTTTTTTGTTTGCCGCTTCTTCTTTGGTCAAGATGCGAGCGAGCCGTAATAGTCCAAATTGTTGACCGACGATTATCCTTATATTAGTAATCGGAGCGAAGGCGGAGCCTTAAAATCAGAGCTGGAAAAAATGAAAAAAAAAAAACTGAAATTAAAAAAAAATTGAAAAAAAATTGATTGGGTCAACCCGATCGGGATCTGGTCGCATGGCATGAGACCTGCTGCACCAGAGACCTTGTCAATATCTGAAATACATTGGAAAGATAAACGCACCTCTTTATGCCATTCTCCTTGTCAATATGCTGATTTAAAGAGGAGGGATTTCCACTTCGATGTGGGTGACAAGGTGTTTTTGAGATTGTCGCCGATGAAGGGAGTTTGTCGAGTAGGCAAGGGCAGCAAATTGCGACCTCGTTATATTGGTCCTTTTGAAATACTTGATAGAGTTGGAGAGTTGGCTTATCGTTTGGCGTTACCACCGAATTTGACATCGATACATAACGTATTCCACGTTTCATCTTTGAGGAAATACATTCATGACCCGAGCCACATTGTGAACCTTGTTGAGCTAGAGTTAGATAAGGATTTGTCTTATGAGGAGCATCCTATTTCTATTTTGGATAGAAAGGTCCACGTGCTTAGGAGTAAGGAGATTCCCCTAGTTAAAGTTCAATGGAGTAGACATGGTAGGAACGAGGCAACGTGGGAGAAAGAAGAGGACATTAGAGCTAAGTACCCCAGATTCCTAGATCAAAGTAAGTAATTTCGAGGACGAAATTTCTTTTTAGTAGGGGAGGATGTAACACCCTGAAAATTTATGTGTTATTAAAAAGTTTAAGTTATGATTTTTTTTATTTTATGCAATTAATTATTTAAGTCTTATAAGTCGCGCCTAGAAGTAATTCACGAGCATGTTGATGTTGCATTTATTTTATGTTGCATGGCCTGAAGCATTTATAATTATATAATTGCTTGATAAGTTTGTGTAGATATTATTAATTTAGTTATTATTTCTCGGTTGGTAGAATCACTTAGATTTCTAGGATCTTTAGTTATATAGGAATATTAATATTATTTTAATCACTAGTGTGAGAAAAAAAACGTGAAGGATCGATTTCTTCCAATTATGTTTTTATTTTATTTTATTTTATTTTACTTGGAAGGAAATTTATTAAATAGAGGATAAATAGAGGAAATTAAATTTCATAGTTATCCTTTTCTACCCTAATTAGTTGTATAAATAGAGCATATTTACTCTCTTAGTCTCATCATCGCCGAATCATTTCTTTTTCCTTCAAGACGTCTTTCTGAAAACAAAACTTAGTTTTGGGATACAAAGGTACCATCTTAATTTTTTTTTTTTATATCTACTGTTGTGTCTGTTGTGTCTGCATGTTATTTATGTTTTGCATGTTATTAAAAGGATAGAAAGAAGTTTGGTTAAAGATATTAGTGCGTGCGTATGTGAATTTTTAAATACTTTTTTTAATATGAAGTGCTACTGTAGATGAGATAATAAGGTATTGTTTATTGTGTGAGGTAAATGTGGGTTGACGTGTGTGTCCTATGTTGCTTCTCCAATTGGTTTCTTGAATAGACTTTTAGTATGATCAGGGAGTTATCAGAATTGTTTTCTTATAATTAAATAGCTTGGTACCACTTTTTCATGTCTTTGTATTTTGTGTACACGTGAGCACACACTCCCTAGGCTTCGATGGTTAAATAAATTGTTTTGCTAGTTGTAAGCACACGGATTACTTTGTAGTTGATTAGTTGATAAATAGGTTTATGCATACATATATATATTATAATATACATGTGGTTAATAGTTAAGTTTTATTAGGTGCCATCTTTCAATGTATGTGTTTGATAAAATTAAGCTCCTGTATATTTCGTATGTATATTTTGTATGTATGTATGTGAGATTTAAGATTTATTTATTTAAAGTGGTGATTATAGTATTCAGTAATTAAGTTTGAGCCTTATCTGAAATTCTTGATCTTCATCAAAGCATGCATTGTGACATTTCATAATTATTATTTAGGATTGGCGCGCAAGACTTGACTAATTAATTTGCAGATTTTCCAGTTGAGTCAAGAAAGGTTAAGGTGGGGTTTGTTTTCAATGTTGCAGTTATCATTTATCCTTATTATATGTTTTGCATAATATATATTCATGTGATATACAGCATGGCCTACGGGCTAATCGAGGTACATGAGGTTAAGCCTACGGGCTATTTGAGGTTAAGCCTACGAGCTATTCGAGGTTATTCGAGGTTACGAGGTTACGGCCTTTGGGCTACGATGTTAATGTATATGCGAGTGTCTCCATGTTTATTTTTGTTGCGAATTATATAATTTGGATAAATACACCCCCACTGAGTCTAAAGTACTCACCCCCGAACTTTATAATTTTTTCTTTCAAGAAGTGACTTGGGCGATGATCGGCGGGGCGCGTGAAGATGGTCTATTAAGGGACAATAAAAAAATAAATGCGAGCATGGAGTTTATGTTATATTTATATTTTCTTTTCTAGGAGGATTGTTGACATTATTTCAGTTTTTATTTTTTTTCCGCTACTTATTTTGGAGATGAGGTTTAATCATTTATTAAATAAAGGAGTATTTTGTTTTTTTTTATTAAGAGAATTTGGGGTGTTACAGAGTGGTATCAGAGCCAGGTCTACGATTCTATAGACTTGCTTCTGAGGTATTAAAAAGTTAAGGCCATCATCGCACCGTCTCATCGCCCGAGGAAAAAGGTACAAAGTTTTCTTTCGATGTAATAAAGTTTTAGAATTTAGTCTTATAAAATTTGTGTTTTCTTTGTCCTCGAAATTTTATAGAGGGGTAGTTAGATCAAGGATAGTTGCGAGTGCGAAGGAGTATTTTTTTATTTGAAGTTAGTGTTGCTTATGTTAGTGGATAATTCCTTAGGATTATGGCTAGAACAAGAGGGGGAAGCAAGCAACCGAATACGGAAGAGGAAAGTGAAAGCGAAGCCACGCAATACGAAACGAACGGGAACCCAGATCTTACCGGTCTCGCTCATGTGATCGCTCAAGCTCTGAGAGATGTAATCCCACAACAAGCAAACCCCCAACCAGGAAATGGAATGGGAAATGGCGTGATGGCAGAATTCAGAAGCATGTCACCTCGTGTCTTAAAGGGGAATGAAGGTCCGCTCGGTGCTGAGGAGTGGATCTATCAAATGGAGCGGATATTCGATTACATGCATTGCAGAGATGATTTGAAGGTCACTTGTGCGATCTTTCAGCTAGTCGAGGAGGCAGGTCAGTGGTGGCAGCTGGAAGCCAATGCCCTTTCCCCGGAGGAACTAAGAGCTATCACCTGGGAAGAATTCAAGGAGAAGTTGTTGGCAAAATATTTCCCTAAGCCATTCCGCAAGCAGAAAGAGAAGGAATTGATGAACTTGGAACAGGGGAATATGACTATCCTCGAGTACGAGCGTAAGTTCACTCAATTAGCTCGATATGCTCCTCACTTGGTCGACACTGATGAGAAGAAGGCATGGCGCTTTGAAAATGGCTTACGTGATGAGATAGGAAGTCACTTGGGAGCACTGAACCTAACCTCGTATTCTGAAGTAGTGGGTAGAGCTCAAGCCGTTGCCACTCGCCTGAAGCTAGATGATCCTGTTTCCAGACCATCTGGATCGAGTGGGAAGAAGCGTTGGGATAACCGAGACAAGAGGCAGAGTTTCCAGCCAGAAAAGCGCCAGAGGACTGAAGGAGGAAACAGTCAAAGCGGGGCACCTATCAAACCTCTTTGTCCGAGATGTTCTCGCTACCATTTTGGGCAGTGTAGATGGGGAGAAAACGTTTGTTTCCGATGCCATCAGGAAGGACATTATGCTCCGGATTGTCCGAATTTTGAACCAAGGCCAAGCTACCGTAACAACAATACTGGATGGCGAAACAACAACAGCAGCAGGGGGCAGAATCAGAATGGGCGCAACAACATCAACAATGGTGGGCAGAACCAGCGCAACAACAATAATGGTGTTCGGAAAGGGAATGCACGAGTCTTTGTCATGAACCAGGAGAAGACGGATGATGATGCTCACACTATGTCAGGTATCCTATCAGTACTGAATTCTCCTGCTCTAGTGCTTTTTGATTCCGGTGCTTCTCATTCTTTTATTGCCAAAAGATTCTATGATAAAATTGCTGTGAGATGTACCAAAGAGGTTCAGCCTCTGAGAGTGAGCATTCCATCTAGAGAAACCGTAGAAATAGATCGTTTGGTCAAAGGAGTGAGCGTAGTAATCGAAGAGAGATCCCTTGAAGCCGAACTATTCCTTATGGAGATGAAGGATTTTGATATCATTCTAGGAATGGATTGGCTTAGTCGAAATCATGCAGTTATCAAATGTTGGGAGCGAGAAGTGTTTTTCCAGCGCCCAGGAGAAAAACAATTCATCTTTCGAGGAAACAAGACAAGGAGAACCCCTCACATCATTTCTGCCTTGAAAGCTGTCAAGATGTTGAGGAAGAAGGACTGTCAGGCTTTTCTGGTGAATGTAATGAGCATGACACCTCCTGAGTTGAAGATGAAGGACATTCCTATAGTTCGAGACTATCCAGACGTTTTTCCCGAAGACGTAACAGGAGTTCCTCCTGATCGACAAGTCGAGTTCACAATTGATTTGCAGCCGGGAGCAACGCCTATTTCTAAGGCACCGTATAGAATGGCGCCGATGGAACTAGAGGAGCTGAAAGTTCAGATTCAAGAACTTTTGGATAAAGGTTTCATTCGTTCGACTGTGTCGCCTTGGGGTGCACCGGTTTTGTTTGTCAAAAAGAAGGATGGGTCGATGAGGTTGTGCATTGACTACCGAGAGCTTAATAAGCTCACCATCAAGAACAAGTACCCACTGCCAAGGATCGAAGATCTATTCGATCAGCTGAGAGGGGCAGGAGTGTTTTCAAAGATCGATCTTCGATCTGGATACCACCAACTGATGGTCAAGGAGGCGGATATTTCTAAAACAGCTTTTCGGACGAGATACGGACATTACGAGTTCGTTGTGATGCCGTTCGGGTTAACCAATGCACCAGCTGTGTTCATGGCCTTAATGAACCGAGTTTTCCACCAATACCTAGACAAGTTTGTCATTGTCTTTATAGATGACATTCTTGTGTATTCAAAGGACAAAATGCAGCATGAGCAACATCTACGTTTGGTGTTGGAGACGCTACAAAAGGAGAAGTTATTTGCCAAATTCAAGAAATGTGAGTTCTGGCTTGACCGAGTTGTGTTTCTTGGACACGTAGTGTCAGCTAAGGGAATCGAGGTTGATCCGTCAAAGGTTGAAGCAGTCAGCAATTGGAAGCAACCTAAAAATGCTAGTGAGGTGCGGAGTTTTCTTGGTCTCGCCGGATATTATCGCCGTTTTATAGAGGAATTTTCAAAGATAGCGGGTCCGATGACTAAGCTTACGAGAAAAGAGGTTCCATTCTTGTGGGACGAAAAGTGTGAGAAGAGTTTTCACGAGTTAAAGCAGAGGTTGACGACGACACCTGTGTTAACAATTCCGGAAGGTACCGAAGGATTTGTCATTTATTGTGATGCTTCGAAACAAGGTCTTGGTTGTGTTTTGATGCAGCATGGCAAGGTGGTGGCTTATGCATCTAGGCAATTGAAGGAGCACGAGAAGAATTACCCCACTCACGATTTGGAGTTAGCTGCAGTTGTGCACGCCTTAAAGATTTGGCATCATTTTCTTTATGGTGGGAAATGTGAGATTTATTCGGATCACAAGAGCTTAAAGCTTAATATGAGGCAAAGAAGGTGGCTTGAGCTAGTGAAGGACTACGACTGTACGATTCACTACCATCCAGGCAAGGCGAATGTCGTAGCGGATGCTCTAAGCAGAAAAGGAGGATTGTCAGCTATTCACACTTCTCTAATGATTCGAGAATTCTCTAACTTGATGATCGATGTGGTGCCATAATTTATCTTGAGATCAATACTATCCATTGTTTCATTCATAACAATGTACTTCTTGAGAATCAATTATTTTTCTCGATGTATGATGGGATACATTTCATCAACCTTCCTAACCTCTGCCTTAGAGATCATGTATGTTTTGTCTACCTATTTGTAAAGTATATATTGATATTGTTGAATCACCCAACATAATATCTGCACACAAAAAATAAATCAAAGAATTACGGCATAAAAAGGAATATTTACTAAATAGTAAAAACAATTTGTATCACAATGTATATATAGACAATGAATTCACACTCAAGTTACAAATATTTTTTATTCCAAAATTATGAAAGAAGATAAAAATTAAAACATAATTAAATGTAAACAAACATAAAACTACAAGCTAAATATTGGAAAACGATTGCAAATCCATGATAATATAATTAATAAAAAACCAACACGAAAGATAATTTTCAAAAGAGATGTACGGAATGCTAACATTTTGTTTTTCAATCTTGGTGCTTTTATTTTCAATTTGTTTGGTGGGTATTATAGATGATGATGATAATAGTATTTTATTAGGAGAAGAATTAGAATAACTACTAATTAATAAATTTGTAAGTGTAATGTGTTATATATCTTATAGGTTTTAGTTGATCATTTTTTTTAAGCAGAAACTAAATCTATTTTTTTGGTATGTTTTGAGATATAATAATCAGCAATTAATAATTAGCATTTGTAGTGACACGTGTATTCTTTGTTGATATACAATTTTGCTTTAATAATTGAATTATTATATTATTAATTTTTTTGGTAAATAAAATCATTTATTACCAATTATGAAAAGACAGTACACAAACAAACAATCACAAAACAAAGAAACAACAACCTAATGTTATTTTATTTTCATTATTATCCATTAAAAAAAGTCTCGACATTTTTGAAAAGCCCAATCATCAATTCGGTGCTTTGTCCAATAAAGAAAATATTTGGAGTTAAACCTTGCTTAGATTTATGACAAGAATGAAATTCTTGAAATTTAATAATAACAATAATAATATAATATTAATAATAATAATAATAATAATAATAATGATAATGATTATATTACATTATTGTACTTAAATTAAATGTATAATAAGGCTATAATAGGTAATCCAAATTTTGTAAACAAGGCTCTTTTATAATAAGTATAGATTATATCCGACAAACATCAATCATCTCAGAATTCTTTGTTGCTCTGAAGTCACTCAGATATTCGATTCTTCTCTTTTAGCCCTTGGTGAGAGTTATAGAATTATAGAAAAATATTGAGAGTTGTGATTTTAAAGAGAGAAAGAGTGAATAACTTCTCCTGCATGTTTTGCACATCGCATTAACCGTCCGCCAATTGCAACTGCAACTGCATTGTGGATTTGAATACTATGATTATTAATTCACAAAATTGCCACTCAAATCAATTTGTAATTGATTGTGAATTGAAAACTGGCTTTTACATATTACTAGTATTCGCACACCCGTGCATCGCACGGACAATAAATCGAAACTACAATCGGTTGAAAATCATTTCTGGAAAAGATGAACAACTACCAAACGACATTCAATGAAATTATGTAATATTTGATACTTCTATTTATTTCAGATATAAAAATATTCTAATTACAAAATCATAACAATAAAAGTGAAAGAAAAAAAGAGTTGAACAATGTTTGTAATCTTATCTGCAGCACCGACCATAACCAATATTTGATAAGATGACAAAACATGACAAATCAAAGTTCGTGAGAGCAAGCATGTCCATTGTATTAAGTAAAAACATTCAACTTCAAGTGTGTGTAGATTATATCAAGTTAGTGTTCTAAATGAAGATTAAGAATAATGGTAAAATGATAGAATATGGGTAGGTCCCACCACTTTTGAGTGAATTTAAAAGGTTAATTCTTTCTTTGGTATGTGTGACAAATTGAGTGAAACATTAATTTAAGCGAAGTGAGATGAATTGAGCGAGACAAAGAGAGTACTATGTATTACAAATATAGACAACTAAAACAAAAAAAAATTAAAAAAGAAATAAACACACAGATTTACGTAATAACGTCAAACAAGATAAAAATACGGATGAATAAGAAAATTTCACTATGGTTAAAAAACAGGTTACAAAATAAGCAACAAGAACAATATATACACCTTACCCAAATTTCCTCTATTTTTTCCTTGACATAATTAAATCAATTGTAATTTTAAAAAGAAAAACAAATATAAATCGGGGTCGAAGGACAAAAAGGGCACCAAGAATTCTATTTAGGCGGCAGCAATGACTCATGCCCTTGTCTCTACATAGCAATAATAACACAATTTCATTATTATACATACCTTATTAAGTTTTATTTGGCCAACAATGACGTATTTCATTTTGAATAAGTTAAAGATTTACTTTTTCAGCATGTACATAGCAATAGTAATACAATAATGAATTGGGTCCAATTTTGTCGACAACAATTTTCTCATTACGTTGCCGCCTAAGTCAAATATATCATCGATTCGATCAGCTCCAACTTCTATATATTTTCTTTCTCATAGCTACAAATTGTATACTCACACAACCTGCAGCTTTATTAAACCCCTCATTTTTCAACCTTACAAACTGTAAAAGAAAAGTTCAGTTCTTAGAGATTTAATTATCATGGCAGCTTATGCAGCTCTGCTTTCTCTTATACATATCATACATAACATCGAGCGTCATCCTTCTCCTCCAATCTCTCTCCATAAAGACCAAGTTGAATCCCTCACTGAAAAAGTCAACTTCTTGCAGGAATTTCTTGAGACCTACCGTTCCCCTTTTGACTACAGCGACGAAGCAGATCCCTTGGAGGTTCGCATTGCAGATGCAGCTCATGCGGCTGAAGATGTGATCGAAACCGAAATTGTGGGTCGAATTCATAGCCGATCCACTTTTCGTCGCAAGGTAGCCAATTTCTCTAAGCTCTTGCTTTCATATGAATGCACAGGTACCACGACCAGAGACCACTTCAACCAAGATCTGCAGAAAGTGATAAAAGAAATGGAGTTGATCAAGCAAGATGTGACGGAGATGGTTACGGAGAAGGCTGCAGTCGAACCTCAATTCCACGGAAAGGTCTCCACCGCTGATGATGCTGGTGAGAGGAACAGTCATGAGATGGTGGGATGCGATGATGTGCTTCTTCAACTACTGGATTGGCTCACCGGAGGAGAATCCAGCCGCCTAATCATCCCTGTTGTAGGGATGGGTGGCATCGGTAAGACCACTCTTGCCAAAACTGCGTTTGGACACCCACTTATTAAATATCATTTTGATGTTTGTGTGTGGGCTACAATTTCCCAAGATTATAATGTGAAGGGAACACTTGATGAATTTCTCTCTCAAGTTAGGGGGAAATCGTGGGATAAGAGTGAGGAAGAATTAGGAGAAGAACTATACAAATATTTATGTGGTAGGAAGTATTTCGTCATAATGGATGATATGTGGAGTGTAGAGGTGTGGGACATGATGAAATTTTACTTTCCTGAGTTCAATAATGGAAGTCGAATATTGGTAACAACTAGGATGTCAAACTTGGCTGCCAGTTAACCAACCCTAATAACCTCATTGATATGAAATTTTTAGACAAGGATAGTGCTTGGGATTTGCTCTCTAAAATTGTATTTGGGGAAGAAAGTTTTCCGGTTGAACTAGAGCAAATTGGGAGGGTAATTGTGGAGAGGTGTAAGGGACTTCCCTTGTCGATTGTTGTGATTGGGGGTCTCTTGGCAAAATCCCAACATACCTTACAATATTGGCATGAGATAGATAGAAACTTGAGTTTGGAGAATGATGAGTATTGTTTGAGGATATTGAAAACAAGTTATAACTATTTGTCCGCCTATCTAAAGCCTTGTTTTTTGTATATGGGAACGTTCGAGGAAGATAGTGTGATTCGTGTTGCAAAACTCATCAGGCTATGGGTTTGTGAAGGATTTCTTAAGCCAATAAACAACAAAAGCCCGGAGACAATAGGTGAGGAGTACTTAAAGGAGCTAGTAGATAGAAATCTTGTTCTAGTAGATAAGTTGGGGGTAGTTGGGAATATGAAATACTGCAAAATGCATGATTTAGTAAGAGATTTGTCTTTGAAAGAAGCTCAAAAACAAAGGTTTTATCACGTTGTGACCAAAGATAGTCCTCATGAATGGGCAAGCAGCCATCGTCGAATTGTTGTTCCCAAATGGTTATATGGGAATCCCAATTATATGCCATATGCTCGTTCTTATAATGCTTGTTATAGTAGTAAATTGCCACGTCGCAGTAGATTGTTGAGGACACTGAATATAGACAACGATTATGCTTTTGACCAACATTCTCCCGTAAATGATCTTCTTCAATTCGTAAATTCACGGTACGTTAAAGCAAGTGTTAGAGTCAAACGTAATAGCATAAAACTACCTTCTTCAATCACTCAGATTTGGAATCTGCACACACTAATTATTAGATCTCACATGGATGATCGTATTATTGCACCAATGGAAATTTGGAAAATGCCTCAACTTAGGCACGTCGAGTTCGAATATGGATTAGAAATCCCAAATCCTCCGAGCAGCAAAGATGATGATGATATTGTTGCGATGGAGAATCTGCATACGCTCAAAGGAGTGTGTAATCTGGAGTTGAATGAAGAGGTGGTTAAAAGAATTCCCAATATCAAGACACTGATGATAGATTATGAAGATCATGAACATCAGGAAAGTAGTGGAGTGAATGGTATTAGCTATCTTCGTTGCCTCGAAAACTTATACTTCCGCTCTTCACATGCTCCACGTGCTGAAGAGTCTCTGCAAAACATTACTAGCTTCCCACATTCCCTCAAGAAGTTGACATTGAATGTCTCATCATTTTTTGAGCTTGAAGGTATGTTGCAAAAGATAGGTTCGTTACCCCATCTTCAGAAGCTCACATTAATTGGAGGTGTCTTCAGAAGATGCAAATGGGAAACAAGTGACGGCCAATTCCGCAGCCTCAAGTTCCTATCATTGCGCTATTGTCGCAATCTAGAAAACTGGATGGTGTCGGAGAGCTCCCACTTTCCACGCCTTCAGGAGCTTCGCCTTGCTGTATTAATAGACAGCCACACATTGGAGATTCCTTCAGAAATTGGAGAGATAGCAACACTGGAAAATATTTTGGTGGAGCGTTGCAGTGAATCAATGGTGCTGTCTGCTAAAACGATAGTAGACGAACAAGAGGATTTATACGGCGATCAACAAGAGCATCTTCATGTTAGAGCTATAGTATGCAGTCACGAAAAAGCGTTGCAAAGCTTGGCAGGTCCCAACTTTCAAGTTGAAGTTTCTCCTTATGATTTTTGACAAACATTTTGTGATATTTGTGTTGAAGGGAATAAAGTTTCGGATCAAATTTCAAATCGATCATCGCCAGATGGTTGGTTGCTCTCTCATCATCCTAGCTTGTATTTGTATTTTTATTTCCTTTATTTAATATTTGGTTCAACGCTATATAAAGCCATAGAAACTAATATGAATTCTTGCAAAAATTTCTTTAATTAAAAGCTAATTAAGCCACCATGTCTAGAGCTACTACACTTAAAATATTATTTGCCTCTGTTATGGGATTTGCATAATTCAGCTACCTTACAACTTCTACTTCTTCTTCTTCTCATATTTCTTCATCTTAATTTAATCATTCAAGTAATTCTGTGTTAACTGCAGATTTGGACTCCATTAATGGTAATTCAAACAAAGATATTGTTATCATAGGAAATTATATGGATGCTGTTGTTGTCCTAATGCTGGAAGGACTTGTTATTTCTGCTGCGCCAAAACCAATACCCATAAGGATTATTGTTGGATTATAGCAGATTTAAAGAAAAAAACACAAATTATAGCAGTAATATTTTAAAAGTACTAGTAGAAACGCACGTAATACCAAGTATTTTTTTCATTTTGTTCGATACAAGACAGAAAAGGTTATAATTTTTAATACTCCGCAATAAGTACTCTAAACTTTTGAGCACATGTATTAAAATGAAGTGTAAAAAATTGTTGAACTGATATGTCCAACAAGACAACTTTTAAAGAGATAATTATTTTCTTATTTGGAAATAAGGAATATGGACCACTTATTTCGGAATGGAGAGAGTAATATTCTCCAAATGTAATACATGGGAGTATTAAATATAATAGAATTGACATCTATCATACATAGATTTAATAAACAATCAATAATCAATAAGAGTTACATGGTAACCGGAAAAAAGAAAATTTGACTTGATTACCATGGTAGATATAAAATTCAAATTCTACTTAGTAAAAATTACATGCACCAACCTTTTTCATGTTAAAATAGGAATATAAATTCATTGCTTCCTTATGCGAAATGGTTAATATTGAATATGTCAATCAAATATATAATGATATACATTGTTTTATAAATTTTGTTACCTTCCTCTGGTTTTCGATACAAGAAAGAGAGATTATAATTTTTAAATATCGTCAAAGTAGTTATTAATTATTGTTAATATAATAAACTTATTAGTAAAATATATATAGTATTATATATAAATGAAAAAAAATATTAAAACCTATTGTTCTTAAAAGAAACACGAGTTAAAAATTAAGGTATCGAATTTTTGATCATTTCATATTTTTTCTTGTTTGATCTTGATGATTGGAGTAGATGTTTTCTTTCTTTGACTTTTTGAGATATCTTTGGCCAATGACAATTCATCATCACTTGAAATTTCAATGCAATCTTCAATCTTGTTCTTTGTGATTCTTCCTTTTTTCTTCTCTTGTCCTTCGATAGGCTGCAACTCGTAGTTATTTTCTTTTTTCGTCCCACTCTAGACTTCTTAGGATTTACCACTGAATCTTTTGGCTCTTCGTTTTGAATTGGATTTATCTCTTCAATCAATCGAGCATCGGTCTTATCCACATATTCTATTCTCTCTATTGCATTCACTATAATGTCCAGATCTCCGATACGATTATGGTTGATAGACTTGAGAGTTGTCATAAATCGCATTTCAGTTGGTGTTTGGATGCCTACAGCGCGATAGTATTTAGATTCATCTTCGCCCTAGGAAAATTAAGTTGTTAAAATTCATAATGCAATAAATTATTTTAAATATTTTTATAATTATTGATTTACAATTTACCTCACTGATTGACGAAATATTCATCAATCGTGCATCCTACATAGACAGTTGCAACTTCATCAAACATGGTGATTTATGCACTATAGTCACCATGTTTAATACTTAGGGTGATTCTGTATCGATAATTGCACAAAATAATGAATATTTTTTCACTATATAAATATATTATTTTTGTAAATTTTAATTTCCACTTACTTGGGGTCGTCTCAAGAATTTCCTCATTGCACTTTCCGCATACCATAACTTCAACACTCTTCGGGCATGATTTGTTGCATTTTTTGCAGGAATCATACAATTTTGATTATTTATTCTCAACTCTATCAATAATTTCCGTAAAACAATAGGGAACATCATATCATAAGACAAAAAAAAATGTAGGTGTACATATAAATTAAGAGATTGGAAAAATGGAGTGCTATATTATTAATTTTTGTAAGAATAATATCATCATAATCTTTATTATTGTAATGGTCGTTCAACATTTAATTATACTCATGTATGGTACAATGGTAGACTGCTCGTTAGTAGCTTTAAAGTATGATGCTACAATATCATTAGTATAACGAGTAAAACATTCTATTTGAAAATTAAGCAAATTATTTTAAAACATAAATTTTTGTTTTTCTTCAACTTGAGATAAATTCAAACACATATATATATATATATCTTTCCTCCTATATTGCACCACCTTGCTAAGGACCAATATCTGCGTATTAAAAGAGCATGTCTCTGCAAGTTACAAATTCAGACTCATATAAATGTAAGATGCACAATTGATTGGAGATTGATTCAGAAGTCAAATTAGTGCATTACTCTGACTATTATGATTCCAAATACTTTTCTTAAAGCTGCTACAATTTAGTCCTTACCTAATATTAGGGAGTTGTTAATTGTTTCGATTGTTTAATTAAGTGTAATCCCACATAATACCACTAAGCAAAACTTACAAAATTTTATACTTTCAATATAACAAAGCGATAAAAGTAAAGAGATTACCTCATTTAGAAGTTGTATTTCCATAACATCTTTAAGAGTCACTTCATTTGCATGTGTCATTCTTTGTGTCATTGCTCAATTAGCAATTTTCAGCGGATCTCGAGGAATTTTGTAATTTCATATGAAAAGGTATGTAGTTAGAAAGACACATTGTTATGTTTGACTATGTGAATATAATGCATAATTTAAAAAATTATCTAGAGATGAACTTGACATCGGTACCTGCTACTTGAGAAAGTCAGAAGGTATATATTATGTCTGCTTCAATAAATCAGTCTACACTATAAATATTAGTATATAATATACAATGGAGATACACAAACATAAATGTATCACTGGATATAATGTTTTATATGAGACAAGAAGTCAATGTGAACAAATTATACCTTGAATACGTAAAGGTAAGAAAAACGATGGGAAACATATAAGTATTATATAGTTGCATAAATATATTTATTAATTTGATAACTAACAAAAATATTGAAAATTAAATATTATGTTGATACTTAAGAAGAAAAAATTTACCTGCAATTTTTCCATAGAAATATATTTATTGTCAATGATAATATATTTTCTACTAAATTATTTTCGTTTTGTTATATTTGTTTTCTTTTCATGGTATAAGAAATAAAAAATAAGATATATATCTCAAATGATTAAAGAATTAAATTTATTGTCAATGATAATTTATGATAATTTATTATTTAAAAATAAAAATTATTTGAAGATGAATTGCACTTGCGCGGGTAATGGGCCATGTATTGACAAATTTTATATCCAAAAGTAAATTCTAACAATTAACTATGCCTACTCATAAGAAGTAAGACTTAATGATGAAACTGAGTTGCGCTTATGCATTAGAACAAAATAACTTAAAATTGTATGCAGAAAAAGAAAATAACACGAATAGTTATGCAAAAAGAAATTAATGAAACGGAATCGTACAATGAAACCATGATTGAGAATAGAGAAAGAATCAACACCAAATTCTGGTAAAAATTGGTAGCGAAAAAGATAAAAATACCTCGAAAAAATCAATAAGTTAAACACCGATTGGGTGAACCTACAAAATATTTAAGAATTTTAGGTGGAATCACTATGAAATTGAAGGCGGCTTGAGTTGCAAAAGTGAGAAGGAAGAATCGCATATGGCTTAATAAAATGATATTGGTATCAAAGAACATGGACGATGGAAGAATAATCTCAAATAAAGTGACTCTTGTGGCAGAATTATATTTCATAAAACAAAAAAACATCCATGTCGACAAATTGAGCCTCAAAATTTGTATTGTACCTAGTACCAACAACGTATTATCGTGAGATAATTTGGTGAGATTAATAATGGTGTTGTTTACTGGTTATACCTCTAATTTATTATATTCAGTAGAATAAAACTTGTGTCTGATTCGCTCTTTGAAATTCATGAGATTATTTCTCAATTAGTATTTAATAAGGTAATTTTGTTTCCAAACGGTTTTCATAGGTAGATTTTGATTTACAATAAATTAAATACTTTCTTTCATCCTTATATAAATGGTCATAATTAACTAATCTATACCTATCTCAAATAATTAGAGTATTATATTTTATTGTGAATGATAATATATGAATTATCTTAATATATATCTTATACACTATCATAATCTTTATAATATAAATTATATACAATTATAATGCTATATATATAATGATGATAAAATATATTATATTAACAAGGGTAGTATAGGTAAACCAAATTTTTTCAACAAGGCACTTTTTATATAGGTATAGATAGATAAATTCTAGAATTTTATGACTTTTTTTTTTTTTTCATTTTAACTTATCGGCTAAATCATGACAAAACCTTATCATGCTATTATTTCAACAAGTTGTAACAACCACATTTGGAAAAAAGAATAAAAAAATTGTAACTACCATTGTCATTACTTTGCTTGAGTCAAGCCAGAACGGTGGTTGTGAATAATGGCTAGCATTTATAAGCTTTAATTGGTATGGAAAGATGACACAACTATATTTATTTATTAAAAAATAATACTGTCCAACTACTACATATTTGTGGCATCTTATAAATCATTAAAACATCAAAATAAGAATACAAGTTGATTAGAAGTCATATATGCCAGCTCATGCATGAATTAATATATTATCGATTCGATAAGCTAAAACTTCATCCTCATCCTTCTCATAGCTACAAATTGTATACTGTAGTGGCCCAATGTATATGATTTGTGGATTTTTTGTATAATTTCTATGTAATTAATGACATAGAGCGGAACTGTATAGATATTAGAAGGAGAAGGAGGAAGGAAGAAGAGTTGAGCAGAAAAAGTGATAATTCATTTCTTAATTCTTTCTTGGGTAGCAAGAGAGTATATATGCTGTGGTCCCAAGAGTAAAAACGAGTACAACTAAGAAATGCAAATACAATTTGATAAAACGCAGATTAAGGAATGCGCGACTTCCATTTTTCTTCCTCCAGCTGTAGCCCTCTTAGCCATGTGTAAGGTTGAGCTCCACCTCTACCTTTGAATCAGTCAACACAGCCAACTCACCACCTTCTTCCCTATTTCTTCCTATTTCTAGCCCCAATTCCTCTGTTCCTTCTTCCTCAATCCGAAATTTACTCACACCAACATCAAACCCATTCTCCACAGCCATGACAATACCTGCCGCCGATGAAAATCCTTGCCCACAAGGATCAAATGAGGGAAATTTGCGGCGAATAAAGCTTTCATCTTCCCAAGTAGCCAAATCAGGGTCATCCTTCAACCATTGCACCAAGATTTGAGAAACAAAGAGACCATTCCTCGGGATTTGACGAGTACCCAAGACAGCAAAAGGCGTAATCTTGTACTGGCCATTGGCATTAACTTCTGGCAATTCAAGAATGGGTACGATCTTTCTTCCCACACATTTTTTTAGCAAAGATACATGAAAAACGGGGTGGATTCGGGCGGAATCAGGAAGATCCAGTTTATAGGCGACAGTACCAATTTTCTCCAAAATAGTGTAGGGACTGTAGTATCAAGCAGATAATTTTAAATTCTTGCGCAGAGACATAGTATTCTGTTTATAAGGATGGAGTTTAAGATAAACCTGTTCCCCCACCAGAAAGGTTCGATCTTGACGTTTCTGATCAGTAAAAAACTTCATCCGACTTTGAGCTTGAATCAAATTTTCCTTGAGAATTTCTGTGAATTTCTGGCGCTCCACAGCCAAGTCCTTGACTTCCATATTAACAATGTCCAAATAGGAACTCAAACCCAACTGATGTGGCGGAAATCCATACAAAGCCTGGAAAGGTGTACACTTTAGGCTAGTATGGAAATTTGTGTTATACCAGAATTCAGCCAGGGACAACCACTTCACCCATTGCTTAGGACTAGCACTCACCATACAACGCAAGTAATTTTCCAAGCACTGATTCACTCTTTCTGTTTGTCCATCTGTCTGAGGATGATAAGCAGTAGATAGAGCCAATTTGGTCCCCATAAGTTTGAAAAGCTCTTTCCAAAATGAACTTGTAAAAACCTTGTCCCTGTCATAAATAATAACTTCGGGAGCGCCATGCAACTTGTAGATATTGTCGAGGAAAAGTCGAGCCACAAATTGAGCTGTGTAAGGGTGTGATAAGGCCAGGAAGTGCCCATATTTAGTAAGCCTGTCAACCACCACTAATATCACATCCTTGCCACCAGACTTGGGAAGACCCTCTACAAAATCCATAGAAATTTCTACCCAAGCCTTCTTAGGAATCGGTAGAGGCTGCAACAAGCCAGGATAGGTACCCACATCTGACTTATGCCTCTGACAAACATCACAACTCTTGACAAAATCCATAACATTAGCTTTCATTTTAGGCCACAAGAAATACCTTTTCAATCTCATGTAAGTACCATGAATTCCAAAATGTCCCCCATAAGCAGAAGTGTGCATCTCGGCCAGTAGAGTCAATCTTAAATCTGAATCAGAACCAACAACAACCTTCCCTTTGTACTTTAACAACTCATCAACCACTTCATAATCAGCATAGGCCAACTTGTCAACAGCCTTAGCAGCATTAATTTGTGAAATATCAGAATCATTTTTATAACTCTGAACCACGTGCTGTATCCATAAAGGAATGACAGTAGTAATAGCCTCACACTCTTCCTGATCAGGTAAGCACCTAGATAAAGCATCAGCCACTTTATTATCAACCCCTTTATTGTACTGTATCTCATAATTGAATCCCAACAACTTAGTGAGCCATCTCTGTTGAAGCCATCTATGTTGAACTGGATTGATAGACTTCTGATCCAACAAGTGTTTCAACGCCTGTTGATCGGTTTTGATAATGAACTTCTGACCCTGTAAATAAGTTTTCCATTTCTGCACCGCCATAACTACAGCCAAAAATTCCCTCTCATAGATAGAGAGAGCTTGGTTCTTTGGGCAGAGAACCCTGCTCATATAAGCAATTGGCCTGTTTTGTTGCATAAGGACTGCTCCTACCCCTGTGCCACTAGCATCAGTCTCCAACACAAAAGGCAAGTTGAAATCACGGAGAGCCAAAACAGGAGCAGTGGACATAGCCTTCTTAAGGAGTTGAAAAGCTTCATCTGCGTCAGAATTCCATTTGAATTTATCTTTCTTCAAAAGCATAGTGAGTGGTCTGCTAATTTGGCCATACCCTTTTACAAACTTCTTGTAGTACCCAGTCAAACCTAAAAACCCCCTCAATTGCTTTAGAGTTTTAGGTGGTGGCCAGCTGAGCATGTTGGAAACCTTTTCTTGATCAGTACACACCCCCTCTGGAGTAATAACATGTCCCAAATACTCTATTCGTTGTTGCCCGAATTGACATTTACTCCTTTTTGCAAACAGTGAATGCTCCCTAAGCAAGGTCAGTACCTCTCTCAAATGTAACATATGATCCTCCCAAGACTTGCTGTAAACCAATATGTCATCAAAGAAAACAAGTACACTCTTCCTTAGTAATATATTGAAAACCCTGTTCATCAAAGATTGGAAAGTAGTTGGGGCATTACATAAGCCAAAAGGCATCACCAAGAATTCATAGTGGCCTTGGTGTGTGCTGAAGGCAGTCAAATACCTATCAGAGGGGTTGACCAGAATTTGGAAATAGCCAGATCTTAAATCCAATTTAGAAAAAAACTTGGCTCCATTTAACTCATCAAGCAGCTCATCTATAATAGGAATAGGGTAGTCATGCTTCACTGTTAAAGAATTTAAGTACCGGTAGTCTACACACATTCTCCAGGTCTGGTCCTTCTTTTTTACCAAGATGACAGGTGCAGCAAATGAACTCCGACTGTGCTGAATAACTACACAAATATTTATGGGCTAGGAGGTATTTCATCGTAATGGATGATATGTGGAGTCTAGAAGTGTGGGACAAGATGAGTGCTTACTTTCCTGAGTACAATAACGGTAGTCGAATATTGGTAACAACTACGATGTCAAACTTGGCTAGCGACTTAACCAACTCTAATAACCTCCTTAAAATGAAATTTTTAGATGAGGGTAGTGCTTGGAATTTGTTGTCTAAAATCGTATTCGGGGTAGGAAGTTTTCCCTTTGAACTCGAGCAAATTGGGAAGGGAATTGTGGAGAGGTGTAAGGGACTTCCTTTGTCGGGGTCTCTTGGCAAAATTCCAACTGACCCAACAATATTGGCATGAGATAGAGAGAAACTTGAGGTCGAATAATGATGAGTATTGTTTGAGTATAATGAAAACAAGTTATAACCATTTACCCACTTATCTAAAGCCTTGTTTTTTGTACATGGGAGTGTTTGAGGAAGATAGGGCAATTCGTGTGTCAAAACTCATCAAGCTATAGGTTTGTGAAGGACTTCTTAAGCTAATAAACAACAAAAGCCCAGAAACAATAGCTGAGGGGTACTTAAAGGAGCTAGTTGATAGAAATCTTGTTCTAGTAGATAAGTTGGGGTTACTTGGGAATATGAAATACTGCAAAATGCATGATTTACTAAGAGATTTATCTTTGAAAGAAGCTCAAAAACAAAGGTTTTATCACGCTGTGAGCGAAGATAGTCCTCATAAAAGGTTTTATCACGTTGTGAGTGAAGTGTCAAGCAGCCATCGTCGAATTGTTGATCGCGTAGTGAGTGAAGTGGCAAAGCTCAATGGCAACAACTATATGCCTCATGCTCGTTCTTATATTGGTAAAGGGTATGGTATAGAATTGCCACGTAGCAGTAGATTGTTGAGGACACTGAATATGGACGACATTAATTGTTTTGACCATGGGCGGATTTATTCAATGGCTAGGCTGGGCTTCAGCCCAGTGCACTTTTTCAAGGTTCTTATATATTTATGCGGTGTTTTATGATAATGTATTGAGTTAGCCCAGTGGTCAAAATACTTTTTCCTTCATAGAATGGGCTAGGATCGATTCTTGACGAAAGCAACAATTTGTTTTAAAAGTTTTACTTTATAATTTATGAGTTCCAGTGTAATACTTTAAAAAAATTCAAAATCCTAAGCCAATTTTTACTTTTTAACTCTACAAATTTCAAAATCAAAATATTAAGGAGCGTAGTCTCAACAAATTTGTCATTAAATAATTTCATTAGATACAAATATATATTGTAAAGTTTAAATAAAAAAGGTTTAATTTCTTTGATCTTGAGATTCTTAAAAACAATCTTGAGATTTATATATATAATCAATTAAGGAATTAGTTTATATATTGAAAACTAAAGTAGTTAAGAAAGGTGCTTTAATAAAAAAATTAGTGTTCGATTATTTCAAACGTTTTACAAATATAATGTGGTATCTATTTTTCAATGAGAGAATTGACTATTTCCCAGATTTTGTCAACGTGCCACTACGATCCTAATCTAAATCACTAGTTTGTATGAAAAATAAAAGAAATAAATTTTATTATTTCACGTAATATGTTTTGCTTTAGATCTCATGTTATTGTATGCATTTGCATGCTTAAGCTAAATATGTTATTTTTGTTATTTCATCTAAAAAAATATACCGAATGTTTACTTATCAGCCCACCCCATTGTCAAATCCTGGATCCGCCCCTTTTGACCATCATTTTCTTCTTCAATTCGTAAATTCACGGTACGTTGATGCAAATGTTTATTATAGAGAGTTTCGGAAGAGCACAATACCTTCTTCAATCAGTCATCTTTGGAATCTACACACACTAATTATTAGAGCTCCGGTTCATTTTACTGCACCAATGGAAATTTGGGAAATGCCTCAACTTAGGCACGTCCTCAACTTAGGCACGTCGAGTTCAAAAAGTTTGAAATCCCAAATCCTCCGAGCAACAAAGATGGTATGGAGAATCTCATACGCTCAAAGGAGTGTATAATTTGGAGTTGAATCAAGAGGTGGTTAGGAGAATTCCCAATATCAAAAAACTGAGGATAGGCCATGATGTTGATAAACGTTGGAAAAGAAGCGGAGTTGAATCAAGAGGTGGTTAGTATCCTTTTCTCGACGTGCCGTAGAGTCTCTGCAAAGCATCAGTAGCTTCCCATATTCCCTCAAGAAGTTGACTCTGTGGGTAACATATGATTGTGAGTTTGACGACATGTTACCAAAGATAGGTTCGTTACCCCTTCTTCAGAAACTCTCATTAGAACGGGGTTCCTTCGGAAGAGGCAAATGGGAAACAAGTGAAGGCCAATTCCCCAGCCTCAAGTTCCTATCATTGTACCGTTGTCGCAATCTAGAAAACTGGACGGTGTCGGAGTGCTCCCCCTTTCCACATCTCCAGGAGCTTCGCCTTCGTGATTTAGGCAGCCACACATTGGAGATTCCTTCAGAAATCGGAGATATAGCAACACTCAAAAATATTGTGCTGAACCGTTGCAGTGAATCAGTGGTGCTGTCTGCTAAAAAAATAGCAGACGAGCAAGAGGATTTACACGGAGATCAACTAGATCTTCATGTTAGAGTATAATCTCCGGATGCAGCGTTGCGAAGCTTGGCAGGTCCCAACTTTCAAGTTGTAGTTACTTATTTTTGACCAACATTTTGTGATATTTGTGTTGAAGGGAATAAAGTTGAGGATCAAATTGCAAATCGATCATCCGCAGATGGTTGGTAGCAAAATGATTATTTTGTTTGTATTTGTATTTCCGTTTATTTTGTCAAAATGATTATCTTGTTTATTTGTTTAAGTGGAAGATTATGCTAACATACATAAATATTTATTCTCTCACAAAAACAAACATACATAAATATTTTAGGGAGTAAAATATATGGTTCAACACTATATAAACCCATATGAAGTAATATTTCTTACGATATATATTTTAATTAAAAGCTAATTAAGCCACCATGTCTAAAGCTAATATATAATCATCATCCTAGCTTGAATTAGTATTTTCCTTTATTTTCTCAAAATGATTATCTTGTTTCTTTGTTTATGTAAGGATACTCTTTTCTTGATTGGATTGTTCTCCCATAGAATCTTGTTCTTCTGAGAAATGCTCCAACTGTTCGATGAAACACCACATAATAATATCCTATCCTAATCAGAAAATTTAGTTTTTGGTGACAGAAATGTAAATTTTGAATTTTATGATTCATGCGAATTCCATCCTTGATTCAACTTTTTTTTCCAACATAAATCCATCGGAGGCCTCGTGCTCTGAACCCTCAAGTTTTTTTTTTTTTTTTTTTTTTTGCATCGCAATATTTATTGCTACTAGTAGAGAATCACGTGCGTTGCACGTGGTTTGCTTTTCTATAATAACTTTTATTTTACAAGATAAAGAATAACTGATTAAAATATTACATTGTTTTTTCCAATAATTTAAATGGGGAAAAGAAAGTAAAATAGTATAAGGACTAACAAATTAAATAATATTGTTAGTACAAAATTGTGGTGTATCATTGCATTGAAAACCATTAAGCTAATTTTACAATAGGAGTTAGATATTTTTGCTTCAATTTTATGCTCAAACTTCTATGTTTGTATAATCATTTTCATTGAACTTATTAATATTAAAATCATTCAAATCTCCATTGTAATTTTAAAGTAGATAAGTAAATAAATAACCATTTGTAATAAAAGTTCACTTGTGTAATTGATGAATTATACTCCTTCGTCTAGCATACTACGTGCAAATATTGTTATTCATCGAACATTATAATATGTGGTGTAATCATTATTTTAGAAAGTGAATTATTTACCAAGTCCTATGCAATTTGCAGGCTACACAACAATTGATTTTAAAAAACAATTGAGTAAAAAAATATTTAATTTACTAAAATATATAAGGGAAATTCTATTAGATCATACTGTGGTTAACCACACACGTAAGAAAAAGAAAGTTAACTGTAAAAAATATTTAATTTACTAAAATATGGTCTTTTTGAATTCTTATAAATATGGTCTTTGAAAGTTATTATAAGAATTCAAAAGTACAACTAAGACTTCGATTTTCGGCAGCCACACTCCTATTTCAGGCCCAAAATTGGGCTTATGTTTTTCTTCCTTTTCTGGGTTACGTGTTGATTTCTTTTTATTTTTGATTTTTTTTAATTTATACTTTTAATTTCCAGGATATATAATAAATAACTAAAAATGCTAAGTGGAAATTCTTTTTAAAATATGTTAAGTGAAAATTCACTTCCACAGGCGACTATGCTGCTTGTTCCCTATTTCTTATTTTCTTCCTTTTAATTTATATTCTAACTGAAAATGCTAAGTGGAAATTTAAAACTCAAATAAATAAAAGTTAAGGATGAATTAGTTAAAATAATTGATTGTAAATTAAATATCTTTCAAAATAATAATTATGAAATTATAACTACGAAAAAACACATATTAACAATTATCAATTAATTATACATTTTCAAAGCCGAAATAAAATAACAAAAAAAGGAAAAATATAAAAATATGTAAAAAGTTTAAATGAATGAACAAATACATAATGTATACTTGTTATTTCCTCAAATGTTTATTTTATCTCTTAAATTATTTATTAATAATAATAATAATAATAATAATAATAATAATAATAAGTGTGCATAATTTTGTCAACATAAATAAATGACCTTTTCATAGCCATATATTTGCTATTGTATTGTTAGAAATAATTATGCAATATTTTTATTCGAAAATTTGAATTTTTAAATTTCAAAATTGGGTGAAATTTAATTAGGGTTTCAAAAGGGCATGTTTGTCAATCACTAAAAGACCAAAATTAGAAAATTACATTATTAATTAAGAAATAACGTAAAAATTCTATTTTTCTACCGTGTGGTTGGACATACCGTGTCCAAATAACACTACCCTAAGTTTAATGTCTCATAAATTAGAAAAACAAAATAATGATACTAAAATAAAAAAGTATTAAAAATAATCATAAATTAATTAGCATGGTGAAGAATAAGGTAAACTTGGATTATGATCATAGATAATATTTTACTTCATAAAGACGTGATATTTTCTTTTTTCCTTATATAGGTACTTTATTATTATTTTTTCTTTATTCTAATATAATTAGGATTCTTTGCACATAATCTATTTCTTCCATAAATTATTTTTTGGATATCTTCATAATAATATAAATTTACTTTGTTGTCCTTAAAATAAATATAATAATGAGAATATATTAGGCAAATCAAATTTTGTAAGAATTCGCTATTTTATAATAGGTGTAGATGTACTTCTAATAATGAAAGTTCAATTTCGGTAATATAAAAAAGATTACACAATTTCACATGTGTGCACTACCTATGTTTTGTACAAGTTTATACTTTTTGACATACAAACACAAATATTCTCACAATATTTTTCATTGTGTTAATTTATAATCCAATTAAAGCTAATTGATACAATCCTTAAACGATTCAACCTGAGATTGATATATAATTGGCAAAGGATTTTTTCACAATTTTCTTTCTCTCAATCTATTCGTTATATAGCTCATATAATATGCGGAATCAGCGTAGACATGCATCATGCGTAGTGATTTTTTTTTTTTTTTTTTATGTAAAAGTTTGATAGTGAAATTTATATTATTAATTTTTAGACTTCTCTTTAAAAATGAATAAAATATCTTTTAATGTTATAAAGTTATCATCTTGTTATTTGCCCCTAATCACATTTGTCTTTTTTTTTTTTTCAGAATCATGATGATATTTTTTCTTTTAGTTTATACTTAAATGCAATTAAAATAATTTTTTTTGTGTTAATCTTCACATTCTTAGGTATAAAATTCGATCATATATATTAGGAGATAGAGACATGAGATGCTTTTTTTTCCTTAACATATAATTACTTTTATTCATCTTAATTTTCCCTCTTATTACTGACATCTTCACCGATGATCGGTTGATTTTCGCATTTTAATTCATTAATAGTTTTTTTTTTGTTTACTCTAATCAAATCACTGATCCTATAAAATAAATTGAAACACATACTCATTTTAGACCACAAATAATGTCCGTTTAATTAAATAAATATTGTATATTCAAAAAGCTATCATATATTTTAAAACACGACACATATCCCTTCATTCCTTCCTTATCAATATAATGTCTTTATAATTAATTATTCTTTTAAAGTCCGTATTAGAATTGTTGGGAAGATTTCTAATATAATTAGGATTTTTATCTTCATAATAAAAAAAATTAAATAATTACTAATAAAATTACATTATTGTCCTTACAATAAATATAATAAAAAGGATATATTAGGTAAATTAAATTTTGTAAGAATCCGCTCTTTTATAATAGGTATAGATAAAAGTTTACTTAGTAATAAATATATTTGACGAGAAAAAACGTGCAACATCCATTTATTCTGGAGTTTCTGCTAAAGTAATGATGGGCCTATCGGAATATTTTGAAAAAATATAGTAGGCCCAATACAAGATGAGGGCTAGTTTCATATTCCAACCGTTCTTAATCCTCTATTATTATTTTTTTTAAATTAAATATTTAATTCAAAGCAAATTGAATATAGATGAGCCCTAGTTTCATATTCTACTTGTCTCAGTTGACATCAGCATGGAGATTAAGAAAAATGATATTAGAGAGATAAAAGTGTTTTTAGTGTATTTTGTGAAGAGAATTTAATTGTTGATAAAGTAGGTTGACTGGAAATTATTCTCAATAAAGCATAAAGTGAGTTGAGTGAGAAATCACTATTCAATAAAGTGGGTTGAGTGGGGCTTACTTATTGGGTTAGTTAACTTAATTATTCCAAAATAGGAAGTAGGACAAGTAGAGTGAAACGCCAAAAATGGCAAATGGGTCAAGTAGAACGGGATGGAGGGAGTATGATTTATTAATTCATTTAGAATTCATCAATTATCCTCTCTGATCCACTCATATTGTCATATTTTTATTATATAGGTGTTTCATTCATATTGCCATCTTTCATATAAGGAAAATTTTTACCTTTTAAACTTCTTCAAAAGTAATGAGACCTACTCACTTTTTATCTTCTTACACTTATTTTTAATCTTCGTGACAAACAGTAACATGTTAATTTTAGTAGATCGGAGGGAGCACGAAGGTACGCGAATTATCAAGAGAATTGATACGTGAGCAACTAATTTGGGCGACTTTGTGAGGGCCTCCTGTACACGTCAGCCACTTTTATCCTTTTCCAAATTTATTATTATTATTATTATTATTATTATTATTATTATTATTATTTCTTTTTTCTTTCTTGTTCTTATTTTGTTTTTCAATATATCTTATATTTGCTTTTTTTCTTTAAGTAATATCTTATTTTTGCTTTAAACAAACTAGTGAGGTTGCGTTTACTTTGATGGAAAAGAGTGAAAAAGGAAAATTTTCACCCCTTTTCCATCCTTTTCACATGTTTACTGTGATGGAAAATTTTCTCTGGGCAGGTTAGAAATTTTTCTCGGGGAGCCCTTTTTCAATCTTTTTTTCTCAATATTTGATAATATTATCCTTAGCTTTTGATGTGAAAATATTTTTCAATGGATAAAAGACATAAAAATGGGGTAGGGGTAGGGGGACCATGTGATAATTTTTTTTTCCATCCTACTAAACATGTCATAAAAAAGAATGAAAATGTTAATATTTTCTCATCTTTTCTTATCCATCATTTTCCAATAGAAATATTTCCATCAAAGTAAACGCACGTGAGTGATATTAATTGAATCCCTAAATTACTCCGTCAACTTTCCCTCGTTTATAATATAAATCTCCTTCACATAGTATGAAAATTCATTCTTCGATAATTAAGATTAAAAATATCTCAAACAACCATAGAAATATGCAACGCGATTCCATTAATGCTACGACAAATATGTCTACCTTAGTGCACAAATTGCTTCAATGACGAAAGACAGTTGTTTTAGTATACCCGCCACATACTATACATCCACTTTTTGTCTCAGAATGAGCCGAACGATCCAAATTGTTGCCGCTAAAATTATCTTTATATTAGTAATCATAGCGAAGACGGAGACGGAGTCGTAAAATCGGAGCCTTTGGCTCCACCTTAAAAAAAATTAATTTTTTTTAAAAATTAAAAAATAATAAATCGGGCGCGTCAAAGTTTAATATGTACATCTGTGTATTACTGGCAATGCAATAAGATAACAAATATTTAGAAATATAGGATCTTAATAATAACAGAGTAGCTCCTAACTCAAATTTGGCTGTCAACATCTTTAACAACACTCAAATTATAAAGGCAGTTTAAAGACATCATAAGCCCCATTGCATATGTATATGCAAAATCAAATAATCTACTTATGAATGTCACAAAAATCAATAGAAATGGTCCAAGTCTCTCTGCCCAGTTCCAAAGTCATTATTCACTTACACCGTCTGCATTTTTTTGCTTTTCACAATCTCAATTCTCAACTCCCCACGACGCCAAAGCTGAGATTTATTTGCTTCGGCATTTCAAGTCCAATGAGAATCCAAGGCCTTCCACAGTTTCTTTTGATATCCTTGTTCGAAATTCTGTTTGTTGCTCAGGTTTCCACTCAATGCCTTGATGATCAAAGATTCTTATTGCTGCAGTTTCTAATTACTCAGGTCCGTTACCCGATTCCATTGGCAAGCTTAGAATGTTATCCAGGATAAACCTTTCTAATTTCAACTTCACCGGATTTGTCTTGTACTAAAGCAGAATCAATATACTTTGAAACAACGGATGGGATGGATGTGACTATTTTGATTTTACTCTTTCCTTCTTACTCATATAAATAATACTATGCGTTACAAATATAGACAAGTAAAAAAAAAAAAAAAAAAAAAATTAGAAAGGAAAAAAACACAGACACTTACGTGAAAATGTTAAACATGATAAAAATACGGACAAATGAGAAAAAATCACTATGTTTAAAAAATAAGTTACTAAATAAGTAACACGAACAATATACACCTTACCCAAATTGCGTCTATTTTTTTGACATATTTAAATCACTTGTAATTTTAAATAGAAAAAGAAATATAAATCGAGGTTGAAGGAAAAAGGGCACCGAGAGTATTCTATTTAGGCGGCAACAACGACTCATGCCCTTGTCTCCACATATCAATAGTAACTAGCATATAACCCGTCGAAAATCGACGGGAAATTATAAAATTAATAAAATTATTAAATAGTACTAATATGTGATAGATTAAAAAAATATTATTTGTTAATTATTTTAGCGTTAAATAATTCAATTATGCAATCTACTAAACTCGCTTAGAATTTATATCCCTTGAACACATCTCAAATTCAATTATAAAGTAATTTTACCACATGTTTACGTCTCAAACCCATATAGTTATGTTTGTTAAAAATTATAACTAATATATTCTCATTACTTTCGATAATTGTTAAAGCTCTCTTCTTCTACAAAAAACGATGTGGCAAAAATATATTTTTCTCTCAAAGGAAAACGACTCTTAAGCTGAATTTTTTAGCTTTTTATGAAGAAAAAGGGGCAAGAGAAGGAGCGAGTAGTGACAAAGAGAGAAGAAATATATAGATAACGAATAATACTATAGATGTTAAGATTGTCTATAAGATGAAAGTGACACTGAATACCCCAAATTATGAATTCAACACAAGATTAAGAAAAAAAATAAGTTAAACCACCTCTTCATAATCATCCCGTCTACCCCGACGGTTCTGACCTGGAACCGGCCTATTGACTACAATACTAATTTTAAATTATATAAATAATCATTTTCCAAATATATTCACAAAAAAATTAATGATGACATTTGTTTTCTTTTTACCAGATATTAATATTTAATTATATACATAACTATATTTCAAAAATATTCACACAACATTTAATAAATAAAAATTTAATTATAAATTGTAGTATTATATAAATAATCATCTTCCAAATATATTCATAGAAATATAAATGATGACATTCGTTTTCTTTTTTACCAGCTTCGAGAATAACTTTTTTAACTGAAAATAGAACTCCAACAAAGTTGCACAAAATGGTAGGTTTTATGGGGAAGACAGAAAGGGAGAGGGAATTTGGATAGGTGGTGGTGCGGCGGCGGAGTATGACAAACTGGCATGGGCGTGTTTGGAGGTTCAAGAAACAGCTCGAGGGGATTCAAACTGAGAATGGGATGTTGAATAAGGCCTTGAGTGATTTGAGATCAGATATACTTGCCGCGAAGATGGAAATCTTGCCCGATAACCACCGGAGTATGAAGCAATCCGGTGGAGGTAGGGCTGATCAGAGGGGTGGGTGAGTGGAGGGTGAAGTGGAGGGTGATGTGGCAGTCATGTGTTGGCGTTCGGGCTCAGCCTTTCAATCACGTACAAGGCACGTGCGATTTAACCCATTTGGGCCGAAAATAATCATACGGAGGTCTTACTAATTTATTGTCCTCAAATTAAAACCCGTGAATAATGTGTCATGAATCCCCCTACCCCTAAGTTAGTGTCATAAAAAAGCCTCTTAACTCTTATTTTGCCTAAGTCAACCTAGAACGTGATGATTATTGTTTATGAATAATGACTAGCATTTTATAAGCTTTTAATTGATCTTGGAAAGATAACACTACTATTTTTATTTATTTAAAGAAAATATTGTTTCCTTCAGTTTCAGTCCAACTACTACCATATTATATAACTGTTTGTGGCATCTTAATAAATAATTAAACATCAAAATAAAAATACAAGTTGATTAGAAGTCGTATATATGACAACACATGAAGTACTGGTTTCTCAAATTATGATTTTTTTTTCTCGATTTATTAGAATTAATGCTAAATATATTTGGACCATGCAAGATTGCCAAAATACTTGATTGAGAGATTTAAATAAGTTATTTCATATTATAACTTAAATATTTCTCAATATTACAGTTCAATTTTGAGCTTAAATTGAATGATAAAAAATGTTTTTTTTATAAATCATGTGCTTTATAAGGGAGATAAATCGATTTATTTATCACGAAAGCAAGGAATGGAAGCATGGAATTACATATCAAACGTTCTTGTACCTTACAATTTCGTAATATTATCTTTCAATATAATATAATATAATATAATATAATGACCGTGGACAAATTCTAGTAAATAATTAAGCAGATCCTTGAGATTTTAAGTCAGTATAATCTTGATTTAGTTTCTTTGTTATTTTACTTACTAATTGGCTAAATCATGACAAAACCTTATCAATATGAAACCAGTCTATTATTTAATGCTTTTGCATTTCAACAAGTTGTAACAACCACATTTCGAAAAGAAATAAAAAATTCAGACAACCATTTAGTCATTACTGCCTAAGTCAACCCATAACATGATGATAATTGTTTATGAATAATGACTAGCATTTTATAAGCTTTTAATTGATTTATTTTTTCTTTTTGAGGGAGAGCTTTTAATTGATCTTGAAAAGCTGACACTACTGTATTTATTTATTTTAAAAATTACTGTCTTCTTCAGTTTCTGTTCCTATTATATACTGTTTTCTTAATAAATAATTAAAACATCGAAATAATAATACAAGTTGATCCGAAGTCGTATATATATGCCAGCTCATGCAGTTCTGGTTTCTCTTATTATGAATTATTATATTATCGATTCGATCAGCTCCAACTTCTATATTTTCCTTCTCATAGCTACAAATTGTATATCCACAACCTGCAGCTTAAACCCCTCTTTTTTCAACCTTACAAACTGTAGAAAAATACAGTTGAGTTGTTAGAGATTTATCATGGCAGCTTATGCAGCTCTGCTTTCTCTTATGCATATCATACATAACATCGAGCGTCATCCTTCTCCTCCAATCTCTCTCCACAAAGACCAAGTTGAATCTCTCACCCAAAAAGTCAACTCCTTGCAGAAATTTCTTGAGGGGTACCATTCCCCCTTTGACTACAGCGACGAAGCAGATCCCTTGGAGGTTCGCATTGCAGATGCAGCTAATGCGGCTGAAGATGTGATCGAAACGGAAATCGTGGACCGCATTCATAGCCGATCCTCAATTCTTGAGAAGGTAGACAATTTCTCTAAGCTCTCGATTGCATACGAATGTGCAGGTACCACGACCAGAGACGACTTCAATGAAGATCTGCAGAAAATAATAGAAGAAACGGAGTTGATCAAGAAAGATGTGACGGAGAAGGCTGGAGTCGAACCTCAATTCAATGGAAACGTCTCCGCTGATGATGCTGGTGAGAGGAGCAGTCATGAGATGGTGGGGTGCGATGATGTTGGTGAGAGGAAGAGTCATGAGATGGTGGGATGCGATGAGGTGCTTCTTCAACTACTTGATAGGCTCACCGGAGGAGAATCCAGCCACCAAATCATCCCTGTTGTAGGGATGGGTGGCATCGGTAAGACCACTCTTGCCAAAACTGTGTTTGGACACCCACTTATTAAAGAACATTTTGATGTTTGTCTTTGGGCTACAATTTCCCTAGATTATAATGTGAAGGCAACTTTTGATGAAGTTCTCTCTCAAGTTAGTGGGAAATCAAGGGATAAGAGTGAGGAAGAATTAGGACTAGAACTACACAAATATTTATGTGGTAGGAGGTATTTAGTCGTAATGGATGATCTCTGGAGTCTAGAGGTGTGGGACAAGATGAAAATTTACTTTCCTGAGTTTAATAACGGAAGTCGAATATTGGTAACAACTAGGATGTCAAACTTGGCTGTCCACTTAACCAACTCTAATAACCTCCTTAGTTTGAAATTTTTAGATGAGGGTAGTGCTTGGGATTTGTTCTCTAAAATTGTATTTGGGGAAGAAAGTTTTCCCATTGAACTCAAGCGAATTGGGAGGGGAATTGTGGAGAGGTGTAAGGGACTTCCTTTGTCGATTGTTGTGATTGGGGGTCTCTTGGCAAAATCCCAACACACCCCACAATATTGGCATGAGATAGAGACAAACTTGAGTTCCGTGAATGATGAGTATTGTTTGAGTACATTGAAAACAAGTTATAACCATTTGCCTGCCTATCTAAAGCCTTGTTTTTTGTACATGGGAACGTTTGAGGAAGATAATGCAATTCGTGTCTCAAAACTCATCAGGCTATGGGTTTGTGAAGGATTTCTTAGGCCAAGAAGCGACAAGAGCCCGGAAACAATAGCTGAGGAGTACTTAATGGAGCTAGTTGATAGAAATCTTGTTCTAGTAGATAAGTTGGGGGTACTTGGGGATATCAAATATTGCAAAATGCATGATTTAGTAAGAGATTTGTCTTTGAAAGAAGCTAAAAAACAGAGGTTTTATCACATTATTAGCAAATATAGTCCTGGTGAAGTGTCAAGCAGCCATCGTCGAATTGTTGTTCGCAGATGGTTTAAATGGAAACTTATTGCCAACAATTATATGCCACATGCTCGATCTTATACATGTAATAATATAGAATTTTCATGTAGTAGCAGTAGTAGATTGTTGAGGACACTGAATATAGAGAACAATTATTCTCAAGTAGATCTTCTTCAATTCGTAAATGCACGGTACGTTAATGCAAGAGTTCGAGTTAAAGTGAATAACAGAATATCAATTAGTCAGCTTTGGAATCTGCACACACTAATTATTACATCTCGGTTGGATTGCATTATTGCACCAATGGAAATTTGGAAAATGCCTCAACTTAGGCACGTCGAGTTCAAATGTAAATTAGAAATCCCAAATCCACCCAGCAGCAAAGATGATGATGATATTGTTGTGATGGAGAATCTGCATACGCTCAAAGGAGTGAGTAATCTGGAGTTGAATGAAGAGGTGGTTAAAAGAATTCCCAATATCAAGAAACTGAAGTTACACTTCAACTTCTCTTCTTTACGCTATGAAGATCGGGAAAGTAGGGGAGTGAATGGTATTAGCTATCCTCATTGCCTGGAAAACTTATACTTGAACTCCTTTAATTTACGTGCCGAAGCGTATCTGCAAAAGATCACTCGCTTCCCACGTTCCCTCAAGAAGTTGACTATGAACGTCTCATTTGATTGTGAGCTTGATGACATGTTGCAAAAGATAGGTTCTTCGTTACCCAATCTTCAGAAACTCTCATTAAGATGGGGTGTCTTCGGAAGGCGCAAATGGGAAACAAGTGAAGGCCAATTCCCCAGCCTCATGTTCCTATCATTGTTCCAATGTCGCGATCTAGAAAACTGGACGGTGTCGGAGAGCTCCCCCTTTCCATGTCTTCAGGAGCTTCGCCTTGTTGGATTCGACAGCCGCACATTGGAGATTCCTTCAGAAATTGGAGAGATAGCAACGGTCAAATGTATTGTGGTGCATGGTTGCAGTGAATCAGTGGTGCAGTCTGCTAAAAAGATAGCAGATGAACAAGAGAATTTATGCGGAGATCTTCATGTTACAGCTATAGTAAACTCTAAGGAACAAGAAGAAGCGTTGCAAAGCTTGTCAGGTCCCAACTTTAAAGTTAAAGTTTATTCTGAGTAGACAAACATTTTGTGATATTTGTGTTGAAGGGAATAAAGTTGCTGATCAAATTGCAAATCGATCATCAGCATTTGTATTTGTATTTGTATTTTCCTTTATTTTCTCAAAATGATTATCTTGTTTCTTTGTTTCTCGAGTTAATTTCTTGTATCGGATTGTTTTCCCATTAAATTCACAATATTCATCAGCATTTAGAGTTCCATCAAAATCTGGAACAGTAACTACCATACTATACGTACGATCACTTCCTTCAATAGCTCTAGCCAAACGATCCATTGCTGATTCGTTTTGCTCGGCATAAGGATTCTCAAATCTAATTTCGTTTTTCGATATATCTTATTTTTGTTTTTTTTTTGAACTAGTAGAGATTTCACGTGTGTTGCACTTGGTATGCTTTTACTATAATTTTTATGTTATTCATTAATCAAATTAAATTATTAAACCGGCTTTGTACCATAAGAATATGCATAGTTTAGAACTGCACATATTCATAAAATTCTGAAAATTGTAGGAGAATGGAAAAAGAAGGGTCCCACATTTAAGGGGTAATGATAAAGAAATTAACAATAAATAGAATATGCATATTCCTTTGGAAAAAAAAACAAAAAAGAAAACTATTTATGATGCATGAAGAGTATTACTATTTTATTCTTTAGTGCTCATTAATTTTTAATCTAAATAAATGACATTCACTTTATTTGCATACTTTATGACCGTCATCAAATTTATGTTCAATCATTCTCAAGAATTGTTAATCTTTATTCAAAAATTCATTATAATTTTAAAGTAAACAGCTTAATAAAAAAACTAATTATAATCAAAACTCTGCTTATGAAGAATACTTATCCACAAAACATACAACATATTTCAACAATTTTATCAAATATTGTAATATGTACTTTGTAATCATTTCACATTTTGTGTAAGCTATTTTACACTTGTAATGACATATAATAAATATACTCCTTCCCATTTCATAATATCTTTCATTTTCCTCATTTAGGGTGTCTTAGCTAGTTCATTATACCCATTTTTCAAAATGGAAAGTACTCCACTATAATTTATAAATTATCATTTTTATGCCACAAAAACACTCTCTACATTCTCTCTCCTACTTGATTTGACTAAAGTATTTTAAACATTTAATTTATATTTCCAACTTTATCATAAGGAACTCATTTTTAAAACATTGGTGTGTGCTTTGTAATCCCTTTACATAACATTTCATGTAAGTTATTTTAATTAATAAAAAGTGTATTTTAATTAATTGGCTAAATCATGACAAAACCTTATCAATGTGAAACCACTCTATTATTTAATCCTTTTGCATTTCAATAAGTTGTAACAACCACATTTCCATTAAAAAAAAATTTAGACAACCATTTCATTATTGCCTAAGTCAACCCAGAACATGATGATAATTGTTTATGAATAATGACTAGCATTTTATAAGCTTTAATTGATCTTGAAAAGCTGACACTACTGTATTTATTTATTTTAAAAATTATTGTCTTCTTCAGTTTCTGTCCCTATTATATACTGTTTTCTTAATAAATAATTAAAACATCGAAATAATAATACAAGTTGATTCGAAGTCATATATATATGCCAGCTCATGCAGTTCTGGTTTCTCTTATTATGAATTAATATATTATCGATTCCATCAGCTCCAACTTCATCCTCATCCTTCTATATATTTTCCTTCTCATAGCTATAAATTGTATATCCACAACCTGCAGCTTAAACCCCTCTTTTTTCAACCTTACAAACTGTGAAAAAACAGTTGAGTTCTTTGAGATTTACCATGGCAGCTTATGCAGCTCTGCTTTCTCTTATGCATATCATCGAGAAGATCGAGCATCATCCTTCTCCTCCGATCTTTCTCGACAAAGACCAAGTTGAATCTCTCACTGAAAAACTCAACTTCTTGCAGGAATTTCTTGAGGGGTACCATTCCCCCTTTGACTACAGCGACGAAGCAGATCCCTTGGAGCTTCGCATTGCAGATTCAGCTCATGCGGTTGAAGATGTGATCGAAACAGAAATTGTGGACCGCATTCGTAGCCGCCGATCCACAATTCTTGGGAAGGTAGCCAATTTCTCTAAGCTCTTGCTTGCATTCAAACGCGCAGGTACCACGACCAAAGACTACTTCTATGAAGATCTGCAGAAAGTGATTGAAGAAATGGAGTTGATCAAGAAAGATGTGAAGGAGTTGGTTAGGGAGATCAAGCCTGCCGTCGAACCTCAATTCCACGGAAGCGTCTCGGCTGATGATGCTGGTGAGAGGAACAGTCGTGAGATGGTGGGATGCAAAGATGTGCTTCTTCAACTACTGGATAGGCTCACCGGAGGAGAATCCAGCCGCCAAATCATCCCTGTTGTTGGGATGGGTGGCATCGGTAAGACCACTCTTGCCAAAACTGTGTTTCGACACCCACTTATGAAAGAGAAATTTGATGTTTGTATGTGGGCTACAATTTCCCAAGATTATAATGTGAAGGGAACTTTTCATGAAGTTCTCTCTCAAGTTATTGGGAAATCGATGGATAAGAGTGAGGAAGAATTAGGAGAACAACTACACAAATATTTATGTGGTAGGAGGTATTTTGTCGTAATGGATGATATGTGGAGTTTAGAGGTGTGGGACAAGATTAATATTTACTTTCCTGAATTCAATAACGGGAGTCGAATACTAGTAACAACTAGGATGTCAAACTTGGCTACCCACTTAACCAACCCTAATAGCATCCTTGATATGAGATTTTTAGATGAGGGTAGTGCTTGGATTTTGTTCTCTAAAATTGTATTTGGGGAAGAAAGTTTTCCGTTTGAACTCGAGCAAATTGGGAGGGTAATTGTGGAGAGGTGTAAGGGACTTCCTTTGTCTATTGTTGTGATTGGGGGTCTCTTGGCAAAATCCCAACATATCCCACAATATTGGCATGAGATAGAGAGAAACTTGAATTCTATGAATGATGAGTATTGTTTGAGTACATTGAAAACAAGTTATAACCATTTGCCCGCTTATCTAAAGCCTTGTTTTTGTATATGGGAATGTTTGAGGAAGCTAGTGCGATTCGTGTCTCAAAACTCATCAGGCTATGGGTTTGTGAAGGTTTTCTTAAGCCAATAAATAACAAGAGCCCGGAAACAATAGCTGAGGAGTACTTAATGGAGCTAGTTGATAGAAATCTTGTTCATGTAGATAAGTTGGGGGTACTTGGGAATATGAAATACTGCAAAATGCATGATTTACTAAGAGATTTGTCTTTGAAAGAAGCTAAAAAACAAAGGTTTTATTACGTTGTGGGAAAAGATAGTCCTCGTAAAGGGGCAAGCAGCCATCGTCGAATTGTTGCTCGCAAATGGTTTAGCGGGACACTCAAATTACTCATTGCCACCAATTATATGCCACATGCGCGTTCTTATACAGGTAGACAATTGCCATATAGTAGTAGTAGATTGTTGAGGACAGTGAATATAGACAGCAATTATGTTTTAATTGGCCCCCATTCTCCAGCGTATTTTCTTCAATTCGTAAATTCACGGTACATTGAAGCAATTGCATTGAATAGCAGAATACTACCTTCTTCAATCAGTCAGCTTTGGAATCTGCACACACTAATTATTGCATCTAAGTATTGTAATATTGCGCCAATAGAAATTTGGGAAATGCCTCAACTTAGGCACGTCGAGTTCGATGGTGAATTAGAAATCCCAAATCCTCCCAGCAGCAAAGATGATGATGATATTGTTGTGATGGAAAATCTGCATACGCTCAAAGGAGTGCATAATCTGGAGTTGAATGAAGAGGTGGTTAAAAGAATTCCCAATATCAAGAAACTGAAGATGTCCTACGCACATGGCGAAGTGAGTTGTATTAGCTATCTTCATTGCCTCGAAAACTTACACTTCCGCTCCTTTTCTCCACGTGCCGAAGAGTCTCTGCAAAACATTAGTAGCTTCCCACATTCCCTCAAGAAGTTGACTCTGAAGCTCGGATATTCTTGTGAGGTTGACGGCATGTTGCAAAAGATAGGTTCGTTACCCCATCTTCAGAAGCTCACATTGATAAATGGTGTCTTCAGAAGACGCAAATGGGAAACAAGTGAAGGCCAATTCCGCAGCCTCAAGTTCCTATCACTGACCCGTTGTCGCGATCTAGAAAATTGGACGGTGTTGGAGAGCTCCCACTTTCCACGTCTTCAGGAGCTTCGCCTTCGTTATTTAGGCAGCCGCACACTGGAGATTCCTTCAGAAATCGGAGAGATAGCAACGCTGAAATACTCTGGTGGAGTATTGCAGTGAATCAGTGGTACTGTCGGCTAAAAAGATAGCAGACGAGCAACAGGATTTATGCGGACATCTTCATGTTACAGCTGTAGTATACTCTAATGAGGCAGCGTTGCAAAGCTTGGCAGGTCCCAACTTTAAAGTTCAGGTTTATTCTTTTTTGACGAAATATTTCCGTTCACGGGAATAAAGTTGCGGATCAAATTGCAAATCGATCATCGGCAGTTGGTTGGTGGCTCTATCATCATCGTCAGATGTATTTCTCCAGTTAATTTGTTGTTAATGTTAGGATATTCCTTTCTTGATTGGATTTTTTTCCCATTGAATTTCTAATTAACTTGTCAAGTCCTTGGGTTTAAGTCATTTAATTACAATTTCTCAACTTTTCTGAATTGGGATGTCCAATGAATCTTCTTCTTCTGAGAAATGCTCCAACTGTTCGATGAAACGCCACAGAAAACATATCCTATCCTAATCAGAAAATTTGCTTTTTGGGGGCACTGAACCCTGAAGTTTTTATTTTAATCGCAATATTTGTTGCAATAAAATGTTATTTCGTAATAAATATTTTTTACAAGAAAAATGTGCAACATCCATTTTACTCTAGAGTTTCGAAATTCTCTGCTTAGGTAATATTTTGATGGGGTGTTTGATAGGCCATATTAGACCATATTATATTATTTATCTAGCCTTGTCAAGTGTTTGGTACACAATACAAATAACATTGTCAGCCCGATACTAACATCCAGCCCGATGCTATTTCACTGTTTCTCCCAGGTAAATAATATCGACTCCACCCGATATTATTTTCTCGTGTCGGAACAGTAGTTCATATTAACTCCATTTCAGACATATCTGCCCTCCTCCTCTCCTCCATTTCGATGTCCTAGACGAAAAATCGATGATAAGCTGCGTGAATTGCTAGAACCACTGACCGCTTGCCGCTTGAAAGCAACAAGTAAGCGTCCTCTTCTCACATGCCATCGACGCGTTTTTCTTCCATATTCACACAAATCTACCCTCCTCCATTGACTCGATTTGTACTAATTTGTAGGAAGCCGAGCATACGGTAATCTCGCCAAATCCGACCCTGAAATTGCTCGAATCCTAAACCAACGGCGAAATCTGCGTTTGGGTAAGTTTCAAACCTCAATATTTCACAGTGTGTGCATTCGTTTTCAATTTCTGTTGTGAAGGCACGATTTTCCTGAGAGTTTCACTTTGCTTAATTTCATGCCTGAATAAATGTCGAAGTCTCGATTTGGGGCATTACAAATTCAGATCCAAATATTTGATGAGTGAATTTGAATTTGAATTAAAAAATTTGATCTATTTTATCGTCGAACTAACTCAATCACTTCAAAAAAATTAGGTGAATTAATATAGAGCCATTCCAACTAATGATTTTTCTGTTTTGAGAACAATGAGAGGCCGAGTTATGTACAGTGAGAAATACTGATTAGTATCAGACAAGTTAATGTGTGGATAGAGGAAGAAAGTATATAGTGAAGTGTTGTAGAGAAATGAAGAAGGAGAGATGAATAAATAGGACAGGGTGTTTATAGATTTGAGATGATAGAGCGATGTATTAATGTGGACAACAACTAAGCTGGTGGAAAATCATGTGGCATACACGTTTGCATCTGCTTCAATAATACTAAGCCCAAATCACGTTTGCAAATGCAATTTTTCTTCCATTTGACATCAATGAATTGTGCTTTAAGCTTTTTTTTTTCATTTGGATAGCTGAATTTTTGTTAGAGAATTTATTCATATGCAATTGTGCATGATTTTTGTTCAGGCATCCGCAAGTAAAAAGTAAAGATGCCTCATACTTGTTCTCATGGGGTTCTCTATCTGTTAATAGAGGAGGTCTTGAATGAACACTACCTCCAACCTTTTGCAGTCATTGACCAATTTTGTAGTTTAATCACCAAAAAAAGAAAGCGTACCGATTTGACCCGCTGTTATTGTATCACTGAAAGAATACCTAGTCAGGTTCTACATCTTCATAGAGTTATAGGCTTAACTGATACGGATTGCATTGTTAATTTGAGAATGGATCGCAACACATTTGGGAAGCTATGTATTTTGTTGCGACAGATAGGAGGATTGGTAGACGGAAAATGTGTTAGCGTAGAAGAACAGGTCACAATGTTCTTAGGGATCCTAGCCCACCACAAAAAGAATCGAATAGTAAGATTTGATTATTGGAGGTCAGGTCAAACCGTTTCACGCTACGTTCATCTCGTCTTAAAAGCAATTTTAAGACTCCACGGACTGCTTTTGGTGAAACCACAACCTGTAGATGATTCTGAAACAGATCCTCGATGGAAATGGTTCAAGGTAGATATCTTACATCTTTTTTTAAATGATTTTTTACAGTCTCTGGTTGCTTACAAAACCTTTACTTATTTTGCCTCTCATATTGAATAGGGCTGCTTAGGAGCTTTAGATGGGACCTACATAAATGTCATGGTCCCCAATGAGGATAAGCCCAGATATAGGAACCGAAAAGGAGAAATATCTACTAATACATTGGCTGTTTGCGACCGCCATTTGCAGTTTGTGTATCTCCTACCTGGTTGGGAAGGGTCTGCTGCAGATTGTAGAGTTTTGCGAGATGCACTAAATAGGCAGAACGGGCTGAAAGTTCCAAAGGGTATAATCCAGTAACAATCTAATTTAATTTCCAGTTTATTTTTATCACACCATGGGGGCTGTTTTGTTTTGTGAGCTGTGACTCATTTTTTTTTTGCAAATGGATAGGGAATTATTATTTGTGTGACAATGGCTACGCAAATAGTGATGGTTTCCTATCCCCCTATAAGGGAGTGAGATACCACTTGAATGAGTGGGGCCCTGCTTCGATGAGGCCTCAATCTCCGGAAGAGATCTTCAACATGAGGCACACAAGAGCCCGAAACATTATCGAGCGTGCATTCGGCATAATGAAAATGCGTTGGGGAATTCTAAGGAGTTCTACCTATTATCCGGTGAAGGTGCAAAATAGGTTGATAATGGGCTGCTTCTTATTACACAATTTCATTCGGTCTTTGTGCGATGTTGATCCAATAGAATTGCAATTCGATGCAATGGGAGGACATGCCGATGACCAAGATGAGGGGGACTTCATTGATACCATAGAATCGTCTCCCGAATGGAATGGAAAGAGAGATGAAATGGCCAATGAAATGTGGTTGGCTGCTAGAGCAACTTAGGCTTCGGTTAGGAGACTTCGTTCATTTACCAAGAATAAGCCTGCTGTATTTGTATTCAATACTTCGGATTTTGCATTTTTCTGCTTTGTAACATTGAATTATGTTTGTGATAGCTAATTTTATTTTCGCAGTTAACTTATTTCTCTGGAAATTGTAGTTATATTTGCTGTTTGTGCTTCATTTTCTTGTTGTCACAGGACTTCCACAATTAATGGATTTCTCCAAGGAAGATTTGAGTTTGATTCCCTATTGCAAGTGTGGCAAAGGGAAGATGCTACTGAAAGAAGCCGGCAAGGATGCTTTAAACGCAGGTCGCTATTACTACAAGTGCTCGACGAGGGAGAATCATGCACATTCTTTTATTTGGTGTGATGAGTTTCATGCGGCAGGAGGTAGGGCTCCACCATGGATCAACATACAAACGTACACTTCGCCGGCACGAACAACTTGTACTGGTTCATCATCAACAACAATACTCCGTAGGGAAGATTCGGATTTCGCACCACCACGGCGATTGAGGTCCGAAATTTTGATCCACATTGCGTGTTTTTTCATGTCGGCTGTATTGGTGCTGCTTGGAGTTATTATTGGTAAATTAATGTAGACAATTTGTAATGGGGACTATTTCTCTGTGGATTTGGGTTGTGATGTTGGACGCTATCGAACTAATTAGCGTGGTTGAAGACTGTGTTTGGACTTGTGGTCTTCTTTTTGTTGCAGAAAATTTATGTTCACTGCTTATCACTAGTGAATTTTTTTGGCTGTTTGTTGTAGGCAAGTAGGTACCTACAACTCACATGTGATCTCTTGTATGGTTGTATTCATTCAAGTTTTGTAATGGGGCAGTATTCAAGTGGGGTTGATGCAGAAATCTCACATGTTTTCTATTGACTAGTGAATAGGGAAGTATGTTGAATGCTTTGACCTTCTTGTATATAATTCACTGGAAGAATAGGTCTTACACACCCAATGAAACTTCCAGTTGTCACGTTCTTAAAATTTACGGAGCCTTCATGTCTTTGCGAAGAATTCCACGGCAACAAGCACTCTTCTACAATGGCAAATGGACAAAAGAGATGGACAAGACATGCCTTTGTGAGCTGTTGGAGCAAAAAAATGTAAGCATTTGGATTCCTCGTAATGTACCCCCTACTTCTGCATTGCTTAGTGCACAAGGCATGGTTAACATGACTTGCGGCTGTGATGTCTCCATCGACAACGTGAGAGAGAGAGTCCGTGAGTTCGAGAGGCGGTACAACACATATCGTGAAATCGTCAACCGTCAAGAGTCGTATTGGGATCAAGAATATAATCGCGTCCTTCTTGACGATAAAATTTGGCTACAAATTTTCCAGGTAACCTAAGCTTCTCTATTGAAACTAGCGCAATATATTTTATACTTCAATCGACTTCATTGAAAATTTCTAACTTGTAAATCTATGAGATTGTAGAAAAATAGTTTGGCGAAAGCATACTACTACGAGGGCGACCCCGAGTTTTACAATTTGTGTGCACTTTTTGGGTGGGATGTAATAAAGGATGAGAATGATCCCCGGATAATAACCATTTCGGAGAGCATGGTTCCTGTTGCAAAACAAGAACATATCCAAATTGACGATTATAACGACGAAGAAGTCACTTCTCCAATGCTAAAGCCGGATGGCAAACTTTGTCAGTCCATGTTCGGGCACAATGATTCATGCCAGATCGAGGACTTATCCTGTAACAAAGGAGTTGGGGTATCAGGATTCCCAACTCGAAATGCTTTTCCTGGGCGTCCAATTTTTCTGCCCGAAGAAGATGTTGGGAGCTCGTGTGCCTCCTCAGATCCTTACGGTTGGAAGAGCAATCCCTTCTATTAGAGGTTTGGAACCTGTTTCCCCTCATGCATGCCGATCCATGTTCCTGTCGAGTGAATGCTAGTAGGTATTATGAATTTCCTTTTTCTTTGTGTTGTACTGATGTGTCCTGTTGGAGTTAGCTATGTATTTTGTATTACGTGGACTCGCTCGTAATTTGTTGCTTTATTTGTTATGTTAAACTGTAATATATTATGTTGTCCTAATTACAACAAGATTTTATCAAGCAATTTGCAAAAAAGGCCAATAACATAGATTGTAGGGAACGATATTTACATGCCATGTCATAGTAATCTACGAAAAGATGTTCCTGTCATCCAAACGATATGTGCAGCAGCACCAAAAACTAATTACATCCTGATGTCATAGTAAGTTCACCAACTCCTAATCACATTAAGCAAAAAGATTCAAAAAGAGTTCATTGCATATTAATCAACCAACAGGAAATGGTCTTCAAACACCCTTCTTCTCGAGGAGGCGCTGCAAATACGGATATTTAGCCATGTCGGGGAGGCCCTTGAAGATCATAAGGCAGCCCGGTTTGTTGTCGAAGATCTCGCCGAGATCAAATTTCATGTCAAGCATCAAACCCTCAATATTTCCCAACAATCCAAATGCTTCAGTCTTTGCAGCATCGAGATCATACTCGTATCCTATACGATGTACGATGGTCTCCAGCCGAGCAGAGGTATTGCAGCCAATTTCTTGGAGAACTGCAGCCATGGTTGCTATAGCATCAGGGGATTTGCGTTTCTTTCCCTTCCCATGCATTGTCTTCTTACCTGCCTCAATCTCCATGTCACTGTCATTGACGCTGTTTTCCCCCTCAAGATCTATCGGGCTGTCTTCTTTGACCGTGGGCGGCCCCTGCTCACTGCCACTCACTCCTCGGTTATCCTCGTGGATCAAATCATTGACAGCATCCATCACATCTTCAGCAGCGTCGCCAGTTGCCCTATCCTTTCCGAAGATTTCTTGCCAATCTTCAAACAAAGGCCATGATTTCCCACGCATTGTCTTAGCATTAGAGTCGACCTATCACAACAATGTGACCAACAATAAGCACATATCAATGTTAAAATTAAGACAACAATTGATATGAAATCATTACAATTTCTGCAAAAGAGAAAGCTGAAATTTTTGAACTACAAAACTACAAAACTAAGATAAAACACTCATGTCTCACCTGACATTTTAACGAAACCACCGGACCAACAAAGCATAAATGAAACAAAGGACCAACCAAAATAAACTAAAATCAAAGCGTCAAGTTAACAGAATAAAAGCTATTCATGTTTCCTAAAATATAAAGAGAGAACTGCAACATAATATTGTGTAGCCAAGTAATGATGCTCCAACATCACAGAGGAGAAAGATTAGGCAGAGTTGTTACCTTGACAATTTGGTCCCACTGGTCATTGGTGCACTCAATTACATAAGTTCCGTTGGAATTGAACCCGACACCACTTCGTTTCAGCATTAAGCAAAGAGAGTAATAATTACGCTTCCATATTTGAAGCTTCGAAGTGATGTGTGGCGTGCTCTTCAAATCAGTTCCCGGAAACGTGGTAGCAAGAGCATCTTCAAGTCGAGGGAGGTATCCAACCTTGAATCCGTTATCTCCTCTCCACCCCCTTGCCACAAGATCCTTCAACGCAACCAATAAGACAGCTTCCTCTTGGGGTAGCCAAGTACGGCGAGTTGTCCCGTCACCCTTCCTGCTTCTACTCCCTGGCTGATAGCAGCTGCCTACTCACATAAAAAAAATAGCAGTTTTCAGGCAATATAAAGAGTTGTGCATCTTGGTTTGCTAATGGAGCTATGCCAATTAAACAAATCATAATGATTCTAACAACTAGACCAATGCAGCATAAACAAAATCGAATTTATTGGTTAATAAAGACTAGAACTAGTGCTATGAACTTGCAGCTATTTATTCGAAACCCAGGGCTATTAACTTGTAGATATTTAATTTTTGGGAAATTATAAAAAAAGTAGTGACAGAATGTCATTGTAGTTGGTGTGGAAAAGAAAATATTTCATGTACTGGAAATCTACTTTACATATAAAAAAAAAAGTTACGAACTCATGCTCACAACACAACAAAGAACGATTCTTCGACAGCCATTACACACACGCTGCAATACTTACTGCAGCGAAATCTCATTCCAACAAACCATATCCTACGAAGTATCCTGTACTGCTGCGCAATGTAATTGAAAGCCAGAAGAACAAGTTGTGGAAATAATCCACCCAAATCACAAAATTCAACATCGATTACTTCACTAAAATGGAGAAACACGAAGTCTTACCTTGTGTTGAACTCATTCTCAAAGCTTCAAATTCTAGATTGTACTCTGTATCTCGTGTTGACATTTCCCTCCAACACCCAGTGGCTCTTGTGGAACAAAATGATAGGGTTCAGTGCTATTTCGTGTATATATATGTTGGTTTGTGCAGTAATTTTTATGTAAGGTCAAGGGTACAAATGGAATTTCAATTTTTAGTATTGATTTTAATATTGTTTACCAAACAACAATTGGTAATAATCGTAAATGCAATATTATGTACCAAACACCCAATTAGTATAATCTATCCAGTAGCTTTTGTATTATTTAATATTGGTATTATTAATCTAGTGTAATACCATATGCCCTACCAAACACCCCGAAAATATATAAAAAGCATGAGGCTCACTAGCTAATTGGGCAAAAGTGCGTCTATCAATTGGACAGCACTTAGATCCTCTATTATTTTTTTTTTAAATTTAATTTTGAATTTTATGATTCATGCGAATTCCATCTTTGATTGAATTTCTTTTTCCTACATAAATCTATCGGATCCCCATCCTCTGAACCTTGAAGCCTTCTTCATTTTTCTTAATTATTATTATTTTTAAATTTAATTATTTAATCAAAATCAAATGAAATTGTGATCTATTAATTCGTAATTTAGGATTTATCAACTATCCTAAAATACAATTTTAGCTATGGGTAGCTCCTTTTGGGTTTATTTGAGTAATTTGCTTCTTTTAGTGTTAAAACCAAAAATATGTGAACAATTGAGAAAAGGGTAATGATATTCGGACACAGTGGTCAGCTACACGCGCTAAAAATGGTAACATAGATTTTGAAAATAAAAATATACCTTAATTGTGAAGCATAAACCTTGGGGAAAAAAATCATTATTTCCATTTTTACAGTCAACTTTCCTTTTTTTACGCGTGTGGTTGGCCATAGTGTGTCCAAATATCATTACCCTTGAGAATATTTACCACTATGCTTTACACTCAACCTGACAAGTAACAAGCCCTTCTAATGGGCCGTGTCGTGTGGTACCCATATATGTATATTCTCATCTTATGTTTGGTGTATCAGTATATATGTATATCAAAGAGATCAATTTGATAGCGTATGCTCGATCATCTCTTTACTTGATATCATCTCTTTTCTCTCATGCTCAATCTTATACCCATACCTGATATATTAGTATATAATATATGAATACGAGACAAATCATAATTTCATCTTACGATATATCTTATTTTTGCTTTCAACAAACTACGTAGTAATATTAATTAGATCCCGACATGATTCTGTCTGGTAGATAAAGGTTAGAGCTCTACCAACAAAAAGGGATTTCTCACATGTAAAGGAAAAAATGGAAGGAGAAGAATTGTCAAACTACCTCCCAAGACGCGTCGTGAAACTCCTCAATTGAGATTACTACAAAAAAGAAAGTCCAACACCCGAGGTGAAATTCGGTGAGGATCCTCCGACACCCAAGTTATAGAACTTGTGAACTAACTTAGCTAAGAAGAAAAACGAATGAAAAATGGGTGAAGAGATACTATGATGGAGGGTGTAGTTTTTTATTTATAGGGGGTGCTGCTTTGAAGGGTAATGTGGGTATTCCACCTGGTTTCATGGGCCTTAGTCTCAAGTTCTCATGGGCCCACATCCCTCAATCCTTCATTTGGGCCTATTCTAAGCCGTCCTCTATTGATTATAAAATTCTCTCGTTTTTTAAATTTACGAGCCGGTATAAATCACAAGATTGTAAAAACTAATAAATCAAATAAAAATTTAATAATACACATGGATGCATGTGTTGTGCAAATTAAAAATAAAGAGTTAAAGAGCATGCACAATAGGGGGATCGACCGTCGATCCCCTTTGCACATGAAATCGAGGCATCGGGTCGAAGAGGGAGTCGATGTATCGAGCTGCCTCTCGACTCACTTGCTGCTGCCTTTGAGGACACGTGGCGTGTCCCCATTCGTCCATAATATATATTTTTTTATTTCACACTTAAGAAAAATAAAAATTGCAACGGCTCCCAACGGTAAAATTCTAATTTTTCACCAATAAATACCCCTTGAATTCATTTATTCTTCACACCTCCTACATTGTTCACTCTCAATTTCTTTCTTCTTGAATTTCTACTTTCAATTGTTGATTTTTTGTGTTGAAAAAATGGGTGATAACGAAAATCAATTCAACTTGTGGTATCAACAGAACTTCGGTTCAAATCCACCGAACCAGAGTCCTAGTCAAAACCCCTAATCCTTCGCATCTCCCGGTTATCCAATTCCCCCGTCTCCCGACTTTGCTAATTTGCAGTTGTCTTCGGGGTTCTCGCAATTCTCCCCGTCTTTCGGGTTCTCCAAATTCCAGTCGTCGCCCGGGTTCTCTCAATTCTCCATGCCACCCGGTGGATATCGTTCGTTTGACACGCCGCCCTCAAAAATGAATGGAATCAAATGCATCAATCTCAACGACGACAACGATGATGTTGCTGAGGAGGACGACGAGGAAGAATCCCGGGAGGAATCGGAGGAAGCCGAGGCATCACCTCCTCGTCGCAAGGGCAAAGGTGCGGCAACAAGCAAGGAATCTCCAGCCAAGGGGAAGGGGAAGGGCAAAGCGGCGGCAACAAGTAGTGGATCCGGTGTTGTTTGAGGATCTAACTACACACCTAATGATCTCAAAAAACACTGTCTTCTTGAGTTTCTGTCCAACTGCTACCATATTATATACTATTTGTGGCATCTTAATAAGTAATTAAAACATTAAAATAATAATACAAGTTGATTAGAAGGCAGCTCATGCAGTTCTGGTTTCTCTACTTATGAAATTAATATATTATCAATTAAAACATATTATATACTGTTTTTTTAATAAATAGTAATTAAAACATCGAAATAATAATACAAGGTGATTTGAAGTCCTATATATATGCTAGCTCATGCAGTTCCAACTTCATTTTTCAATTATCGATTAAAACATATTATATACTGGTTTCTCTTATTATGAATTAATACTAGTAAGTAGCCCGTCGAGACTCGACGGAAAATAATTTTATATTTTCATTTATATAATATATTTTAAAAATATTTTTTTCGTAAATAATACTATTTTATTTCACCAATGAGCGCAAGGGAAGAAATACAAACATCTTGTAAATGACAAAAACCAATCACATCATCATGACTTTGAAAAAACTTGTTTTTCTCTCACACTTCCCCCTCACTCTCTCTGTAATTTTTCTCCAGAGACTGACTTATATTTAAAATTAGTTTTATATTTTATTTAGAAGTTGTTATGTTGTTTACGTTAATTATAAACCAAACTTAGTAATTAATTATATTTCATCGATTCCATCAGCTCCAACTTCATTTTTCAACCTTACAAACTGTAACAAAACAGTTGAGTTCTTAGAGATTTATCATGGCAGCTTATGCAGCTCTGCTTTCTCTTATGCATATCATAGAGAAGATCAAGCGTCATCCATATCCTCCAATCTCTCTCCACAAAGACCAAGTTGAATCTCTCACTGAAACAACCAACTTCTTGCAGGAATTTCTCGAGGGGTACTGATATGTCCAGGCTCAACCCAATCATTTCTGTGGCCCAATTATTACTTTTAGCCATTAGGTTAAGAATTAGCTAGTATAAATATATAATAGTTGTTTCTACTGATAAGGAATGAAATGAATTGAAGCTTCTTTCTTTGTTAATGGAGTTCCGGCTGACTCGAATAGCCATTTATCTTTCTTACTTCTTCCGTTTCTGGAGTTTGAGCCGCTCAAATAGCTCTGCCGTTGATACTAATCGTATCAATTGGTGCTTTCATTGATATCTTCCTCCCCATTTCATCGTTTTTCTTTTCTCCCTTTTTCTTTTCATCGTTTTTCTTTTCTCCCTTTTTCTTTTCATTCTTTCATTGTCTACTCTCATGGCGGACTCTAAAATTCTAGCTGCTATCAAGAACCTGCAAACCCACCTTGACAGCTTCAATCAAAACCTCCGCCGTGCTGTTTTGCCACCGACGTATGTCGCCACTCACCCACACTCTTTTTACAACACCAGAGCCACTCCCTCCGTTACCACTTCTTCCCGTCCGGCGTCTGAGCCCAACTGAAATCCAGGACAAAAATGACCGTGGGCTTTATTACAACTGTGACCAAACCTGGTCCGATACCCATAGATGCCGCAGCAAATATTTGATTCTGTTCGGCACCCATGAGGAGGATGACTTTGGCTATCCTAAATCTCCAGATTTCACGGCTGGAGTTCAAGTTACAACAGAGGATATTTCAAATTCTCGCACTCTGCTCAAATATGAACCACCACCTCTTTTACTTCCCCGCCGCCACCGCTACGACCACTACCTCCTTCACTTCCGCTGCCGATACCACCTCTTTCACCCCCTCAAAGCTTCTCAACAACCACCGCCCTCCGCCGCGCGCTGCCGTCCCCTCAACCTTTGGCTGCGCCTCTGCCCCTCCCCAGATCTGAGTTTCAATGGCCACTCGAAGCTTCTCCACTCCCCTCTGTTTCCGTCACCTACCAACCTCCTTCCGAAGCTCATGCTGAGCCTCAATTTCAACCCGCACAGCCACCTCCTCCAAAGCTCCAACCGCTGCCGCTGCTGCCGCCGCCGCCAACACCACCCCATCCATTAACACCTCCACCCGTAGAACCACCGCCACCAAACGCATCACCTCAACCTGCAAAAGCTCAACCACTTTCTCCATCCCCCCGCCGCCACCCAAACCTTCTCCAATCACCTCTGTTCCACAATCTCAAATACCAACTCAACAACCATTCTCTCATCCGCTGACGGCTACTACAGCTCCTCCGCTACTCATCAAGCGCTTTACAGATCTACCCCCAACATTCCCGCCACCATCTCCTCCGCCCATAACACCTCCGGCAAGTTCTCCGCCGCCGATTCTACCTCCACCGATGCCTACCAATTGTCTATTACTGACGCCCTCGCTTCCTGTAGAGCATCTCAGCTCACCGATGGCGATTTTAGATGAGAAGGACGAGTTTCTGGCGACTTCTATTTGGCCCACCTATGGTGATGAAAGACCCAATCTGGTTTTCATATTGAAGCCCAATACGAGTGGCCCAACTTTTGTGATGTCAGCATTCCAAAGCTTCCAAATATTTAAAATTAATATTGGGCCCAAATTTTCAGTAGACGAGCCCACTTTAATTTCCATCTTCCACACTTTTATGGTTGCTGAACGTACGGTTCAGCTGTACGGTGAACCGCCTCCGGATTTGGGGGAATGCACAACAGACACCATATTATGGCCGATCAGTCCTTGTTTTTGCCTTATTTATTTTATGCAGGTTTTCAGCTGGGAATTTGTCAAACAACTCGTGGGCATTGCTGTCATCAACATCTATTTGCTATTTTCAGCTTGGATTTCTATCAAGCATGTGGCGGGTAGTTATTCTACAATTATAAATGGACCGATTTTTTTTTTTTTTTTAGCTTCACCTTGAGGACAAAGTGAAAGTGAAGGAGTGAGGAATGATATGTCCAGGCCCAACCCAATCATTTCTCTGGCCCAATTATTAATTTTATCCCATTAGGTTAAGAATTAGCTAGTATAAATATGTAATAGTTGTTTCTACTGATAAGAAATGAAATGAATTGAAGCTTCTTTCTTTGTTAATGGAGTTCCGGGGACTCGAATAGCCGTTTATCTTTCTTACTTCTTCCGTTTCTGGAGTTTGAGCCGCTCGAATAGCTCTGCGTTGATACTAATCGTATCAGGTACCGTTCACCCTTTGACTACAGCGACGAAGCACATCCATTGCAGATGCAGCTCATGCAGCTGAAGATGTGATCGAAACGGAAATTGTGGACCGCATTCGTAGCCGATACACTTTTCGTGGGAAGGTAGCCAATTTCTCTACGCTCTTGCTTTCATACGACCACTTCAATCATGATCTGCAGAAAGTGATAAAAAATATGGAGTTGATCAAGAAAGATGTCATGAAGATGGTTAGGGAGAAGGCTGCACTCGAACCTCAATTCCGCGGAAGCATCTTCGCTGATAATGCTGGTGAGAGGAACAGTCATGAGATGGTGGGATGCGATGACGTGCTTCTTCAACTACTGGATAGGCTCACCGGAGGAGAATCCAGCCGCCAAATCATCCCTCTTGTAGGCATGGGTGGCATTGGTAAGACCACTCTTGCCAAAAACTGAACCACTCTTGCCAAACTGTGTTTGGACACCCACTTATTAACGAGCATTTTGATGTTTGTGTGTGGGGTACAATTTCTGTATATTATAATGTGAAGGGAACTCTTAATGAAGTTCTCACTCAAGATAGAGGGAAATCGAGGGATACGAGTGAGAAAGAATTAGGAGAAGAACTACACAAATATTTATGTGGTAGGAAGTATTTGGTCGTAATGGATGATGTGTGGGATCTAGAGGTGTCGAATATTGTTAACAACTAGGATGTCAAACGTGGCTGCCCACTTAACCAACCCTAATAGCATCCTTGATATAAAATTTTTAGACAAGGGTAGTGCTTGGGATTTGTTCTCTAAAATTGTATTTGGAGTAGGAAGTTTTCCCGTTGAACTCAAGCAAATTGGGAAAGAAATTGTGGAAAGTGTAAGGGACTTCCTTTGTCGATTGTTGTGATTGGGGGTCTCTTGGCAAAATTCCAACAAACCCCACAATATTGGCACGAGGTAGAGAGAAACTTGAGTTTGGAGAATGATGAGTATTATTTGAGGATATTGAAAACAAGTTATAACCATTTACCCGCCTATCTAAAGCCTTGTTTTTTGTACATGGGAATTTGAGGAAGATAGGGCAATTAGTGTCGCAAAACTCATCGGGCTATGGGTTTGTGAAGGATTTCTTAATCCAATAAACAACAAAAGCCCGCAAACAATTGGTGAGGAGTACTTAAAGGAGCTTGTCGATAGAAATCTTGTTCTAGTAGATAAGTTTGGTGTACTTGGGGATATGAAATACTGCAAAATGCATGATTTAGTAAGAGATTTGTCTTTGAAAGAAGCTCAAAAACAAAGGTTTTATCACGTTGTGAGGAAAGATAGTTCTCGTGAAGGGTCAAGTAGGCATCGTCGAATTGTTGTTCGCAAAGAATTTAATGCCAACAATTACATGACACATGCTCGTTCTTATACAGGTTATAGTAGTAAATTGCCACGTAGCAGTAGATTGTTGAGGACACTGAATATAGACAACTACCATTCTTTAGTAGATCTTCTTCACTTCGTAAATTCACGGTACATTGAAGCAAGTGTTAGAGTCAAACGGAATAGCAGAATACTACCTTCTTCAATCAGTCAGCTTTGGAATCTGCACACACTAATTGGGGTCTTACGATTGCACCATTGGAGATTTGGAAAATGCCTCAACTTAGGCACGTCGACTTCAAATGTGGATTAGAAATCCCAAATCCTCCCAGCAGCAAAGATGATGATGATGATATTGTTGTGATGGAGAATCTGCATACTCTCAAAGGAGTGTATAATCTGGAGTTGAACGCAGAGGTATTTAAAAGAATTTTCCAATATCAAGAAACTGAAGATAGGCTATCAACATGATAAAGATTGGGAAAGTAGCGGAGTGAATTGTATTAGCTATCTTCATTGCCTCGAAAACTTAAACATCAGCACCTTTTCTTCAAGTTCAGAAGCGTATCTGCAAAACATTACTAGCTTCCCACATTCCCTCAAGAAGTTGACTCTTGTATTTTGTGAGCCTAAAGGCATGTTGCCAAAGATAGGTTCGTTACCCCTTTTTGAGAAGCTCACATTAAAACGGGGTGGCTTCAGAAGAGCCAAATGGGAAACAAGTGAAGGCCAATTCCCCAGCCTCAAGTTACTAGCATTGGACCATTGTCGCAATCTAGAAAACTGGATGGTGTCGGAGAGCTCCCACTTTCCACGTCTTCAGGAGCATCGCCTTGTTGAATTGGAGAGCCCCACATTGGAGATTCCTTCAGAAATAGGAGAGATAGCGACGCTCAAAAATATTCTGGTTGTGGAGTGCAGTGAAGCAGTGGTGCTGTCTGCTAAAAAGATAGTAGACGAACAAGAGGATTTATACGCAGATCAACAACTAGATCTTCGTGTTACAGCTATAGTAGGCTATTACGATAAAGCGTTGCAAAGTTTGGCAGGTCCCAACTTTCAAGTTTTTAATTGTAGGAATTACTTATTGTATATGTAAGGATCCTCTTTTCTTGATTGGATTGTTTTCCCATTAAATCTCCAAGGCCTCACTGTTCTAATTAACTTGTCGAGTCCTTAATTGGGTTTTAAGTTTTAAATATATAATTACAATTTCTCTCAACTTTTCTGATTTGATCCACGGAATTACCCAATAGAATCTTATTTTCTTCTGAGAAATGCGCTGTACGATGAAACATCACATAATAATACCCTATCCTAATCAGAAAATTTACTTTTTAGTGGTGACCAAATGTTAATTTTGAATTTTATGATTCATGCGAATTCTATCCTTCATTCATTTTTTGTTTCCTACATAAATCCATCGGAGGCCTCGTGTTTCCTACATAAATTCTACCTTTTTTTTTTCTTTTTCTTTTTGTTGCATCGTAATATTTGTTGCTGTAAAAGTTTACTTCGTAATAAATATTTGGGTAATTTTAAACATAGTCCCTATTTCTTTCATTATAACCCCTTATTTAAAATAATAATAAAAATAATATTAAAAATACTGATATACCCTTATAGCTAACAATTAATTGAAATTCAATATGTACATCCAACAATTCTTTTTTTTTTTTGCGTTTCTTTTTCTCCTTCTTCATCCTCTCACTGTAAATTGCATTCTTATTTTATTTTTCTTTCTTATTTCTTTTCCTTCTTCGTTTTGCGCCTCTCAAAAATTCGTACCCGAAATTCCGTCTATCTTATTTTAAGAATTTGTGCTCTACTATTATCTTCTTCGGAAAACTTGAAATATTTCTACTTCACATTGGGATGTTCATCTGACTTTGATTATTTACAATTCTAGATGATTGATGTATTTTTTATAAAACTGACAAAAAACACTGTAAATTGTATTGACTAAATAATTGTATAAAACCAATAAAATAATGAGTTTGGAGGAAAAAATCAAGACAAGAATTTGAGGGGACGTTTAAATTTGTAGAAAATTGGCAGTAGGTGAGGGAAGGAGATAAGAGGGATGAGAGACAAAAAAAAAGAAATTTGCAGAAGAATAAGAAAAATTGCAGAGAAAGAGAAAACGTAACAGAAAAAGGAAAAAAGAGATCGGTTCTCTAGCCATATATAATAGATTTGATGATTTAATTTATGGTTATGAGGGTATATTAGTATATTTATAATTAATTATATTATTATTTTAAATAGGGGGCTATAATGAGAGAATCGGGGCTATATTTAAAATTACCCTAAATATTTTTCACGTGTAAAATGTGCAAGATCCATTATATTCTGGAGTTTATGAATTCTTAAGTGATAGGCCCATTGGAATTTTAAATTTCAAAATAGGCCCAATACAAGACGAGGCCCAGTTTCTTATTCTTTCGTTCTTTTTTTTTTTTTTTTTTTTTTTTTAACGAGCTCACTAGATAATTGGGCAAAAAATTTGGGTGCGATCTATTAAAGGGACTGCACTTAGATCCTCTATTAGTATTATTTTTAAATTTAAATATTTAATCTAAATCAAATTGTATTATGATTTATTAATTCTTAATTTAGGATTTATGCAGTAATTATCAAGACATTTGATATATAGATTTTTCAGACATTGTTATACATAGGAAATTATTTGGATGCTGCGGTTGCCCTTATGCTGGAAGAGGTTGTTACTTTGTTGCGCCAAAACCAATACCAATAATGGGACTAATGTCTGATTTATTTCAATTATTTTCTCCAATTATGTGTGCGTTTTAATATATGTGTGTGTGTGCGCGTGTGTGTAATATTTGTGCATGATCCATTTTAGAATGATTATCATTTGTGTTTCACATGACTTACAATCCAGACATTCTGTACTGTAGGCTATTGTTTTAATGCCTGGTTGTGTTATCATATTTGTGTATATCATGTTTTAGGTCTTTTTTCTTTATAGGGTATTCTATAAATTTATGTCTTAGACACCAAATTTTGATGTCTCTTTGTTTGAAGCAGTGAAATATCCTTGTATATATATATATATATATTTTATATGTGTATGTACTGCTGACTTTATTCACAAGAAAGATGAATAACTGTTGGTTGAGAACATTTATGTTTCTTGTTATGTTACTGCTGAGAACGATGAATAGCTGTTGAGAAACTTTATATGCACAGCATGCTGTCTTTCTTCAAAGTTCAAAGAATGAAATATATTTTTTACTGAAAATGTCTAAATTGTGTCATTATATTCCATGTCTTGTAACCCTAAAACACTTAAAAGGCTCAGAGATTATAATATAGCCACTGGGTTTAAGAGAAGCGTGTCTTCTATTAGAATGATAAGTAAGGTTTATTTTTTTATAACTAAATTAGTGCATGGGATGCCTTTTTCTTCTGTGAAATAGATTTTGCTTTTGATCTAGTTCTATTGATTTTAAAATATGCTGCCACTCTATTTCCGAATCCGGAGTAAGACCTCAACCTTTTAATCTGTTGAACAGGGTAGTGGGGTGAAATTTCGTTTTTATCCTGGAACAGCAAGGTTCAGCACATTCTGGCGTCCACTTCATATAATGGGACAACTGGTGAGAACGATGCCTTTCCAATGGATTTTATGCTCTTGAAACTATATTGTGCATTGTATAACAAAACAAAAATATTGTAATTTCAGTGGTATGGGATCTGAAGAAGCAAAAGCCAGTTATAAGGTATTTTTTCTTCTTGTGTTTTTGTGTATGCGAAGCTGCACTGTTGTGTTTTGAGCCACTGAGTACTTTGGTTCTCCATTTGGCTGATATTTAGATGCCTGTCCTTGCAGTTTCTCCGAGGAGATGCTCTGTTTTGCAGTGGACTCCGGAACTTGCAACTCATCTTATTGTTGCTTCTGATGAAGATAATTCGCCTTCTCTCAGGGTAAGATATATATATTTATGTTCTTAGCACTGTGTTCTGGCACAAATATAATTTCTCAACGGCTGCTTAAATCGTTTATGTTGGTGATTGACCTCTGTTCATTTTCAGATGTGGGATATGCGGAATACAATGACTCCAGTGAAAGAGTTTGTAGGACATACCAAAGAGAATTTTGTTTCACTTATAACATTTGCCTGACTTTTGTCTTAATTCTAGTTTTCAGTAGACTTCTACTTGATCTCATCCATTTTGATTTACCAATCCTCGAGTAGATTACACTTACTTTATTAAGGTGTGAAATTTCAATCCATCAAACTTCCAAAGCTATATGGCTTCCAGATGACTTAGTAAATTATTTTGATAATCATCTCACACTGGTTAATAGCTCTTCTGAGATGCTTCCGTAAAATTATTATTAATCATTTTCCAAAATCCTTGACATTGATGTCTTAAGTGTCAGTTTCAGATCTATCTCCAGATGTTAAACCCAAAACTATCTGTTCATGTACATGAGGTACTCTTAAGCAAACCATTTGCATGAACATATTTTGGGTTGAACATTGTTTGTATTCATGTACTGTTTGCCCTTGGTAAGTGAAAATAGTTTTTAATTTAAGGGCCTTTTCCTAACCAGTGGCAGCTAAGTTCAAATGGTTTATGACTACATTTTTTGATGATGCCTGATAATACACATTTTCATAGACAACAGGTGTGATTGCTATGTCATGGTGCCCTATTGACAGCTCATATCTGCTTACATGTGCCAAAGATAATCGTACTATTTGCTGGGACACAACATCTGGAGAGGTGAGTTTCTTAATGCTTACATTCTTCTTCTAATATAGGCGTTATATTACCATTTCTCATGGAGATTCCTACCCAGGTTACTTTATTTTGTTTTCTTTGAATCAGCTTTTTGACATATGGCACACGAATTGTTTTGTAGATTGTAGCTGAATTACCTGCTGGAACCAATTGGAATTTTGATGTTCACTGGTATTCAAAAATACCTGGAGTCATTTCAGCATCTTCGTTTGATGGGAAAGTTGGCCTTTATAACATTGAGGTTAGTTTGAACTCTTTTCATTTCAGCATCTCTGTTTGATGGAAAAGTTTGAACTCTTCCGTTCGATGCTGGTATTTAGTGTAATTAAGGATGTAGTACTGACATAGTTGTGGATAGGCTGTCATTGGTTGTCGCATTTTGGTAAACTTTCTCGCTGCTGTGATTAAATTTGCTCTTAGTTTAGCATGCAACCGTATTAGGCTGGAAAATCTTTATTTACATCTGCAGGGTTAGTGTTTTCATATTCTATGCTTAACATGGATATATATCTTAAAGTACCTACAGTCATCCTTTCAAAACTAAAGCACCTGCACTCACATTAAAATGTACTCCCTCCGTCCACAAAAAAAAGTCCCATTGTGGGCGGGGCACGTGTTTTAAGAAAGTTGGTAAAGTTGTTTTGAGTGGGGTAAAAGTTGTAATGTAGGGGTAGTGGTATTGATAAAAAAGTAGTGGTAATGACAAAAAGATAGTGGTAAAGTTGTTGTGAGGTAGGTCCACTAGTGACAAAGGGTAGTAAATATAGGAAAGTATGGGGGTGTTATTGTATAAAAAGTAGAGTAGGACTCTTTTTCGTGGACGCAAAAAATGTGGTAAGTAGGACTCTTTTTCGTGGACGGAGAGAGTATCTAATTGGATCGATATGAAATTGTTGCAACATGTTAGAGCATACCAAAAGTTGTTTTCGTTTTGTCCTTACTGGGTTGTTTTAACTATCTCTGTCGCAACTTTTGGGTTTGGTTTTCCACCTAGTAAATCATTCTTTGTCAACTGCAGGGTGCTGGTCGATATGGTCTTGGAGAGGCTGATTTTGGTGCTCAGGTAATTTACATTCATTTCTTAAATTTCCTATTAAAAAAAGGTACCTTTCTTAAATGATAAAAAGTTGTTTTCCACGTGAAGAACATGAGTTTAAGTGAATAATCTTTTGATTTACTTGTATGGGTCATTGCATCTGTTGAGTTTTTCATTTTTACCCCCAGATTGATCATTGGATATACCTGGATGCCATATACTGAAGATTGCATCTAGACTCTTCCAAATTTCAACATCAACAGTGTTGCATTACTACTTTTAAGTTTATATTCCCTCAACATCTTACGTTTTGTTTAACGTTCTTGTTGTTTGTCCGTCACATTCGTGTGATCGAACTAGCATATTCTTTTACTGCAACAGTTTGCAGTAGAGGATTAAAAATGACACTAAACTTTCAAAAACATTCTTTTGGTTATTATTTCTCATTCTCTGGGTGATAGATGGGAGAGGCAATTTAATGATATTTGAGTCAAAATGTTTTACTAAGTGTTTTGCATGCACTTCCTGTTGATTGGGTTGGGTTAATCTTATGTGTGAAGCCTTGTTTTCTTGTGTAGCACCTCTGAGGGCCCCAAAGTGGTACAAGCGAAAAGCTGGAGTATCATTTGGCTTTGGTGGGAAGCTTGTTTCATTTCATTCTGCTGAATCTCCTAGCAGATCTTCAGAGGTATGCTTACAGCATTCTAGATTTCTACTGGCATATTATTGTCTCTCTAAAGGTCTTCTCTATGTCCAGGTGTATGTGCACAATTTAGTCACTGAACATGATTTTATGCTCAGATCTGAAGAGGAAAGGGAAACATGGGGCTTCATGAAGGTTATGTTCAATGAGGATGGAACCGCACGGTCAAAGCTGCTCTCCCATCCTGGTTTTAGTCAGCCTGCTGAAGAAATTAAAGCAATTCTGTACAGAATGATGTCACCGAGCAGGTGAATGATCTTGGTCTCGATGAGAGTAAAACAATTAAAACAGGAGCTTCTGGTTACAAAGAATCTGCCTTATTCTCAACTGACAACGGGGAAGACTTCTTTAACAATCTTCCTAGCCCCAAGGCCGATACACCTGTGGCTAATTCTAAAGATGAAGTCGTTGGAGACTCTGTAACAGAATCCCATCAAGAAATTGATGGACAAGAGTGGGCAACATTGCAGATTTCATGTTATAAACGTAAATACCCGTGCTTTCCAACTGAGATGTTGATGACATCTGTGTGTGGAAAGATAAACAAATGTTTCTGTTGTTTTTTATGCACACAAGCACATCTGTTGTTTTTTTGCACATAAGCATCTATTCTTTTTTTTGTTGAAAAATCTCAGCCATGGCTTGTCTATGAAAGATAAATTGCCATTTAGGTATGATCAAATGCTTGTTATAATGAAGGATTTGTTTTTGAGGTTTGTTTTTGGGCTTTTATACCCTTTGCTGCTTTCCTAATTATCTTAATGTGCGCCTTAAAATACTACATACATATCATAAGACATTAGCAAACTCCTAGTAGTTGAGGCCTGAGGGGTCAAATTTGTAAATTATGATTTGCAATTTCATTCATTTAGTCCCTTGTAATAAATTTTTCTTTTACTTTTGATTATCACTAGCTGTAAGGTTGATGGTTTGCACAAAATAATCTTCTATTCATACTGTAAGTGTGGTGTTAACATGTACTGTATGCGGAGCGTATCGAAATGCTCACTCCACATGAATTATTTTTCCTGTATCTGTGCTAGTCTGAAAGCCTTGCCATGTCTTATTTCTGGTCTCTGTTTGCTGTTTTCCAGTTTGCACAGACAGATGAATGGACTCTATTATGCGACAATCTTGCTGCCAGACTTATGTCTGCTGATGATACTACTGCAGCAACTCTATGTTATATCTGTGCCGGAAATATTGATAAAACTGTGGAGATTTGGTCGAAGAATCTGTCTGCAGAACATGATGGAAAGTCCTACGTGGACCGTCTCCAGGTAAGCATGAATTGACTTAATATGATCTATAAGGGGGCGTTTACTAAATAGGATAAGCTGGATAGATAAAAATAATATAGGCTAATCAAGCATTTACTTCCAAGGATTAAATTCAAGGATATCTCATCACACATGATCATTCTTCATATTTGGAACTACACATGTGGGATTAAATGAATCATGGGATAAGAATAGTCAATCATATCCTAGTTAGTAAACGCCCCCTAAGGATTTAAACTCATTGGGTTAGGGACTCACATATTTTCGTTTTGTCCCAAGGATTTAATGGAGAAGACTATTGTCTTTGCTTTTGCTACTGGGCAAAAGCGATTTAGTGATTCACTGTGTAAACTAGTTGAGAAATATTCTGAAATATTAGCAAGTCAAGGGCTTTTAACTACTGCAATGGAGTACTTGAATCTTCTGGGGACTGAAGAATTGTCTACTGAAATCACTATCTTGCATGATCGTATTGCGCGTTCAACCGAGCCAGTTATGTTTTAATGCCATTTCATCTTTTATATGCTATGTGTCGAGAAAGGTCTACAATTCTTTGCTTCTCAATTTGTAACTGAATGTATATCTATCACGATACAAAATGCTGAAGTTATTGTCGCTTGCACAAATAGTAGTACATGTTTTCTGTTCACTAACTTGGATATTTTAATATAATTCATTCAACATCATTGTTTGGTTTACAGAAACAAATGTACAATGTACAATAAAGTTATCTACTATTAAATAGTTGGCAGCAATCTATTGTAATCTGAAATCCCCCAAATTTATAGTTTCAGAGAAAGAGATTGAGAATACAGTACCTTATGATAATAGTAACTCACAAGGTGGAGCAGCATATCCTGAGCAATTCAATTACAATGGTGTTGACAATTCTCAGAATTATTACCAGGTTTTATATTTCACCCTGCTTTTATCAAATTTTATTATGGTTGATACGCGGTTTCTATCTTAGATAAATCTTTTTTCTGCTTCAGAATCCTAGAGCAACCCATGTACAACCAACAATTCAGGGAAGTCCATATGGTGATCATTATTCGCAGCCACCTGTTGTTCCAGTTAGAAATCAATATGCTCCTACTTTTCAGCCAGTTCCACAGCCTAATACGCCTCAGCCTAACATGTTTGTCCCATCTCCTGCACCTCCAGCTCCAGTGGTGAGTCCCATTTGGTTCGGTTTGTATATAATGTGTCGTAGTATGGGCGCGTTATTCCTGTTAATACCCAGCCTATTACGAAATTTGTTCCTACAAACTTTCCAGCATTAAGAAACGCAGGGCAATATCAGCAACCGACAACTTTGGATTCCCACTTATATCCAGTAAGCTGCTTCCCCCCTCTCCCCACCCAAAAAAAAAACAACTCCCCTTTCAAATTTAACCACCATTCTGAGTTTGCATTGTTTATTTTTATGTTTCGTTTAGGGGCCTGCTAACGTTGGTTATCAACCTGTCCCTCCGAGTCCATATGGTCCTAATACATCTCAACTATTGGATTCATGGCCAAATAACAACTCAGTGGTTCAAAGACCTGGGATGAATCCAGTGCAACCTCCTAGTCCATCTCCGCCGCCTCCAGTGTTACCACCAGTTACTCCTGCTGCGCCGCCTCCTACAGTGCAAACTGTTGATACATCGAATGTTCCTGGTAAGCCCTGTCCCACTTTAACACTATTGACTATTGGTATTAGCAGAGTAATGTATCAAAGAGCACCTTATCCTCCTGGGATTTGCTTGATTTATCTGTGATTATCACATTAAAAAGAGGCTTGATTCAGTCAATAAAAAATTAAATGATGCAAAATGATGAATTGAATTTGATGACTATGGGGAGCTGTTGGGGGGTTGGTTTGTTGGATTTGGAATTCTTTATCCTATGTCTTCTGTAATGCATTAAGGTAATTCATACAACATAATTAATTAATAGCATTTCAAATTAAGCTATTCGACCAACATCAAGCGCCTACATCTGCCAGCTACAAAAACTGAACTTAAATTGAGACTCAAAACAAGTTAAAAGAAGTAAAACACAGATTGATAATTAATATGTTGGGTAGTGTATATTTTTATATTTGCAATCTGGTGATTTGCAACTCAGGCAAGAAAAATTTCTTCTAGGAATAAGTTTTTCTTTCAAAATAATAGTATAATCTTTGTGAATGAAATATAAAAAAATGACTTGCGTATAACTAAGAGTGGTCTGTATCAACAGTCTCGTGATATATATTGGGGATTCAATATGTGCCAGTTGGGTCTAGCTAACTTCATTCCAGATTTGAGTTTTAGCAAAAAACACCTAATGAAGAAAATTGTGGTCATAACCTTTTATAACATGTTCCAATGCCCTACCATATGCTTTTCCTTCAGGCTGTGAGCTATCACGCTGGAATTTATAGCTCTCTTTTAAGTAAAATACTGGAAGCCATGCAGTATTATATGCACTCTCAGTTACTCAATTTTTTATTGCAACTTCTATTTGTTTAGTTTGTATGAAGACCTTTATTCCATGTTCTCAACTTACCTGACAAAACTTTACAAAACCTGTTACAGCTCAACAGAAGCCTGTCATTGCAACCTTAACCAGACTCTTCAACGAGACAAGTGAAGCATTTGGCTGTCAGAACTTGTGATATAGCATCAATCTGTAATTGCTGATTCATGTTCAAGTGAGCTCTGTTCTGTACACAAGAATTTACATGCAGTTTTCGTCTTACTTTTTTTTTTCCTCAATTTCATTGGATTATTTGATAACAAGTCCGCATTAGATGGTTTTATGAACCGGCAGTTCCTTTTATTTTTTTGGCCAATTATTCACCACATAATATATGTGTAGGTACCAGATTCACTCAACCAGACACAGTTGTGAACAAAGTTGTGTTCAAAGAGCACACAACCTTGAAACTAAAATGCAGCGGAAATGAAGAAACACAATGGAAATAAACTTTTCACGAGATTATAAATGTATAATCTCGTGAGGTGCCTCAGGGCAAAAACTTCACTATGAAAATGTGAATTACAAAAACAATCTTCGAGTAAAGAGGGTCATTAAAACGAGTGAAGCTTTATCACAAGATTAAAGCTTCTACTGCTATCCTCGAAGGTAAAATTCAAGAGCTAAAGAATTCTAATTGCTCTATGTATCTATCTCTCAAAAGCATACATATCTACACAAGTTTGATCTCTATTTAAAGTGAACTTTGAAGGCTTGAGCTGCACTCCACTACAAGACTGCACGTCCCATGAATTGCAGTCCATAACTCCACTATTATTGCAACAGAAAAGTGTTCCACTTTCCACACGTGCAGCACCAATTCTTCCCACCTTCTTCTCCAACTACTTTGACTCTTCCAAAGCCAAGTCAGCCTTCTACTCCCTTAATTCACGTACCTGCCAAACAAACAAAGAAAGACAAAACACCAAATATACAATACGCCATTAATAATTATTGAAGTCAAAATCTGACTTCAACAATCTCCCTTTTTTTGTCTTTCTTCCCAAAACCTGTGTACACAAATATATATAGAGCAAAAACGTTTGCTCCCCCTGAGACACATGTACACAAGCTTCAAAGAGCAGATACCCAAAAACAACAAGGGAATACTTCCCCTATCATATTTACTCCTCCTAAAACATAACTCCCCCTATTATATTTACTCCTCCTAAAACATAACTCCCCCTATCACAAATCACAAGTAAAGAACAAATAAGGATAGATCATAAGTAGAAAAAAGGATTAAAAACCGAACAGAGCATGAGTTTCAACATAATCTAAAACTGGTCTGATCACAAACATTCACAAAATATCCACACACCAAAAGAAAGAAGAAAGAAAAGTGTTCATATGCTCCATGAAAAACAGCCATGAAAAACAGTTAGCATATCACTCCAAAATACTCCAAAGACTCCAAAAGTGTTGCCATTTTGCCATCTACTCCAGATCTTCATCAGATCCTGCTGTGGTGCGAGCATCCTCCATGTTTGCCCTACTGCTCCCTCCATCTTCGCCTTCCCTACTGTCATCAACACCAGCTTCTTTATCTCCCCCTTTTTGGGAAGAAAGGAGTTGTTGATATAGGCGACGATGCTGCTCGAACATTTGAATTTGACCAGTGCAAAACTTGATGTGATCCTGTAAAAGAGAAACTGGAACAGAACAGCAGTAGGAGGAATGGGAACATGGTGATCCACATCAACCCATGGTAAGGCATTGACCCTGCCCGAGAGAAAAGCTTTCTGTACAGTCTGAAGAGGAGCTTTGGCAGTAGCTTTCTTAGCCAGAGGAGTCAGTCCTTGAGCAACAAGCATGTTGTAGATGAGAGAGGGAACCACTAGCTTCTTGTTGGATGTAGTGATTGCCACTTCAGCAATTGAATTGAAGACTAGCTGTCCAATATTGACGGCTGCACCAACATGAATCTTGTAGAGAATGACAACATGTGCAAGTGGAACTGAGGTTGTATTGGATGTGGGAATCCAATTTCGAGTTGAGATCCTATGAAGCGTAGAGAATAAAGAAGTAAGGTTGGAGGAATTTCTATTAGTTTGACCACTTGCAAACCAACTCTCAGCATGACCTCCAGTGAGCACATTTGCCAACACAACCTCATCAACAGTTTCATCGTCTGCTTCGACATTAGGAGTCCCAAGGATGTCATTGATACCTGAAGGAGTGATCGAAAAAACCTTTCCACGCACATAAACTTTCCCATATTTCTTAGATGTCAAGTCGCTAAACTCATGAGTTAGGTTAGCATAGAATAACCTAACTATCTCAGGAGCATATTTCTTAGCATATCGAACACTGCCCCACAGATTCTTCTTCTTAAGATACGCAGCCACATTATAGGAATTAAAATCCTTCTCATCTACTGCCCTATCACTCAGAATCTCTCTTTTCTTAAAATTTCCCCAACTCTTTTTCAAAGACTCTGAATAAAAGTGCAAGGAATCAGCCTTCATTACCTCATAATCGGAGTCACTAGCATAATCTGCTTCGGCATCAAGATCCATCGAAGCTATCTTTCTACCTCCTCGTTTCAGCTTCACACCAGCTTCATCAGCCATCTTCTCTTTTCCCTTTCGTGAGGTCGTGACAGGCGGTTCTTCTTCCGCAAACTCTCCATCATCAGAATTGTCTCCAGAATCTCGAGTGTGAAACTCTTCGTCTTCTTCGACATCGATAACATCAGAGGGATGAAATGGTTTAGGCGGAGCTTGCTTGAAGGATGACCTTAGCCTGTTCGAGCGACGGGCAGGTGGCTTGGGCGGACTTTTGTTCTTCCTCACACAAGTTTTGGTATACCTTTTGCGCTTTGGGGGGGATTCTGTAGCCAATTTTGTAGCCGTAGCTTTGGCATCAAGATTTGGTGGAGCATTTGAGCCATCAATATTCATCGATTTTGGGGATCCATCACTGTAGTGGAAGAGGGGGTCAAGATGTTCTTCTTCATGTGTCAGAGCAGAAGAATCTGGACCGGCGGCCGTCGTTGGGTTGCTCGACGCACCGACTGGAGAAACAGAGGGATTCTGCTGGGGCTTTGGATCAGTGGTAGAGAGACCTGCCGTGGATGAACCGAACCGAGCAAAGGGGGAAAACCTTTGGAGCGAAGGTTCAGAGAAACTTCCGACCTCCGGCGAGATTTCCATCGGAGCTTGACCACGTAGAGGCGAGAGCAACGATGGATTGAACATTGGGTTGTGTTCGGGAGATATGAAGTGGAGAGGGGCTGGATTTAGGGGCTTTGATGGCAGAAATCGGGGAATTGGGTTTTGAGGGGGGAGAGATGAGACGCGACGAAGGAGATCAAGAGCTCCTGGACTTTGGAGAAGTTGTTGCAGCTGCTTGAGCTTCTCTTCATCCATGGCGAAGAAAGAAAAAAAATCTGAAAAGATGAGGTTTTGTTTGTGAATGAAGAAGGGAAGAGATGGAGCGGCGTGAGACAAGAGAGGAAAAAGATAGGGATGATAAATAGCAGATCCTAGGGATTTCGAATATGAACCGTCTGCTACTTTTACGCGGGAGGCAGATACCAAACAAATCCAATAGATATCAAATTATTAGAGATAAGTTAAAAATCAAATATTAAAAATTTGAGATAGATACGTTCCAAGAAAATCGCAACTTAAACTGACATGTTTATTTGATAGAAACAGATGCGACCCTTTTTTTTTTTTAAGAAATTGGTTTGACAGTCGTCCAAACTTCAATGACAACTTTGATCAGAACACCATTTCCGAAACATCATAGGTATTTCATAAAGATTCTTGAAGTAGGCACATGGCGAATAGATGTATAACCGAGAGAATCTCTTAATCACCACTTATCTAAGATCTTTGATCTAGTTATGTGGTTTTCTAAGAACGGTCTCGGTTTCACCTTACAAAGTAAGGTTTTTACATCCTCAAATCTGCCTAACTTCTATAAAGATTAATACCCATGATATGCCAGAAATGTGACAACTGTCATGACAACTTCTCCTTAGATAGAACACAGACCGAGAGATTTTCTTAACTTTGAAAATCTCTCGTAACTTAGAGCTTTAGTAAAAATGTCAGCCAGTTGATTTTCCGTACTGATATACTCTAATTTTAATATTTTCTTTTCAACTAAATCTCTAATAAAATGGTACCTTAAGTGGATGTGCTTGGACTTTGAGTGATGTACTGGGTTCTTGGCAAGGTTGATGGCACTAGTATTATCGCACAACATAACTAGAGGGTTGCTCTCTAGTCCGTAGTCATCAAGCATCGATTGAAGCCACACCAATTGAGTTGAACACCTCCCGGCAGCTACATATTCGGACTCGGCGGTTGACAAAGAGATGCAATTTTTCTTCTTACTATGCCATGAGATGAGGTTGTTCCCAAGATAGCAACAACCCCCAGTTGTGCTTCATCTATCATCAATTTCTCCGGCCCAGTCAGCATCACTATACCCCACTAAGTTCGTGGAGGTATCTTTTGTGAACCACAAACCGAGTTCACAAGTTCCGGCAACATAGCGGATAATCCTCTTTATAGCTTTGAGATGTTCTTCTTTTGGACATGATTGAAAGCGAGCACATGCACATACACTATACATGATATCAGGTCTACTGGCTGTTAAGTATAGAAGACTTCCGATCATAGACCTATACAAAGTTGGCTCAACATCGGGGCCAACTGCATCTTTCGACAGTTTCTCTGTGGTGCTCATCGGCGTTCTCATGTGCTTTGCATTCTCCAGTCCAAACTTTTTGACCAAATTCCTTGCATACTTTGACTGTGAGACGAAAATTCCATCCTCCTTTTTCTTGACTTGCAACCCAAGAAAGTTGCTCAGCTCTCCAACCATGCTCATCTCAAATGTGGCCGACATTGCCTCCACAAATTCTTTTAAGGCTACTTCATTGGTGGATCCAAACACTATGTCATCTACATAGATTTGAGCAATTGTGAGCACACCTTTCTCTTTCTTGAGGAAAAGAGTCCTATCCGCATGGCCCCTGAAGAAACCAAACTCAAGCAAAAAATAGACGACTATACCAAGCTCTCGGAGCTTGCTTTAGTCCATATAGAGCTTTATGTAATTTATAGACATGGTCGGGTTTGGTTGGGTCTTCAAATCCCTTTGGTTGTTCTACATATGCTTCCTCTTCTAGAACACCATTCAAAAAGGCGGCTTTGACATCCATTTGATGAAGAGTTATGTTAAGATAACATGCAATTGCAAACAGCAATCTAATGGACTCAATCCTAGCAACTGGAGCAAAGGTCTCATCATAGTCAATACCCTCAACTTGAGTATAACCTTGAGCAACTAAGCGGGCTTTATTCCTAATGATATTTTCATACTCATCAGTTTTATTCCTAAAGATCCACTTAGTTCCGATTATGTTAACTCCTATAGGTCGAGGTACAAGTGTCCAAACTTTATTCCTAACAAATTCAAGAAGTTCAGCTTGCATGGCACTTATCCAAAATTCATCCTTCAAGGCTTCGCCTACAGTTTTAGGTTCGAGAGTTGATAAGAAAGCAATAACACCTACCTTGGTGATTATGCATGAAAAGCATATCATTCTTACCATCTCCCGGTAATTGACTGGAGTCTTGTCCCTAGTTCTGACCCCTTCACGAACATCTCCGATGACAAGATCAAGAGGATGATCTTTTCTGACTTTACTGGGTGGATCCCTCCTCACAACCTCAATAGCTTCTTCAACGTTTTCTGCTTCATTAGTGCTGGAGTCAGTTCCAGATTGTCCTGCAGAATCGTTAGTAGTTTCCACAACAGTTGTGCGGACTTCACTGGCCACTTTTTGTTCATCCATCGTGGACTTTTCTGTTCTGCCCTGAATCTCAATCAAACCATCAGCACTTTCCTCCGGAGTATATAAACTTGCAAGATCATCAAATGTTACATTGACACTCTCTATGACAGATTTGGTCCTAAGATTGTAGACCCTGCATGACTATTGAGTGAGTAACCTAAGAAAACTCCCTTATCGCTTTTTGTGTCAAACTTTAGGCGATAATCCCTATCATTTAACACATAACAAACACAACCAAAAACATGCAAGTATTTTAAGTTGGGTTTTTTGCTATTTAGAATTTCATAGGAAGTCATGGTAGTACCGGTTCTCAAATTTACACGATTACTAACATGGCATGCAGTATTCATGGCTTCGGCCCAAAACCGTTTAGAGAGGTGTTTAGAGTGCAGCATTACTCTAGCCATTTCTTGCAGAGTTCTATTTTTTCTTTCGGCTACCCCGTTTTGTTGAGGGGTTTTTGGTGCGGAATACTCGTGATGAATTCCTTCTTTCACACAAAAATTTATTAGTTGAGAATTTTCAAATTCCTTACCGTGATCAGACCTTAACCTCTTAATGCGAGATTGATAAAAATTCCTAATTTTAGCATACAATTCCAGAAATGCATCATACGTTTCAGTTTTATCACTTAGGAATTTTACCCATGCATATCTGGAAAGATCATCGACTATCACAAATGAGTACTTTTTACCTCCCAGGCTATCAACCTCTGCTGGACCCATTAGGTCCATGTGCAATAGTTCAAAGCAATTTTGCGTGCTGAAAGGTCTCTCCGAAGTTGTGACAACAGGGTGAGAAACTTTCACTTGCTTTCCTATTTGGCAGTCCCCACACTCCTGGATTGGAGGTATTCAGCTTTGGTATACCCTGGACTGCATTGAATCTTTGGAGGTTCTCCATGTTGTGATAATTTGTGTGGCCCAACTTTTGATGCCACAATTGTAGATCATTGACCTGCGCATTACAACACTTATTACTTTTTATTTCATAAATGTTGTTTGGAGACCTTACCCCAGAGATGACAACTTCATCATCATCGTTCACTACCAGACAACTATGCTTGTCGAAGATGACTTTGCAGTCATCGTCACACAGTTGACTTATACTGATCAGATTTGCAGCAAGTCGTCCACGTGTGATACATCGGTGAGCTTAGGAAGTTCGGGCATGTTGAGTACACCTCGCCCAATTATCTTGCCATTTGATCCACCTCCAAAGGTAACTTCACTTCCATTGATCTTTTTGTAATCAGCAAGATATCTTCTAGATCCAGTCATATGTCGTGAACAGCCACTATCAAAGTACCAGGACCCATCATCATTTGAAATGGCTGCAGTGAAGACAACTCTGCAGGTCTCAGTGCAGGCAACTTTGGGTCTCCACACCAAAGTTTTACCATTCTTGGTGCCAAAAGTAGATCTCTTAGCATGATTTCTCAAGTAAGATTCTTTCCTGTATTCCTGCAAGAACTTGTAGCAAAAAGGTCTAATATGACCTGGTGAGTGGCAATAGTGACATATGAATTTTCTACGTCTTCTAGAAGTGGACTTAGGTGTCGGATTTTCACTAGCCTTTACAAATAGTAAACCATGAGTTGACAAAATTTGAGGAAAAACTGTTTGAATGGCTTTGTCAAAGCCAAGTCCATGAGATGTTATGTGAGTTTGTGCTAATACTTCATCAAGTTTGGACGTACCTGTGTTCAACTTTTTGAATGTTTCATTTGCAAGATCGAGTTGAACTTTCAACTTCCCAATCTCAGCATCTTTCTGAGTTAACATCACCTCCAGCTTAACCAGTGAAGTTTTCTGAGCAGAATTCTCTTCATTCAGCACCTCGACCACCTTGCACTGTTTGGACCACTTCACATACAATTCCTTATACAGTTCTTGCAATTTCACCAGCATATCTAATGTTTCGTCCTCAGTGACTTCCTCCTCTTCTTCTGTATTGTTAATGATAGTGTTAAAACAGAAGAGAGTTTCATAGTAAGACTCATCATACCTGTCCGAAGTTATCTCATCATCACTGAAATATGTCAGGTCATCTTCAGGTATATGAGCTATCAATGCAGCATGCTCTTCAGCTTGAGAAGTGACTTCTGGCGGTTCCTCAATGATGACTCCAGAAGTGTCGATCTCTCTGTCTCCTAGTGACAAGAAGGTGACGGGTTTCCCAAGCTTGCGAAAGGTGTTTGCACACTCATTTGCAAAGTGTCCATAACCTTTGCACTTGAAACATTGAATGTTGGAGAAATCTTTTACATCCTTTGCCTTGAAGTGATCGGATGCGGAGCGTTTGATAATCCTTGGTCTTTTCCCGGTGAGCGTACTTGATCGTAGATGACCAAGGGACCTGATGCATCTTGTCGGGGTGGTCGTTGATCAACAATGGCCTTTCCTTTTTGTTGGAATTTTGATTTATTTGCAGCATTTCGCAGCAACGAGTTAAGCTTCCTGGTGATAAGTGCAAAATCTGCATTTCCAGTGATCTCCTCAAGATCCTCATCCTCCTCTTCGATGTGTGAAGAGGTGCCTGAAGTTGTCCCAGCTTTCATGGCAAAACCCTTTTTCTTTGGGCTTGTCCTTTCGTTGAGTTCGATCTCATAGGTCTTGAAATCATTCATCAACTTGGTGAACTCCAAGGTGCTCACGGTGGTTGATGTGTCAATGGCCACAACCTTCATATCAAAACGGGATGTCAAGGTTCTCAAAACTTTTGAGACTAACCTTTTGTTGCTAATGGGATCACCAAGGTCTTGGCATTCGTTAGCAATCTCGAGTAATTTGTTGCAGTAGTCTCCAACACTTTCATCTTCCTCCATCTTCATGCTTTCAAATTTGGAGATGAGAATGCGATGTCTTGACTCCTTAATGCCGGTATCTCCCTCACAATGCTGTTGTAGGATATCCCATGCTTCCTTGGCAGCCTCACAGTTTCTTATGAGTTTGAACATCTGAATATCAAGGGAGGATTGAATGGCATTGAGAGCTTTATCGTTGTAAGTTGCTTCTTCAATCTGAGTTCTTGTCCAGTTGTCTTCATGAACTCGAACTAGGTCACCATCATCATCCACGATTTTAGGATGGGACCACAATTTCTAGACAGCTCTCCATGCTCTAGCATCAATGGATTTGATGCATGATCTCATTCGAACCTTCCAAAAGGAGTAGTTCACTCCATCAAGGATGGGAAGCTTGTTGAACAATGGGTTTGTCTGATCCATTGTGTCACTAGAAAGGATCAACACTTAGTGTATCAAGTGGTGGCTCTGATACCAATTGTAGGTACCAGATTCACTCAACCTTGTGAACAAAGTTGTGTTCAAAGAGCACACAACCTTGAAACTAAAATACAGCGGAAATGAAGAAACACAATGGAAATAAACTTTTCACGAGATTATAAATGTATAATCTCGTGAGGTGCATCAGGGCAAAAACTTCACTATGAAAATGTGAATTACAAAAACAATCTTCGAGTAAAGAGGGTCATTAAAACGAGTGAAGCTTTATCACAAGATTAAAGCTTCTATTGCTATCCTCGAAGGTAAAATTCAAGAGCTAAAGAATTCTAAGTGCTCTATGTATCTATCTCTCAAAAGCGTACATATCTACACAAGTTTGATCTCTATTTAAAGTGAACTTTGAAGGCTTGAGCTGCACTACACTACAAGATTGCACGTCCCATGAATTGCAGTCCATAACTTCACTATTATTGCAACAGAAAACTGTTCCACTTTCCACACGTGCAGCACCAATTCTTCCCACCTTCTTCTCCAACTACTTTGACTCTTCCAAAGCCAAGTCAGCCTTCTACTCCCTTAATTCACGTACCTGCCAAACAAACAAAGAAACACAAAACACCAAATATACAATACGCCATTAATAATTATTGAAGTCAAAATCTGACTTCAACAATATGTTAGTTTACTCTTTTATTTGACTAGCAGAGACAACGTGCGTTGCACGTATTTTCCTTTTTTTTCATAAAGAGAAAAAAATACAATCATATCCATTTTATTTTTGTACAGATATATTATCAAATTTACATTTGAAATGATGTTAATTTATTCACGTAACCATAAATCAAGAAAAATATAATCATTGGACAAAAGACAAGTAAGTATACTACGACATTTAAGTTAAATTAAACAAAAGAGTAAAAATCCAAACCAACTATGTCATTGTTAACTGAAAATCCAAACCAACTATGTCATTGTTAACTGCATCTCATACTAAAACTAATTATAGTTTTAAAACTAAAATAAATTAAAGTTTGAATGTTATTCACATTAAAACTTTTCTTGTTTGACCTTGATAGGCAGAGAGCATTCCTTCTTCTTTTTGCTTTTCGAGATTAGTTTATTCAATAATAGATCATTATCGCTATCGCTTGGGAGGTCAATGCCATCTTCAATCTTTGCTTCGTAATCTTGAAACTTTTTTGGGATTCTTCTTTTTGTCTTTCCTTACACTTCATCAAGCTACAACTCGCTATTTGACATGGTATTTTCTTACACTTGTGTTGGCTTGACACTTTTTTTTTCTTATTCGCCACTTTAGCTAGATCGATCCCTTTGTTTGATTTTTTCTTTTCGTTTCCCTTCTTTGTTTGCGATTTTTGAATTGACGCAAGGTAATCTCTGCATTGATTGGACTGGATTGTATTTTTTTGAATTGTATTGGCTATAAGAGTGAGGATTCTGTTTCGATCAAATGTTATATACTTGATTAAGGTCATGAAGTGTGCTTCTATCATATTTTGTAAGATCAAGTCCTCTATAATATCGAGAATCATTTTCACCCTGTAGAAAAGTATTTGTTAAAATAAAACAAAATAGATTAAAAAATTATATTATGCCATAACTAAATTAGTTAGTCAAAAAAACAATGATTTATATTAAAACCTCACCTCATTTCTTGATGAAATATAATGATCCAATGAACCTCCTACATATATTGTTGCAACTTCATCAAACATTGTAATAGGCGCATTGAGATTCCCTTGTTTAATCTTTAATACGTATATCTTTAATCTTTGTATAATTTTTTTTTATGCATGAATATATATGTGTATTGATTACCTCGATGTTGTTTTAGTAATTTTCTCCTTGCATTTTTTGCATATTGTAATTTTAGCATTCTTTGTACACAATATTGCATGAATGATATATTCTCAATATCATCAACACTTCCGAAAAAACAATAGTATGATTCATGAAATATGAAAAGAAAAATTCGGATAAATATAAGTAGTGTATAATTGGATCTAATTTTTAAGAATGAAATAAGAACATGTATAAATTATAAATCAAGGTGATTACTGCATACGCATAACAAAAGAGGGGTTAAGTCCATCGTTGGCTCCAACATGTTAAGTCTGTATATTATTATTCCAGTTCTTCTCCAATTCTATAAAACCCCAGAAATTGAATTTTATCTCAACATGTTGTAGATTAGTTTTATAATAATATAAGAATAATAATTCTATTAATTTTAACATGATGATTTTATGATGCATCTATATCATTAATCATAAGCACTCGAAGCTCCATATTTTCAATTCACTATATCGTTATAACCCATGTTCATAAATTTAATTTTCTTTCTTGAATCTTTTTAATTTCTTCTTATTATTTAATTTAATTATTTTTTGTTAGTTATTGTGCTTTGTCCAATATAAAAAAAAATTGTTATAGTGAGAGAGAGAGATTGAGATATATAGCACCTTAGATAGTATATGTAGTTCATCTTTAAGGTCGTCAATCGGCACTTCCTTCGGGCTCGCTAATTTTTGGATAATTTTTTGCCTCCGTCGGTGATCACCAATGGAAAGTCCGTCGGTGTTGTTTTTCAATTTGTGACCGAGCGTGATTAACAACACCCATGTGGCTCGGTTGTAAAACAAAATAAAAAATAAAAAAATATAAAAGCACTAAAAAATGAAAAAAAAATCTAAGGTGGAATTTTCCGACCTTACTGCCCGACGAATTTTCGGCTAAAATACTGACAGAAATTCCGTCGGTGAACATATTTTCCGCCATCACCGACTCGCATTTTACCGATTGAATCATTTCGTCGGTGATTCCGTCATCGATCCGATTACCGAAAGAATTCATGGGATTACCGACGAATTTTTCAGTCAGTGATTCAACATTTTTTTGTAGTGTTTTGAATCGATATCTTTGAACTAAACAAAATTGTAATATATCTTGAGATCAATACTATCCATTGTTTCATTCATAACAATGTACTTCTTGAGAATCAATTATTTTTCTCGATGTATGATGGGATACATTTCATCAACCTTCCTAACCTGTGCATTAGAGATCATGTATGTTTTGTCTACCTTGCTATTTGTAAAGTATATATTGATACTCTTGAATCACCCAACATAATATCTGCACACAAAAAAATAAATCAAAGAATTACGGCATAAAAAGGAATTTTTACTAAATAGTAAAAACAATTTGTATCACAATGTATGTATAGACAATGAATTTACACTCAAGTTACAAATATTTTTTATTCCGAAATTATGAAAGAAGATAAAAATTAAAACATAATTAAATGTAAACAAACATTAAACTACAAGCTAAATATTGGAAAACCTACGATTGCAAATCCATGATAATATAATTCATAAAAAACCAACACGAAAGATAATTTTCAGAAGAGATGTACGGAATCCTAATATTTTGTTTTTCAATCTTGGTGCTTTTGTTTTTCAATTTGTTCGGTGGGTATTATAGCTATCGTAGATGATGATAATAGTATTTTATTAGGAGAAGAATTAGAATAACTACTAATTAATAAATTTGTAAGTGTAACGTGTTATATATCTTATAGGTTTAAGTTGATCAATTTTTTTTAAGCAGAAACAAAATCTATTTTTTGGTATGTGTTGAGATATAATAATCAACAATTAATAATTAGCATTTGTAGTGACACGTGTAATCTTTGTTGATATACAATTTTACTTTAATAATTGAATTATTATATTATTTTTTTTTTTGGTAAATAAAATCATTTGTTACCAAGTATGCAAAGACAATACATAAACGAACAAATCACAAAACAAAGAAACAACAACCTAATGTTATTTTATTATCATTATTATCCATTAAAAAAAGTCTCGACATTTTTGAAAAGCCCAATCATCAATTCGGTGCTTTGTAAAGAAAATATTTGGAGTTAAACCTTGCTTAGAATTATGGCAAGAATGAAATTCTTGAAATTTAGTAATAACAATAATAATAATAATAATAATGATAATGATTATATTACATTATTGTACTTAAATTAGATGTATAATAAGGGTATAATTGGTAATCTAAATTTTGTAAACAAGGCTCTTTTATAATAAGTATAGATATAGATTACGTATTGTTGTAATTTTGTTAAATATTTGGCTGTGAAACTAGTATAATGTCTTTTTATGTGATCTTTGGATTGTTGTACTTTAGTTTTTTTATTACAGATAAGTATTGCCTTTCTTGAGGGCATATCTATCGTTACTTCTCAATAAAAATGAGTACGTAACAATTAGGTATATATTTCCCCACTATCCATACTTAGACTGCGAGAAACATTGGAAAAGTGATTGAAAAACAACCAGCATTTGAAAATTAGGCATTTGATTCTCTTCACTTTAGATTCTCAACTAGAGTATGTGTTGACCGCAATTTTTCAATCTTCAATCTTATTCACATATATATTTTTTTTTAGGGTAATCTTATTCATATATTTAACCTTGAACAATCTATGTATATTGTCTATAGGTAGAGGATCCAATGGGAACCAATCACCTAGGTAGAAACAATCCTTAATTTGTTGCTTTCTTAATTTCTTTTTTTTTATTTTTTTTTTCGCACACACTTTAACTCCCATTTTATTTAGTTCACACACTTTTACTCCCAATTATTGAAATTTTTACATAAGTAATATTTTGTGTTTTGATATTTGTGACTTCTATTTCCACAAAACATTTATCCTTAATTTTGCAAATTTCCATTTTTCCCACTTCCATGCTTTAATTTGATAGACAAAATGACCACTCAAATCATTCTATATCTTTTCATTTTCGAAATCTCAAACTATTTATTTTATCTATAAATTAAATATATTCACATTAAAGATGAAATTTTATGATGCATCAAGTTCACGTGTTTCAAGTATAAACTATTTTATCTATCCATTAGAAGTAGAACTATGCATACACTTTCTAATTAATGCAAATTTATGATATACATTAATCATGATTTTGAACCTAACAAATTTAATTCATTACAATTTCTCAAAATTCAAATATTAAGCTTTGAATTGTTAGCTCACTTTCCTAATTAGTAATGCTTTATTAAAAATAAAAATATAAAAAATAAATATAATATATAGTACTTCGCTAGTAGATTTTATAATTAATCTTTAAATAATAATTTATTTAATAAATTAGAGCAGCCTAGTCTAAATGTGTTTGCTAATATACGCTTGGCCGCATGTGCACTGTTTTTAAAGAATTTTAACGCGTCTTTCCCAAAACACTAAACCTTACGATTCAATTCAGAATTCGAGGATGAGGCGATAACCGGCGGCGATCGACGGCAGCAGCTACACAAAAATCATTTTACATGGTAAGAAATTTCAAATACGTCGTCTACATCTCTCTATCTCTGTCCCTCTCACACAGTCACACACACACATTGTTAACTATTGAGCACAGTGAGGAATATAATAAGCTTAACGGACAAAAATGTCTGGGTAACTAAAACATTAAGAAGAATGTGAATTGAATTGAATAGCAACATGGTTTAGTCATGTCTTCTCTTCTCTTCTGCCATTGCATTATTGCTAAAGAATAGAAAAGTGAATGAGGAAAGCGTGCACGTTAATATTCCCAGGAATTGATATTTTCTCTTTGTTTAGGTTGATAGCTCTGATGAAACAACTATACTTTTATTCACTAAGTTAGAATAAACCTTTATGTTTGAGATTGAGATAGTAGTTTCTTTTGCAAATTTTTGCTTTATGATAGTAGTTTCTTTTGTGTTGCGGATCCTACCTTGCCCTTGCCTTGGGTAGCGTTGTATGATACACGTACCTGCCTCATTTATTATTGGAATCAGTATAACAATCATACCCAGTATGAAAGGCCATTTCCGCTCGAGTTCAACCTATGCCATCATTTCAAGCAAATCCAATCATCTGTGATGCTCCTCAACTGCCCCAGGCGATTCAGGTAATTATAATTTATATTAATAAATTGCAAAAGCACAAAGTTAAAAGATAAATGATGGTGTGTTGGCATCCGCTGCCTAGTCCAACCAATGCTCTATACTATTCCATTGATGAATCATTTTTGCCTCCCCAAAATACAGTGTTATTTCACGGAATAATATTTTAAGTTGCATTAAATGTGACAATTGATGTTGATGCTTATCAACAAGGGCAGTAGTTGCCTCAAAGACAAGAATCTGAGAACAAACTTGGCACGAGGGATGATAGAGAGAATTCGCCGTTAAAGAAAACCAAATTTGAGAAGGTAGTGGCAGCTACCAACATTGGTACATTTATCAGTCGATTGAGTCATGAATCAACTTTGTATATGGACTAACTTTTTTATTAACGTATTCAGATTCACAATTTTCATATTGAGGCTCCACCGAAGCTAGTGAAGGAGGTAAGCACTAGAATCTACATCGTTCAAATCTATTAATATGTAGGGACGGAAGGAATACTTTTAGGATCTGCTTCTCTTTTATTGCTCCACTTTTTGCCTTGAGTTTACATTTGTTAAAAACTGCATGCCTTTGCATTTTGTTTCCTTTTGTGTTGAGTTTTTGTTACACTATTTTCCCAACATATTATAACTAGTGCAGGCTCAACATGCCTTATCGTAGTGAGTTCCATGTTATCTTAACTATAAAATCTAATTATATCATTGGAAGAATTTGTTGGAAATATATATATGTATAGTGGGAGAATTTAATTAACTGTTGGAGGAAATGTAAATTGTGCACAGTGTGTGTGGACGTGAGTTTTGAGAGAGAGAGCTTTTGTAATTGGCCAACTCCTTATCACTAAATCCTTGCTTACTTATTTACTCATAAAAAACCAATATATATAGCATACAAGGTCGGTTGATGCTATATCACCCACATGAATTTGTGGTCTAATTTTAATTACTAGAACCTTCCACTAATTTATATCATATTCTTTCTCCTTTTTAGATTTTTCTCCTATTTTCTTCTATATTCTATTACTTCTTTAATTCTAGATAGTTCTACTACAAGATATCCTCTTACAAAATCAAGTTTATTTATTTATTCAAACACCCCCCCCTCCCTTAAACTTGATTTTTTGTTTCTCCGAGCAAATTCTTCAACTTGATATATTCTTCGTTCTTGAGCGGCTTCATAAAACTGATTGGAGCGCTATGTACCTGTCAATCAGTTTTCTTCGTAGTTGGATCATGAAGCTTGTAGCCTTTAGAGTTAGAATCGTTCCCGATGAAGATGAACGGCTTGCTTTTGTCGTCGAGCTTGCTCCTTGTCTGATCTGGTACATGTGCATATGATTTGCTCCCGAACACTCTCAAGTGGGCGATCCACAGCTTTTTTCCACTCCAAGCTTCTTGAGGAGTCTTTCCCCACACGCTCCTCGTTGGACACCGATTTGACAGGTACACAACGCTCCAATCCCTATTTTATGAAGTTGAACGAAGAATATATCAAGTTGAATATATCATACGTCTTCAACTTGATATATTCTTCGTAATCAGTTGCAACTCGTCACAAGTCCAATATGTGCTTGAGGGGAACACATGTTGTATATTGCTTTGTTATGATCATATCTATACAATTAAGTATTCTTAATGTTGAGATTGCACAATTGATCTTATGACTTTCTGTAGCACTGATGTTTCATCCAATTCACAGTTTCACACTATATATGACTGGCATTTGTAGCCTATTAACTAGTGAAGTCTCAACATGCCCTACACTAGTGAATTGCATGCAGTCTTAGCTTTTAATCTTATCTCACCTTGTCCTCTACTTGTATCATGGAAGACGTATGATAAACGCGTTGTTAAACGACCTCTTATTGAACGAGGTGTTCACTCGGCTGATAATAAGAAAAGCAAAAGCATGTCTTATGAAGTTGGACCAATCCCTGATTTGCTGCCGTTGGAAGACTCAAGGTAAGTAGGTAACTCATATTTTAGTTAGTTGTTCATAAGTAGTTTTTAATACTATTATACCTTTTTTTTTTCTTTCAGGAAATGGTGTTTGAGATGATACTAGCAATCCAATGGCTTCCAGGATATAATTGTGAATTGCCTCAGTGCACTATACATTCGTTCTGGCCCCAAAATGTGCCACCAGGACTTCAGAAAAGAAAGCTCTATAAGGTGAATATTTTTATTTTTTTGTCAATAAAAGCTTTGTTTTGACTAATATTTTTATTTTTTGTCAAAATTCTGTAAAAACTTTCTTTTGACTAACTTATCATCATCATCAAGAGGATCTTAACCCACTTCTTATATCTCATATGGAGGAGAGATGGCCGGATCGAAAGAATTTAGGTGCTAGACATAGATATTTTCGATTCTGGTGTGGGACTTTTTGGAAACATGGGTCAGTTTCACGTGTGACTCCGGTGGAGTATTTTACTGCTGGATTGCAGCTTCACAAAAAACTGGAGGATACGGGCTTATTTCAACGTTTGGTGAAGTTGAGAAAACAGCAAATGAGTGCTTTGGAATTGAGGAAAATTATAAGTGAGTACATGGACAATGGAATTTCAGCAGAACTTCATATTCATGATACCGGTCGAGCCTTAAAGCCTGGTGAAAAGCAAAAGTTTATTTTGCCAAGGATTCCCTACAAAAGGCTTTGTCTTGAAGAATATAGGTTTACACTAGATATGAAGTTTGGGTTCATGGATGCATATCCACCATTGACCGGTGACGGTGAAAGTTTACATTCGCAGGTGTACACTGCGTAGGCGATGGTGTCCACATTTCTTGAAGTAAAGGTTGTTATTTCTCCTTCCCTTATCCTATCAAAGTTCTCATCTAATGTTTCTAGGCTGATATACTGTACTATTGTTGCCTTGTAGCCTCGATTTGATGCTTAAGTGAGTGATTGCCCGCGTATGATAATCGTTAGTTTTAAGCAAGTTGGAGAATTTACGGGGGTTACAAAGGAGGGATCGAGTTCATATCGGAAAGAATGATGAGCAGTCAGAGTCACCCACAAACCTTGTTTTTTCTTTTGATTTTATGTCATTGGAAGTAATGCTTTGTGTTTGCAGATTAGTTGTGTACCTTTGGGCACGTTGCTGGAAGCTAAAAATTATTAGTCAAACGTATTGCATGGAAAACTTTTATTATTGATTTATGCCCCTTGAGTAATCTTGATTTATGAATGGACATCTTTTATTATTGTGGTAATTGTTTGCTTCTTACAGCTTTTTTTGCTCTATTGGAAGTTTGAGTATTAATGATGTATAATGTACTTGCGATCCCTGCTATCGGGTTTCTTTCTTTCGCTCTCTCTTTCTCTATATATATATAAGAATGAGAACTGCTCAATATGACTCTGCTATCGGGTTTCTTTCTTTCTCTCTCTCTCTTATATATATATATATATATATATATATGAGAATGAGAACTGCTCAATGTGACTCTTTAGTGTGAAGCTTATTGGAGACTTCTAAGTTGTAACAGAAACTGTTTTGGCCGTGTTGATTACTAGATTACTAGAATAATGAAGGTGTTTATTTGGAGTCCTTTTTTGCTTCCTCTCCTTTCATTTCACTTCCTTCACTGTCAGTAATTGGTGAAGAGTTGAAATCGTTACTATTAGAGATCTAGAAGCTCATGAATTGCAAAAAATCATGAATTAGAGCAGCATATAAGCAACACACTACGGCCCTATGTTCTACTCAATTCATCCAAAAAGTACTTAGAAAATATGATGATCATGATTTTGATTTCATCAAAGTAACACCACAAAATACTACACACAACAACATATTAAAGAGAGCGATAGAGAGAGAGGATTGACTGAGGTTGGTGACGGTGGGCTTAACGGTGTAGCCACGGTGGAGGAGAAGCTTAACCAACCACGATGCTCTCGTTACACACACTACCTGCTTTCCCATTTATTTTGATATTTTTCTTCTCATTTAGAGATTTGCCTCGAGTCTCGACATATGAGAGTTGCTCACCAGAAGAAAATTCTTCCTCATGATTCAGTTTCAACAATGTATAGCTTGACACTTAAATCTTTGCAGAATAATTTTTTTAATTGCATAGAATAAATTATTAATTATTATACATTCACTGCTTATAGTTAATTATGAAAAAAATTAATAAACTATTTATTACTTTTGAGTATATTTACCAGTCGGAACTGCTTACATACTTAATGCATGGTTGGTTGGACATTTTTGGAGCATGGAAAGGGAATCACTTAAGTGAATCCATTACTTGATTCCTCCCCTTGACTTGATTCCATTCCTATATCCGAACCAAATGAGTACTTTGTCATAATACAAATGTTATGTTGTTACCATAAAAGAACAATGAATTATATATATAAAAAAATGAATAATACCCAAAAAAACAATATAAAAATATAGTAAAATCAATGAATTACACTGAGAAAAACAACAAATAATACCCAACAATTAACATGGAAACATCTTAAAAAAAACCAATGAATTACAACTAAAAAATAATAAATAATAGTGGAGCGGATCCAAAGGGCAGCATTGGGCTGATGACCAGTGCAAGCCTAGAATCTTCTCTTATATAGCCCATGGATAAAAGTTAGCCCAAAACAGTTTTAAATGTGCAATAACCTAGCCCATAAAAACTACTACTAGCTTACAAATATAACTTGAGTCTGATCAAGCAAATTAGACCGGGAGCAATTCGATATATTTGTGTTTTAATCTCTTTCCCCTTTGAGATTCCTTTTAATATCTGATTCCCTTTTTCAATTCAACCAGTTTCATTCATCACCACACTATTGAGTCTGATCAAGCAATTGGTCTCTTCTCCTCTTCAACACCAACCTTAATCCAAGCCAAGGTCAGCTCTTGTATTTTTTTTTTTTTTTAATATTCTACAGGTGGTTTAACCAATTGGTATCTTTTCATATTGATGATTTGAATTGAAATTTGAACCTAGGGCATTTAAATTTTCGATATATTTTTGTTTTAATCTTTGAAATTATGATGAATTTATAGGCCCGTGACCATGCGTTTTGAATTGAAATTTGAACCTAGGGCTTTAAAATTTTCGATATATGTGTGTTTTAATCTTTGAATTATGATGAATTTATAGGCCCATGACCATGTCTTCATGCTTATTTCATGATTTAGTTGCCTATAGATAGAGTATTTGAAGCAAATTGCTAATTGTGCATTTTAGGGTTCATGAATTGGGGGGTAAATTGCTCAAATTGGCGAATGAGTGTGTTGGGCATTATTTCCTACGTAGTTTCTTTTCCATTTTCATATACTGTACTTGGATAAATTTTCATTCCCCAACTAAAACTACATGTACACAACAGATACCAAATTCTTGGAACTATCTATTGACATTGAATTTCCATAATTATGTTATTGGTTTTGACGTTAAACTCATCAGCACAGAGCCACAGATAACCAGTGTCAAAGATGCCGTTTCAACCAGGGGCAGAACCACATGATTTCCAGAGGCAGTGGTTGCCTCAGGAACTAGAACATAAGATCGTACTTGGCACAAGGGATGATACTGATTTCCTTCAACTGCGACAATCTCCAGAACTCAACCAGTTGACTCATGAATGTGCTTTTTATGTTGACTATTTATTTATTTATTTGCTGCTCTATGTATGGCATTTCAGAATGTTGGGTTTCGACCCGCTGTGGAATGTAAGAGAACCCACAGGATCAGTTAGCACAAAATAAACCGCATTTGATGCAAGTTATGGAACAATCTTGTCAGCATGGACATTCAGAGTCGATGCCACAAATGCTGCCTTATTTCTCGAGTCTCATGTACATGGGTGCACCTGCACTGGCAGGAACTCCTCATGGTTCCCACTTCACCTATCAGCACGCACCACCAGTTTCATTGCCGCCTTTTCCACTGGGACAAATGCTCGCTTATCAACACGTACCCATGTTGACGGGAGGTTTCCAGTACTTTTCACAACCGCATCCAAATTATATAATGCATCAACACACCACTCCCCCACAATGTCCTCCAATACCAAGCTCCTCAGAGCACTCTCAGCATCCAGTTCAGTGGCAGAAGTTGCCTCAGAAACAACAACACAAGAAAGAACTTGGCACGAGGGATGATACTGATTCTCATCTTGGATCGATTTTTCCTAGCCCTAAACTTGAGAATCAAGGTATCTTTTGCACACAGCTTTTCATCTTCACTAAACATTTTCTACGTTCTTTTGGCGGTTCTATCTATGTGATTGGTGAATGAAAAATTGCTCATTGTTTTGTAGGACGGAGGTGCTTGCTGTGGGATTTTTTAATGAGGGTAAACGACTCTATATATCTTCTCTTTCCTCCCATGACATGTCTGAAGACCCTTTAGGAAAGACGTACCTTCCCTTTTTACCAGAGCTTGCTGACTGCAATGTAACTAGCTCTAGGGGATTGCTTTGTTTTATGGGTGAGGATGGTCGTATTATTCTTTGCAATCTAAAAACTCAACAGTTGCAATTCCTTCCTCCTACCCGACCGTGCAATGTTGAGTGCTTTACGAAGATTGTCGTTTCTTGTGGTTTAGGATATGATTCTATATCCAAAGACTACAAAGTCATTAGATGTTGTTATATTATCCTTGAGAGAGAAGAAGATGGACAAGAAGTCTATTGTGATTCCACCACAGCATTTGAGTTGTATTCATTTAAAAAAAAAGAAATGGGAAAATCTTCCCATCCCTGAACTTGAAGCAGATGTTGACTTTGACTCTGTCCCCGTATTCATCAACGGTAGATTTCATTGGATAATGTGCTGTGATGATGGTGTCTGTATGGTCCTAGCCGTAGACTGTGCTGAAAAATCGTTTTATATCTATGCCTTACCAAAAGGTGCTAAGAACTCGAAGAATCATCTAGTCAAAATTGATGATGATTCATTAGGAGTTGTCTTATATAGAAGAGAAGGAAATTATAATTCATTTGATCTTTGGGTCGTGGAAGAACAATCATGGGTACATGTAGTAAACGATGCTCGGGTTGTTGATGAGGAAGTTATGAGAGTGGTGGGGCTGAGAAATGGAAGACAACTTTTTTTGTTAAGAAAGAGGAACAACCAGCTAGTAGTTTATGATTTGAAGAAGAATGAGTTGAAGGAACTCAATATATATTCGGATAACATGATGCTCGTCTCTTATGTCCCAAGTGACACTGCTCTACCGGACCCAATGCCAATCGGGTACGTTCACCCAATCAATGTGGTATTTCTGTCTTGTCTAATGTTAAAAGTTGTGTAATTTTTTTATTGCATAATTTAAATGCCTATTTTCAATACTGCAGATCACATAGTGATGAAGGTTGGGATGAGTATTGGAATAACTGGTCAGCCAAGTATCACCATGGCGGTGTTGATGATGTTCGACCTATTTTTGGTCTTGATGATGATTTGTCTGATGGTGAAAGTGAATGATCATGAAGACTATGTTGATTGATTATGCTGTTTTATGTTTTGGAAAATAGTGGAAGTAAGATTTGATGAAGTAATCTATGTTCCGGCTCTATCGTCTGTAATTTGAAGATTTTATATGTTTCCATGTATCTTCAGGAACCCATGAACATTGCTTTGTATATATGAAGCATTTTAGAGTTAGGTACCAATTGCCTTTGATCACTAATTATTTTAGAGTCTGCTGTGCTCTTCTTGTTTATTCCATAAGCTAATTTTCAATGAATCACATTAGATTGTCATTGATGCTAGTCTTCATTTCTAATAAACCTATGCTCTGCTTGTCTTGCTATTCATGTGATCGAGCTAGTCTCTATCTATCTGAAAACCTCAGAGCTATCCATGCCATGTGATTTACTAGTCTTTAATTTGTTTGTTTATAATAAGAAAACAAAGGTTGAGTTCGAAAAACGAGAAAAGCATTTATTGGAAAATGATGTCTAGTTTATATCTCTCCTTTCTCTCTACAATTTATTTTCTCAAACAAAAACATATCACATGCAAAGTTGAAGTTGCAGCAACAAACAAACACACACGCTGAATGGGCTATGGCTATCTCTCCTGCAAAACAGAATCATCAATCTCCACACCCCAATCCTCCAACCAATCCATCAAAGTCAAGGAATTCAGCTACAAAGATCTCCAATTAGCCACTAACAACTTCTCCGACGCTAAGCTCTTAGGCCGAGGCAGCCATGGCCACGTCAATCTCCTGGGCTTCTCCTGTAACAAAACATTTCAGATCTTAGAGATTTATCATGGCAGCTTATGCAGCTCTCGTTTCTCTTGTGCATATCATCGAGAAGATCGAGCGTCATCCTTCTCCTCCGATCTCTCTCCACAAAGACCAAGTTGAATCTCTCACTGAAAAACTCAACTTCTTGCAGGGATTTCTCGAGACCTACCGTTCCCCTTTTGACTACAGCGACGAAGCAGATCCCTTGGAGGTTCGCATTGCTGATGCAGCTCATGCGGCTGAAGATGTGATCAAAATCAAAATTGTGGACCGCATTCGTCGATCCACTTTTCGTGGGAAGAAAGCAAATTTCTCTAAGCTCTTGCTTTCATACGAATGTGCAGGTACCAAGACCAGAGACGACTTCAACCAAGATCTGCAGAAAGTGATAGAAGAAATGGAGTTGATCAAGAACCATGTGACACAGATGGTTAGGGAGAAGGTTGCAGTCGAACCTCAATTCCATGGAAACGTCTCCGCTGATGATGCTAGGGAGAGGAGCAGTCATGAGATGGTCGGATGCGATGATGTGCTTCTTCAACTACTGGATAGGCTCGCCGGAGGAGAATCCAGCCGCCAAATCATCCCTGTTGTTGGGATGGGTGGCATCGGTAAGACCACTCTTGCCAAAACTGTGTTTGGACACCCACTTATTAAACATCATTTTGATGTTTGTGTGTGGGCTACAATTTCTCAATATAATGTGAAGGGAACTCTTGATGAAGTTCTCTCTCAAGTTGGAGGGAAATCGAGGGATAAGAGTGAGGAACAGTTAGAAGAAGAACTATACAAATATTTATGTGGTAGGAAGTATTTCGTCATAATGGATGATATGTGGAGTTTAGAGGTGTGGGACAAGGTGAAATTTTACTTTGCTGAGTTCAATAACGGGAGTCGAATATTGGTAACAACTAGGATGTCAAACTTAGCTTCCCACTTAACCAACCCTAATAACCTCATTGATATGAAATTTTTGGATAACGGTAGTGCTTGGGATTTGTTCTCTAAAATTGTATTTGGGGACAAAAGTTTTCCGGAAGAACTAGAGCAAATTGGGAGGGGAATTGTGGAGAGGTGTAAGGGACTTCCTTTGTCAATTGTTGTGATTGGAGGTCTATTGGCAAAATCCCAACAGACCCAACAATATTGGCATGAGGTAGAAAGAAACTTGAGTTCTGTGAACTATGAGTATTGTTTTAAAATTTTGAAAACAAGTTATAACCATTTGCCCGCCCATCTAAAGCCTTGTTTTTTGTACATGGGAATGTTTGAGGAAGATAGAGCAATTCGTGTGTCAAAACTCATCAGGCTATGGGTTAGTGAAGGATTTCTTAAGCCAATAAACGACAAAAGCCCGGAAACAATAGCTGAGGAGTACTTAAAGGAACTAGTAGGTAGAAATCTTGTTCTAGTAGATAAGTTGGGGGTAGTTGGGAATATGAAATACTGCAAAATGCATGATTTACTAAGAGATTTGTCTTTGAAAAAAGCTCAAAAACAAAGGTTTTATCACGTTGTGAGCGAAGATAGTCCTGGTGAAGGGGCAAGCATGCATCGTCGAATTGTTGTTCGCAAAGGGTTTAATGGGGAACTCAATGCCAACAATTATATGCCACATGCTCGTTCTTATACATGTTATAGTAGTAAATTGTCACGTAGCAGTAGATTGTTGAGGACACGTAACAATGTAGATGAATATTTAGGCCACCATTCTCTAGTAGATGATCTTCTTCAATTCGTAAATTCACAGTACATTGAAGCAAGTGTGAGAGTCAAACAGAATAGCATAATACTACCTTCTTCAATCGGTCAGCTTTGGAATCTGCACACACTAATTATTAGATGTGGGAATTCTATTATTAGCTTTAAGTTGGGTTGTACTATTGCACCAATGGAAATTTGGAAAATGCCTCAACTTAGGCACGTCGAGGTCAAGAATATTTTAGAAATCCCAAATCCTCCGAGCAGCAAAGATGATGATGATGATGATGATGGTGTTGTGATGGAGAATCTGCATACGCTCAAAGGAGTGCGTAATTTGGAGTTGAATGAAGAGGTGGTTAAAAGAATTCCCAATATCAAGACACTGAAGATACGCTATGTAGCTGATAAACATTGGGAAAGTAGCGGAGTGAATGGTATTAGCTATCTTCATTGTCTGGAAAACTTACACTTCGAATCATCTTCTCCAAGTTTCGAAGCGTATCTGCAAAAGATCACTAGCTTCCCACATTCCCTCAAGAAGTTGACTCTGGAAGTCACATATGATTTTGAGCTTGAAGGTTTGTTGCCAAAGATAGGTTCGTTACCCCATCTTCAGAAGCTCACATTAATCGATGGTGTCTTCAGAGCACGCGAATGGGGAACAAGTGAAGGCCAATTCCCCAGCCTCATGTTCCTATCATTATCCCATTGTTGGCATCTAGAAAACTGGACGGTGTCGGAGAGCTCCCACTTTCCACGTCTACAGGAGCTTCGCCTTGAAGAATTAAAACACGACACATTGGAGATTCCTTCAGAAATTGGAGAGATACCAACGCTAGAAAATATTCTGGTGAAGTTTTGCAGTGAATCAGTGGTGATGTCTGCTAAAAAGATAGCAGACGAACAAGAGGATTTATGCGGAGATCTTCATGTTAAAGCTGTAGTACGCAAGAGAGAAGAAGCGTTGCAAAGCTTGGTAGGTCCCAACTTTCAAGTTCAAGTTTCTTCTTTTAAGTTTTGACAAACATTTTCTGATATTTGTGTTGAAGGGAATAAAGTTGCGGATCAAATTGAGATAGTAACGCTCAAATATCATCATCCCAGTTCGTATTGTATTTTTGTTTATTTTAACAACTTCAAAATGATTATCTTGTTTCTTTGTTTCTCGAGTTACTTGTTTATGCATATGTAAGGATAGTCTTTTCTTGATTGGAGCCTCACTGTTCTAATTAACTCGTCAAAGGTAACTAACTCCCTTTTTTGCATGATGCATTCTGCAAATTTATACAATACATCATAACTCCTTGTTTTAACTACCTCATCTTCTGTTGAGTTCTTTTCTTCAATCACAAAAGAGAAATAAAATCAATCCCCTGCCCTTCTCTATACAAATTCAATCCTAACAAAATTCAATTTGACCTAATATAAAGAAAATTGTAATTTTCGGTTCAGAAGTTGCGCCGAGTCAGAAAAACAAACATACATAAATATTTGAGTTATCGTAGGATTCTAGCAGTGTTAAAGATAAAAATATTAATTTTAGCAATAATTTTTAAAAGTTATTAATTATAGCAATTTATGACTTTTTTACCCTTATTTGAATTCTCATTATTTTTCATGCGAATTCTCATTTTTGTTTTCATGTGAATTCCCTTCTTTTATGTGAAATCGAATTAGATATGAAATCAAATAAATTGTAATGTGATTTCACATTATTTTTCATGTGAATCCCCATTTTTTATGTCAATTCCTATTTTTCTTCATGTGAAACAATTATATTGTGATTTCACATTATTTTTCATGTGAAACTACACAAATTATAATGTGCTTTCACATATTTATTCATGTGATTTCCCACACATATATTTGGGATAACGACTTTAAAAAATGAAAAGTTAAATAGAAGAAGGAAAAAGGATAAATATGTCTATAATTGCCATTATTTGATAGTTTTAAAAAGGATTGCTATAATTAATATTTTAAATCTTAGAATTGCTATTTCTGCATTTTACTCTAAATATTTTAGGTGTAATTGTAACAGGGAACCGAGGATTCTATTTGACTCCTGCACTTGTCTCTACATATTAACATACATAAATATTTTATTCTCTCAGAAAAACAAACATACATAAATATTTTAGGGAGTATATTGAGAGCATGCATGCATGCATATATCTGGCTCCTGACTTCTATCCCGTTCTTCCTTCTTTACTTGATTAGTTGCTGATGTGTCTAGGTTGCTGATGTGTCATTTGGTTATTGGTTGTGCCGTGTCATCAGATTAGTTAGGAGCTTGTATAAGTAGGCTTTCACTTTGTATTTTGCATTCACATTTTTGTACCAACTTTCAATACAATGAAGATTCTTCTCCAAGCTTTCCTATTCATTCTTTGTACCTTGATATGGTATCAGAGCTAACACTTCTCTTCTGCTGATTTTCCGGCGATCGTTTTTCCGATGGCTCCACCGCCTAGAACACGCAATTCTTCTCAAATTTCTCCTTCTGAAGATGTCAGCAGCCCGTACTACCTTTCCAGTAGCTCAGCTTGTTACTCAGCAGCTGCATGGATCGAATTATAACAATTGGCATCGACCGATGATTACCCCTCTTATGGCGAAGAATAAGCTAGCTTTTGTTGATGGCACCATCACGCGACCTTCACCAACTGACTTGCTCTATTCACAGTGGCTGCGTTGCAACAGCATGGTGGTTTGATGGCTTCCCAATTCGATTATTCCTGAAATCAATTCCAGCATCATGTACCTTGATGATGCATCAATGATGTGGAGTGTCTTCAGGATTGAACAATTTGAAGCACAAGTGAGACTTCTCACTGAGATTAAGTTATATGAAAAAGTAGAACACATAAGACTGAAGTGAGCTGCAGAGAAGATGTAAGAGGTATAGTGCCACTACAAGTTACTTGTGCACTACTACCATTAGGTAATTTCACATGAGAGTCATGAGCTTGAGAAGAATCCAAAAATAAGGAAGGATCACAACAAACATGATGTGTTGCTCTAGTATCTAACAGCCAAAGAGAGGAAGAAGTAGTTATGGAACAACAAATATACAATAAGATTAACAGTGATCATACCTTGAATGGAGGAGAGGCAGCCATTGAGGTAGAAGAATCTGAATTCCTGCTCTCTGAAGTAGTTGCATTGGCTACTAAAGTAGAGGAACTAGTTGAAACATTGAGCTGCATTTGACTCTGCAAATAAGAAAGCATTTGCGCTATGTTTGCAGTAGATAAACCAATAGATCCTTGAGAAGTTGCACTCATTTTTGATGCACAGATCTACTTCCAGTATCAATAGGATTCCTATTTTCAGATCTGTTTCCAGTAGAACCAGCATTTGGAGGTCTTCCCTTGCCACGACCATATCCAGGAGGATAGCCTATAATTTCAAAGCATTTGTCTACACTGTGATTAGTTTTTCCATCCGGTCCCATCCTCGAGCAAGGCCTGTCACATTAATCATTGCGCCCGGTGATTCAACACCAGAGGAAAGTGGTGAAGGAAGAATAAACTCTATAGAGCGCTGAAGTTCTTCGTGCAATACTAGGGCAAAAATCTTCGATAGAGAAGGAAGAGGAACGGAAGAAATAATGTGAGATCGAAGCGGAGAGAAGGATGAATTCAAACTAATGAGGAATTGCATGGAACATTCCTGCATCTGGAAATCACTCCATTTGCAAGCACTACTACAGCAGCAGTTGTCACAAGAGCACCATCGCGAAGGTTGAAAATCCTTGAATTCATCCCATAAAACACGAAGTTTGGTGTAATAGGTGCCAACATCATCGGATCCTTGGCGTACGGTAAACAACTGCTGCTTGAGCAGACAAATGCGAGCTAAAATGCCCTGATAGCTTCATTATTCTGGAAGCTTCTCTAGAACCTGTGATTTGGAGGGGTAACCGAGTTGGAAACTTGTACGCTTTGGAGACTTCTTCATCTTCATTTTGTTCTTCCTCGCTTCCTAGTGTTGCAAGTGTGGTTTCTGCAGATGTGTGGCATCAGAGATTGGGTCATTTGTCTTTCAATAAGTTGCAAACTCTTTCCAGAGATTTGTCTTTGTCTTCTTGTAAACATTCCCTTTGTGAGATATGTCCTTTATCTAACAGAAACGTTTACCTTTTCCTTTTTATGAGCATGTATCTGAAGAGATTTTTGATATGATACATTGTGATATTTGGGGACCTTACCAAACTCCCACAGTTCAAGGATATAGTTATTTTCTCACGATTGTTGATGATCATTCCCGTTTTGTTTGGACTTTTTTGATGAAATACAAATTTGATGTTAATGATATTCTTACCCAATTTTTCAACACTATCTTAACTCAATTTGGTAAAAGAATAAAGATTCTTAGATGTGATAATGGACCTGAGTTTCATTTAGGGGAATTATATACTCAATATGGAACTTAGTTCATCACTCTTGTGTAGCTACACCTCAGCAAAATGCTAGAGTTGAAAGAAAGCTTCACATTTACTTAATGTGGCTAGAAGTCTTCTTTTTGAGTCACATTTGCCTACACACTAATGGGAGAATGTATTCATGTTGCTTCCTATCTCATAAACATAATTCCATCTTTTGTTTTGCCTCAAAATCACACTCCTTTTGAAATGCTTTTCAAGAAGCCACCATTTTATTCTCATCTAGAGTTTTTGGTTGTGTGTATTTTCCCTCTACATTAGACAAGTCGATATCAAAATTTGCTCCAAGGGCAGTGAAACATTGTTTCTTGGGATATATCCTTGTGGGTACAAGGGGTATAAAATCTTGAATATGGATGTGAATCATGTTATTATTAGTAGAGATGTTGTGTTCCATGAGACTGTTTTTCCTTTTGATCATCTTACTCCATCCCAATTCCCTGATCCTCAATTCACTTTCATACCAGATGCAACACCTCCAACTTCTCTTATTCCTATTTCTTCAACTCGTGCTTCTACTCCTTCCATTTCTACTACAAAATCAGAAACCTCCTTCTCATCTTTCTGATTATGTTTGCAATTCTATTGTTCATTCACCTTACCCTATTCACAAAATATATCTCATATTCCAGACTTTCTTCTGCCTATTTTAGGCTCATTTGTTCTTTGTCATCTATTCTTGAGCCTTCTTTCTATCACCAAGCTGTGAAGTATGTTGAATGGAGGATGGCCATGCAAGCTAAATTGGAGAAATTGATTAAGAATAATACTTGGTTTATTACACTTTGCCTCCTAAAATTGCTATTGGGTAGAACAAAATTCTTTGCTGATGGATCTCTGGACACATATAAGGCAAGGTTGGTTGCAAAGGGGTACACTCAACAAGCAGTGGTGGACTTTCTTGATACTTTTTCTCCAATAGCCAAGCTTGTAACTATTAAAATTATGCTTTCTCTTGCTACTATCTCTGGGTGGTCATTGTCTCATCTGGATATAAATAATGCCTTTTTGTATGGAGAATTGGATGAGGATATATATATATAGAGAGCTTCCACCAAGTTTAGGTGTTGATCACAAGGGTAATCCATACCCTCTTGGTTCAATGTGCAAGCTCAATAAATCTTTGTATGGTCTCAAGCAAGCAAACAGGCATTGATATTTAAAATTTTCAGAGGTAAGTGCTTTTGGTCTTGAGCAATCAGCCTCTGATCATTTATTCTTTTACAAGAAAACTGATGATGGTAAATTTCTTGGTTTAGTTGTCTATGTTGATGACATAGTGTTAGCCAGCAATGATGATGTTCTCGTGAAATCTTTTAAGTCTTTTCCGAGCAAGTCTTTCAAGTACAAGGATTTGGGCAAGCCATCTTATTTCCTTGGTCTAGAGATTGCTCGAAATACTACTGGTATTCATGTGTGCCAAAGAAAATATGCTTTGGATTTAATTATAGAAGCAGGTCTTGTCAATTAATTGCAGGCCTTGTTCTTCTCCTATGGAATCAAGTAAGCATTTATCTTTGGAAGAAGGTGCAGTTCTTGAAGATCTTTCTCCATTTAGGAGATTAATTGGTAGACTTCTTTATCTTTGCATCACAAGGCGAGACATCACCTATGTTGTTCACACTTTGAGCCAATTTCTGCCTAAGCCCTGTTGATCACAAGAGTTTTTGAAATATGTGAAAGGGAATCTTGGTCATGGCGTGTTCTTTGCTAGCTCTTCTTCTTTGGAAATGACTGCTTTTTCTCATGCTGATTCGGCGGCTTGTCCTAAACTCGAAGGTCTATTACAGGTTTTGCTATTTTTCTTGGATCATCTTTGATTTCTTGGAGGTCTAAGAAGCAAGACACTATATCCCATTCATGTGCTGAGGCAGAGTATAGAGCCAAGGCTCAAACTTCATGTGAGATTACTTGGATCAGAAATCTTCTTCTGGATTTTGGGTGCATCAAACCAAAGCTACTCCCTTGTTTTGTGATAATAATGCAGCTTTGTATATTTGCAACAATCCTGTTTTTCATGAAAGGATCAAACACATAGAGATCGACTACCATACACTGAGAAATAAATTTCTGGAAGGTGTGGTGAAACGTGTGCATATTCATAACTCTCTTCAACTTGCAGATGTCTTCACCAAACCGTTGACAGCTCCTGCTTTGAAGAATATCATGATCAAGATGGGATTTCTCAGTATTTTTCTCCCATCTTGAGGGGGGCTATTGAGAGCATGCATGCATGCATATAGTTGCTAATGTGTCTAGGTTGCGATCGTGCTGAATACAACTCTCTCTCTCCCATATCGCAATTAACTCTTCTCAAGTTATTGCAAGACTTCAACATTTAAAAAAAAAAAAAAAAAAAAAAAAAAAAAAATAAAAAATCTCAATAGAAGTATAAAAATCAATATGGTTTTGAGTTGGTTATGTTTTGAAATTTGAATTTAATTTATGAAGAGTAAATCCAAATCTATTCTAGAAGGTCGATCACAAAAAAGAATAAATTTATGGAAGGTATGGTTTTGAGTTGGTTATGTTTTAATCGTGATGCTTGTTATTGTTGTTCTGAGTTGGTTATGTTATGCACTAGATTCATCCTGATTATTAAGATTAAACTTATCTCGAACAACCATAACATCACAATTACATTAGTGTAAGATTAAACAATAATCTAGTGCATAAAACCACATGAATGACCAATTCAGAATCAAGTTGGAGGATGTTTGAGCCACGAAAGGGCTTCATTAAGAAAAAAACAAATTGATTCGGTCGTATTATTTGAAACGGTGAAGTATTAAGCATTTTATTGTTTTAAATCGAATAGTTGAGTCATTAAACCAATAACTACCTTCAATGGAATCATTTGATCCAATTGCACTTTTTAAATATTGAGTTTGAATCCTAACATGTTATCTATTTTATTTTATTTTATTTTGAAAACATCAACTCTATTTTATACTGAGGAGAAAGTCATACATATTCGACTCTATTATGTACCCCCATAAGTGGCATATTCAATTCGATGTTGAAAATATATTTACAAACATAAATTTCTTATTTTAATACCTTTTTAGCAATATGAATTGCATAAAAAATCTGAAAAATGTGACATCTCCTCGATTTTGTAATTTTTTTCTTTACGCAAACTATAAAATACCAACACTTTAAGATCAAATCATTATATTTAGTGTAAGCTATTAAAAAAGGTAATAAATTCAACTAAATCATACATCTAGCTCTCCCTATCCTTAACAAAGAAAAAAGAAAAAATTAGAAAGGAAAAAGGCAAATCATGAATGATTTATTAAGTGATTTCTCAAATTATTTCTCTAAACTCTCAAGTTAGGGACTTCGAAAGAAGGGAGGAAAAGATGTGAAAAGATAAGAAAATTATAGTATGAAACCGATTTCTACCCTAATCGTATATACATAAGTGTTAGTTTGCCATGTAAGCATTTTCAACATTCAATTTGAAAAAAAATTGAACGCGAAGAACATTAGCAAAATTAAAGAGTGGATATTTTTGTTTTTGCAAAAATTAAAAGATTTGATTTTAAACCAATATTAAAATAAAAGATCATAAATTATTTTAAATTTGACAAAAGAAAAACACAAAAACTCATATGCGACCCGTCGCATGCTATGCGGCGAGCGCGTGGCGCGTGTAATACACGTGTCAGCCGTCCACATGCGGCACGTGTATTACACGCGCCTATTTTTCTTTTTTCGAATTTTTCTTTTTTCAGTTTTTATTTTAATTTTTTTTTTAAATCTACTTTTTTTCCACCTTTTTTTTGTTTGCCGCTTCTTCTTTGGTCAAGATTCGAGTGAGGGGAGCCGAAGGCCTCGGAGCGAGCCGAAAAAGTCCAAAATGTTGTCCGCCGATTATCCTTATATTTGTAATCGGAGCGAAGACGGAACCGTAAAATCGGAGCCGAAAACGAAGCTAAAGAAAAAGAAAAACTGAAATTAAAAAAAAAAAAAAAGAGGTTGATCGGGTCAACGGGTCAAACCCGATCGACCCGACCCGACGCTGTCGCATTTCATATGCAGGAGGTCGGAGGAGAGTTGTTCAAAGAAAAATTAAAGAAAAGGCAAAAAGGAGAAAGGAAAAATAAAATTATGGTAGTAGTAATAAAATACGTATTTGAGAAATTTTATTTCTTCCTTAGTTCTGAAGGTACGTAGTAAGCAAAGCACAGAGAGTAGAATAACCTGTTACAAAGGAACAAAAATTGGTTAATTATTTAATTAGGGTTCGCAAATTCTCTATTTATCCAAGCTTTTCCCCCAATTCGTCGATCAAAATCAGTCCTTTTCTCCAATTCTCATCGTATCTATCCCCAATTTCCCCTGATTTTGTAATTTGCCCCCTTTTGCTGCATTTCTGTAGAAATAAGGGGTTTTCCGTACAAATTGATCGCATTTTTTCCGAGGTTGTACCGACGACGCCGTTTTGATGAGTTCCCGCACCTTGCGAAGACGGCTGCACCACGGCGATGTTGGTGGCGGAAGACACGATCGCTACGAGACTTCGAAATTGGATGCGTTGAACGAGCCGTTGCTGGCAGAAAAAGATTATGATGACTACAATAGGCATAATGAGGTACTAGCCATTGCTATTTTCTCAATCAAAGTTGAGATTTTTGAATCGGTGATGAATGCTGGTGTTCTGATTTTTGTTTTGAATTGAAGGGGCAATCGCTTGTGGATATTTTGGATGAACAGCGGCGTCAAGAGGATCTGCATTGGACACTGCTATTCTCGAATGTGATTGCGCAATGGGCGCAGTGGTTAATTAGGTTGGTATTACTGAAATTTTGTTGCTTGATTTTGTGATTTTTGATTATGAGTGTGTTTGAGCTGGTATTGATGGTTTGATTTGAGCTACAGTTTGATTTGTGATAGTTTCTTGCAAAAATGAATGACTTATTAGTAACTCTTTTTTTCCACTTCAGCAAATATTGTGCTTGGTTCTGGAGCTCTGCTAGCACGGATCGTACCGTTTATTTTGGGCGCTCAAAATGGAGCTAACAACCTCCTTCCACCTGTTTTACTTAGTCTCTTGCAGGTATTATGCAACTTTCATAGTGCATCTTTTTAGAAATAGGTTGCTGCCTTTCTTTATTTTTCCGAGAAGATGTTAGTCGGTAGATGTACGGCTTAAGTTTACTTTGTGATAGTAGATGGGGGGATTGCACTTATATTTACTTTGCCAAAGAATGATTTAGGACACGTATAACTAAGAGAGATTATCCGGATGCATCATTCATCATTGTCCCCATTACTGATTCTGAACGAAATAAATAGAAAGACCTTGTTTTGATTTGACATTAATTAGATGCTCTGCTTCTGTGTCTCTGAAAGAGTTTTCTGGTTAGGATGGTGCCTCAGCTACATAATATTATGATTTTCTCAATGTGTATTATTAGTGAACCTTATCTGCCTATCACGGATGATAAAGTATACATCCTTAATCATAGGGGAATGCTTTTGTGCAGAGGACTGAACTAGCTAGTTCTCATAGGTAATGTTTCACGTCTATATATTTATTAGTTACATTTGTACTTGTACTATTTAATTTTACTATGGAAATATCAAATGAGAAATTTGATTATTTGTTCTGTCACTCTGTGATCATGTATCAGTGGCCTGCTATTTTATCTGCAGGATGCGCTTAGACAACTTTGGAGGTAAGCTTATCCTGATAGACAACTCCCAGCCCTTAAATCAGAGGTCTGGAAAGAAATGGGCTGGTGATGAGTGATTAGTTCATTGAGATGCAATATATGAATTGGTATTTTTGTCGATGCTCATGAGCCATATATTTAGGGGCGGAGGCTTTATATTGTTGGAGAATTTGATCTTCTTTGCCAAGGCATATCCGGTTCGTATTTTCTGTCGTCTCATCTAATTTTTTAATTTTTTAAACTGGTAACTATTTCCTGAACTTGAGAGAACATGTTCTAGTTTTAAAAATAAATGTGTAATAGGTAGAAACTTGTCTTTCTTTTCCATATCTCCGCTCTCTTGTGCAAAAAATTGAAGGGAATTTGTCTTTCCCTCGAGGTGGCGCTATATGGTTTTGCTAAGTCCTGTACAGTTACGATTATGTCGACAGTTTTATAGACTCGTATTTTGATGGTGGGGAAATGAGAATAAGAGCAGCAGGATGATATTTGCATTGATGTTCTTGCATTTAGTCTGCAAGTGTTCTATATACTGGAGTAGTCATCAGTCGCATTTACTTTGTATCGGCAATTAGAGTTATATTGCCGTGGATAAGTGTTAAGTTGTTGTTTTTCGAATAACTTGTGCCTCTATCTACAAATGTAATAATCATCTGCTGGGAACGTTGAATTGATTTTTACCCATTTTCTTATTGATTGCCGTTTTTTTGTGAGCCCTTAAAAAGCATTTTCCAAGTTTTGGACACTGAAGTTTTCCAACTTTGTGATGAAATTTTGATACAGATCTTCTATTTTCATGTTTTACTTTTATTTACCACATGACAGGGAGCATTCCAAAACTTGTTGCACAAGAGAGACGGGGCCAGGTGAAAGTGGGAATATCCGTTCTCTGTGGCTGGCATCAATATTTCCTTTACGCTGGTTCAAATGTTAGATCTCCAAGGTAACTCCAATATTTATTTTAATTTTCATATTAATCTATGAACAGGATATCTACTATCTCCGTCAGTTATTTTTCCCCCCCTAGTTTATTATACTTTCCTGACTCTCGTAATGAAGACCATGCCTCAAGTAAATTGAAGATTACCATTTATAATAAATTTAACTGAGGAAATATGTTTGCTTGAGTGATGATTGATGTGCGCTGATGTAGTGATGTTGAATCAGAACTTTGCGATATTACGCAGTCATTCGTATTAGTGTTAACTCGTTTAGCAGTTTGTTGGAAGGATGATTTAAAAGATTTCTTGAGACCTCGTAGTTTAATGAGCAATTTATTAAATTTAGATGTAAACTAGAAGCATGAATAGCCTGTTATACCACACAACACCCTAGGAAAAAAGAGGGAGGAAAGAAATTCGCACTCCACCTATTACGTAGTGGTTCCGAAGATGAAAATGTTGGTGGTTACATTATTTATGTTTACTTTGTTTCTTTGAATTGTTATATAATTTAAATGTCTTTATAATTGCATTTAACATTATTTATTATTATTATGCATTTGAACTCCACCTATTGTTGTTTTTGTTTGAAAAAATTGGACCCCCCTAAGTCGAAATTGGCTCTGCCCCTATTTGTGGGCAACCATTTTGTCATTACTTTGCTGCCTAAGTCAAGTCAGAACAAGTTGACTAGAAGTCAAGTATGCCAGCTCATGAATGAATTAATATATTATCCATTCGATCAGCTCCAACTTCATCCTCATCCTCATAGCCACAAATTGTATACTCACACAACCTGCAGCTTAAACCCCTCATTTTTCAAACTGTGAAAAACAGTTAAGTTCTTAGATATTTATCATGGCAGCTTATGCAGCTCTGGCTTCTCTTATGCATATCATAGATACGATCGAGTGTCATCCTTCTCCTCTGATCTCTCTCCACAAAATCCAAGTTGAATCTCTCACTAAAACAGTTAACTTCTTGCAGGAATTTCTCGAGACCTACCATTCCCCTTTTGACTACAGCGACGAAGCAGATCCCTTGGAGGTTCGCATCACAGACGCAGCTCATACAGCTGAAGATGTGATCGAAACGGAAATTGTGGACTGCATTCTTGAGAAGGCAGTTAATTTCTCTAACCTCTCACTTGCATACGAATGCGCAGGTACCACAGACCACTTCAATGAAGATCTGCAGAAAGTGATAGAAGAAATGGAGTTGATCAAGAAAGATGTGACGGAGATGGGTACGGAGAAGGCTGCAGTCAAACCTCAGTTCCATGAAGCTGGTGAGAGGAACAGTCATGAGATGGTGGGATGCGATGATGTGCTTCTTCAACTACTGGATAGGCTCACCGGAGGAGAATCCAGCCGCCAAATCATCCCTGTTGTAGGAATGGGTGGCATCGGTAAGACCACTCTTGCCAAAACTGTGTTTGGACACGCACTTATTAAAGAGAAATTTGATGTTTGTGTGTGGGCTACAATTTCTCAAGATTATAATGTGAAGGGAACTCTTGATGAAGTTCTCTCTCAAGTTAGAGGGAAATCGAGGGATAAGAGTGAGGAAGAATTAGGAGAAGAACTATACAAATATTTATGTGGTATGAAGTATTTCGTCATAATAGATGATCTCTGGAGTCTAGAGGTGTGGGACAAGATGAAATTTTACTTTCCTGAGTTCAATAATGGGAGTCGAATATTGGTAACAACTAGGATGTCAAACTTGGCTACCCACCTAACCAACCCTAATAACCTCATTGATATGAAATTTATGGATAAGGGCAGTGCTTGGGATTTGTTCTCTAAAATTGTAACTGGGGAAGAAAGTGTTCCCGTTGAACTCGAACTAATTGGGAAGGGAATTGTGGAGAAGTGTAAGGGACTTCCTTTGTCAATTGTTGTGATTGGGGGTCTCTTGGCAAAATCACAACCCACCTCCCATTATTGGCATGAGATAGAGAGAAACTTGAGATTGGAGAATGATGAGTATTGTTTGCCGATACTGAAAACAAGTTATAACCATTTACCCGCTTATCTAAAGCCCTGTTTTTTGTACATGGGAATGTTTGAGGAAGATAGGGCAATTAGTGTCTCAAAACTCATCAGGCTATGGGTTTGTGAAGGATTTCTTAAGCCAATAAACGACATGAGCCCGGAAACAATTGCTGAGGGGTACTTAAAGGAGCTAGTTGATAGAAATCTAGTTCTAGTAGATAAGTTGGGGGTACTTGGGAATATTAAATATTGTAAAATTCATGATTTACTTAGAGATTTGTCTTTGAAAGAAGCTCAAAAACAAAGGTTTTATCACGTTGTGAGTGAAGATAGTTCTCGTGAAGGGGCAAGCAGCCATCGTCGAATTGTTGTTCGCAAAGGGTTTCATGAGAAACTCAATGCCAACAATTACATGCCACATGCGCGTTCTTATGTAGGTTATAATATAGAATTGCCATGTAGTAGTAGATTGTTGAGGACGGTGAATATAGACTATGATTTTGATTTTGAGCGACATTCTCCAGTAGATCTTCTTCGATTCGTAAATTCACGGTGTGTAGATGCAAGTGTTCATGCCGAACCGGATACTAGAATACCTTCTTCAATCAGTAAGCTTTGGAATCTGCACACACTAATTTTTAGATATTATGAGTATGATTGTCGTATTATTGCACCAATGGAAATTTGGGAAATGCCTCAACTTAGGCATGTCGAGGTCAAGAATATTTTAGAAATCCCAAATCCTCCCAGCAGCAAAGATGATGATATTGTTGTGATGGAGAATCTGCACACGCTCAAAGGAGTGTATAACCTGCAGTTGAATGAAGAGGTGGTTAAAAGAATTCCCAATATCAAGAAAATGAGGCTATGCTATGAACCTTGGCGAAGTTGCGGAGTGAATTGTATTAGCTATCTTCATTGCCTGGAAAACTTATACTTAGAATCCTTTTCTCCTCATGCCGTAGAGTCTCTGCAAAACATTACTAGCTTGCCACATTCCCTCAAGAAGTTGACTCTGACTCTCCCATCATTTTTTGAGCTTGAGGACATGTTGCCAAAGATAGGTTCGTTACCCAATCTTCAGAAGCTCACATTACGAGGTGGTGTCTTCAGAAGACGCAAATGGGAAACAAGTGAAGGCCAATTTCCCAGCCTCAAGTTCCTATCATTGTGCAATTGTCGCAAACTAGAAAACTGGACGGTGTCAGAGAGTTCCCACTTTCCACGTCTTCAGGAGCTTCGCCTTGCTGGATTATTCGGCCACACATTGGAGATTCCTTCAGAAATTGGAGAGATATCAACGCTAAAAAATATTCTGGTGTATCAATGCAGTGAATCAGTGGTGCTGTCTGCTAAAAAGATAGCAGACGAACAAGAGGATTTATGCGGAGATCTTCATGTTACAGCTATAGTATACAAAGAAGAAGAAGCATTGCAAAGCTTGGCAGGTCCCAACTTTCAGGTTAAAGTACTTCCTTTTTGATATATGTGTTGCAGGGAATAAAGTTGCGGATCGAATTGCAAATCGATCACCGGCAGATGGTTGGTGGCTCTATCATCATCCTAGCTTGTATTTCTATTTTCGTAACAACTTCAAAATGATTATCTTGTTTCTGTTTATGTGAGGATACTCCTTCCTTGATTGGATTGTTGATTATCTTGTTTCTTGTTTACATAAGGATACTCCTTTCTTGATTGGGTTTAAGTTTCAACATATAATAATATGTTCCAACTGTTCGATGAAACACCACATAATAATATCCTAATCAGAAAATTTAGTTTTTGGTAGTGTGACGAAATGTTTGTTAATTTTGAATTTTACGATTCATGCGCTGAGAAGCCTTTTTTTTTTTTTTTTTCTTTTCTCTTTTACTTTCTATCGAAATTTTTAGATAAGGGAAGTGCTTGGGATTTGTTTTCTAAAATTGTATTTGGGGAAGATAGTTTTCCCGTCGAACTCGAGCGAATTGGGAATGAAATTGTGGAGAGGTGTAAGGGACTTCCTTTGTCAATTGTTGTGATTGGAGGTCTCTTGGCAAAATCCCAACATACCCCACAATATTGGCATGAGATAGAGAGAAACTTGAGTTCTATGAATGATGAGTATTGTTTGAGGATTTTGAAAACAAGTTATAACTATTTACCCGCTTATCTAAAGCCTTGTTTTTTGTACATGGCAACGTTCGAGGAAGATAGTGCAATTAGGGTCTCAAAACTCATGAGGCTATGGGTTTGTGAAGGATTTCTTAAGCCAATAAACAACAAAATCCCGGAAACAATAGCTGAGGAGTACTTAAAGGAGCTAGTTGATAGAAATCTTGTTCTAGTAGATAAGTTGGGGGTAGTTGGGAATATGAAATACTGCAAAATTCACGATTTAGTAAGAGATTTGTCTTTGAAAGAAGCTAAAAAACAAAGGTTTTATCACGTTGTGAGCGAAGATAGTTCTCGTGAAGGGTCAAGCAGGCATCGTCGAATTGTTGTTCGCAAAGGGTTTAATGCCAACAATTACATGACACATGCTCGTTCTTATTATTCATGTGATAAGATAGAATTGCCACGTAGCACTAGATTGTTGAGGACACTGAATATACACAACGCTTTTTATAAAGACGAACATTATCCAGCGGTAGATGATCTTCTTCAATTCGTAAATGCACGGTACGTTAATGCAATTGTTAGAGGCAAACTAATTGTTAAGAACAGAATACGTTCTTCAATCAGTCAGCTTTGGAATCTGCACACACTAATTATTACATCTTTGTTCCATCGTATTATTGCACCAATGGAAATTTGGAAAATGCCTCAACTTAGGCACGTCGAGTCCAAATATGAATTAGAAATCCCAAATCCTCCCAGCTGCAAGGGTGATGATGATGATATTGTTGTGATGGAGAATCTGCATACACTCAAAGGAGTGTATAATCTGGAGTTGAATGAAGAGGTTGTTAAAAGAATTCCCAATATCAACAAACTGAGGCTATACTATGATGATGATGAATATTGGGGAAGAAGTGGAGTGAATGGTATTAGCTATCTTCATTGCCTGGAAAACTTATACTTGGATGCCTATCATTCAAGTCGTTGCGAAGAGTCGCTGCAAAACATTAGTAGCTTCCCACATTCCCTCAAGAAGTTGACTCTGAAGGTGAGATATCGTTGTGAGCTTAACGACATGTTGCCAAAGATAGGTTCGTTGCCCCTTCTTCAAAAGCTCTCATTAGAACATGGTGTCTTTGGAAGACGCAAATGGGAAACAAGTGAAGGCCAATTCCCCAGCCTCAAGTTCCTATCATTGTCCAGTTGTTGGGATCTAGAAAACTGGACGGTGTCAGAGAGCTCCCACTTTCCACGTCTTCAGAAGCTTCGCCTTTCTTGGTTAACTGGCCCCACATTGGAGATTCCTTCAGAAATCGGAGAGATAGCAACGCTCAAAAATATGCTGGTGAAGCATTGCAGTGAATCAGTGGTGCTGTCTGCTAAAAAGATAGTCGACGAACAAGAGGATTTATGCGGAGATCTTCATGTTACAGCTCTAGTACGCCGTGAGGAAGAGGCGTTGCAAAGCTTGGCAGGTCCCAACTTTCAGGTTGAAGTGCTTGATTATTGACAAACATTTTCTGATATTTGTGTTGAAGGGAATAAAGTTGCGGATCAAATTGCAAATCGATCAAATTGCAATGGCTCTATCATCATCCTAGCTTGTATTTCTATTTGTATTTTCCTTTATTTTCTCAAAATGATTATCTTGTTTCTGTTTATGTGAGGATACTCCTTCCTTGATTGGATTGTTGATTATCTTGTTTCTTGTTTATATAAGGATACTCCTTTCTTGATTGGGTTTAAGTTTCAACATATAATAATATGTTCCAACTGTTCGATGAAACACCACATAATAATATCCTAATCAGAAAATTTAGTTTTTGGTAGTGTGACGAAATGTTTGTTAATTTTGAATTTTACGATTCATGCGCTGAGAAGCCTTTTTTTTTTTTTCTTTTCTCTTTTACTTTCTATCGCAATATTTGTTGCTGTAAAAGTTTACTTCGTAATAAATATTTGGGTAATTTTATTCATAGCCCCTATTTTACTCCGTATAGCCTCCGATTTAATATAATAATATAAATAATTATAAATGTACTATTTTATCCTTTAGTCTCCAATTTAAATTTCTAATTAAACAGAATTATAATTCCATAACCACCAACACATGAATGTGAATTGAAATCTACTGGAAATGGGAAATGGATTGAAACAGAGCATGCACTAAAATCTGATTTTCATTCCCCCAAAGTAAAAAAGCTTTGAAAAATTTGATATTTTCCTGCAGCACCCCTCAATTGTTGATATGCTCAGTTCTTGTAATTCAACAACACTTCCCCTATCATTTTCGTCATTTCTGCATACAACCCAGAAATATGTGGAAGAAATTGATGTGATCTGTTTTCGCTGAATTATTTTGTAAATTGCTCTAAGTAGGAGAGGGTGATTGTAGGGATTTAGACGTAGAACACAGAAGAGAAAACCAATGGGGCTATGAAATTATGTCTCTTTTCACAAAAAAGAGGGGTAGGAGGGGGGATGAGGGTTCTATAGAAAATTCTTTATATTCTTCTTCAATATATTCCGGTGGATTTCAATCCACCTTCATCGCCGGCGGCTATGTATTATAAATATTTTTAGTTAGAAATTTAAATTGGGGTTAAAGGGCAAAATAGTAAACTTGTTATTAATTATAACATTAATTTAATTTAGGGGCTGTAATGAGTAAAATGGGGGCTGTGAATAAAATTACCCTAAATATTTTGCACGACAAAAATGTGCAAAATTCATTTTACTGGGCCCATCCATTAATTCTTTATTTTTCGAATAGGCCCAATACAAGATGAGGCCCAGTTTCTAATTATTTCCTCTATGGCTCTATTAGTATTATTTTTAAATTTAAATATTTATTCGAAATATTGAATTATGATTTCTTATTTCTTAATTAGTTTTGTGCTCATGTGATTGCACAGAAAATAAATTATCATTTTTGAATTTAATGACTTTATATATGAGTTTTCGTCGGACAAAATTAGTTGTGAAATAATTATAAAAGATTTGTCTAAAAATTTGCAATTAGTCCAAAAAATATATATTATGACATTTAATGAAGAAATATTAATTAGTCGATACATCAATGATTAATACATAAATACATAAATATTAAATAAATGAATATTACTTAATGATTACATGGAATTAATGAATAGATTTTTAGATGAAAATTTTCCCATAACTACTTTATTTTAGTATATTTACATAGATTTAGGATTTATGAACTATAAAGTATATAAGTAACAAGAGAATTGATGTGTTGATTGGCGATTTTGTGAGCCCCTCCTGTCCACGTCAGCCACTTTAATCATTTTTCAAATATTTATTATTATTATTATTATTATTATTATTATTATTATTATTATTATTATTATTATTATTATTATTATTATTATTATTATTATTATTATTATTTTCTTTATTGTTGTTATTATGCAGTCTTTTGGCGTTGCTCTACTCTACGTGTGTTTATTCACAAATACCTTGATTTCAATCGACATTCACTATTTAGACTCTTAAAACAGGATTTTGTTTCAGTGACTATAACAAAGAAAACGAAATTAACTTAAATAAAATAAAGAGCAAATTTAAAATCAAATAAAGGAGATATTATCTTATAGCTTCGATTTCAATGGATATTCAAATTCAAACTCATTTTAATCAATTAATCATTTAAAGGACTCGATTCTCCCTAAGACAATCACAAAATTAGTTTAAGCCCGTTGTCGCGGCAAATAAACCGTGAATTATAAGCTAGAAATCATTGTGTCCAATCAATTACTAACTTATAACTTCTAATTGTTCCTAAGATTCTTTATCTTCACCCTAGTCTCAAGATTTTTCGACTTTATTGAAGAGGATGTTCTATATTCTCAGTTCAAGTATTAATTATCTTCTTTCGATATCAAATTAACACAATTAGAATGCATAATTAGTGATCAAGGAATCGAACATTAGAAGGCACAAGAATAAAAAAAAAAAAAAAAGGAGAAAAGGTCATGATTAATCAATTAAAATTGAAGTTGAAGATCAAATATTCATCTACTTTCTAACCATAAGATAATAAGAAGTTTAGCAACACATATTCATGGCAAAACAACACAAGAATTCAAATCTAAACAAATAGAAAAACCGTAGTGAAGTTCTAGGAATTGAATCTCTTGTCTTCTCCGAAAGCTCCAAATCTCCAGGAATTGCCAAGGATGTATGTGTGTAAAAAGTTGTTGCTTCTAAACCCTAAAAAGTCTATTTATATTAGGGAATAGATAATAATTCGAATAGGGGTATAAAATCAAATTAAGGAAACAAATTAAGGCTCGCAAATAACAAAAACGCGTAAAACTGCCTTACGATGCGGCTGGCATGCGGCCACATGGCCACCACATGGTAACTCGGCGATGCGTACGTGGTCTTCTCATGCGAGGTCGCATGCCGAACCGCATGACCCCCTTCCAGTTTCACATTTGTCATGCGGTCGAGATACGACCGCATGAAGCTTCTCGCGAACCTTCAACCGTCATCCAACACGTTTATCTCCTTTTTTTCATCCATTCCTCAAGTCGTTTCTTATCCTGAACTCGTTCCAAATCAAACTTTACATCTTCAAGCTCATTTCTCTTCATCTTATCTTCCATTTCCTACATAATTCACCAAAAACAAGCAAGTATCAAATTCTTTCAAACTAACAAAATATAAGCTCGTGCTTGCTTAAAACACGATTTAAAAATAATATCAATTGAACTCCAAAATGAGGTGAAAATTCATGTTTAACAATGATCGTAACTCCATTTTTTAAATACCTTCTTTTATTAAGTTATTTTCTTCATTCACAAAAGAAAGAAGATAAGTCTTCTTGGGGACGACCTAGTTGTAGAGTGGGTTGCCTAAGACTGAGAGGTCTCACATTCAATCCTACTAACGTCTCTATAGGTCGAGTCTGTCACATTTGTACTTGAAAAATACGGTTTACATGCTACTGCACAAGAACAGATGTTTACCCAGTGCGCACCAAATTAATTCAATCCTAACATAATTCAATTCAATGGTTTCAACCTAATTTTAAAAAATAAAAAATTGTAGTTTTCGGCTCAGAAATTGCACCGAGCCAGACGTGGCCGTTGCTCTTCCCGACGACGACCAAGGGCTTGAACTGAGTCCTCTGTCCGGTCCGAGGAAAAAGGGCGTCGAGGATCCTATTTAGCGGCATGCCCTTGTCTCTACATAATAATAGTAATACAATAAATACCTATATTTATTAATTTCATTATTATATATAAATTATTAGTTTTATTTGGCCAACAATGACATATTTCATTTTGAATAAATTAAAGATTTACTAATACAATAATGCATTAATTGTAAGCTGGAGGTTGTGGATATTCAATTTGTCATTCTAGTACTCTCTCTCTCTCCCTCACACGTGCGCGCACACACACTTACTAAGATCGCAATTAATCATTCTCAAATTCTTGCAAGGCTTCAAGAGAAAAGAAAGTGCACCGATAAATTAAATTATAGAAATCCATATTGTTTTGAGTTGGTTATGTTCTAAATTTTAAATTTAATTTATGAAGAACAAAAACAAGTTTAATTTGGAAGACCCTTCACAAAGTATGGATGCTCATCCTTCTCTTATTAAAAATTTAAGATTAAAAATGTCTCAAACAACCATAGCAATACCCAACGCGATTCCATTAATACTCGAATCTGCATCGATATTAATAATAGTATATAGATAATAATGATTATAATAAAGGGAAAAGTATCATATACAACCCTAACATATCAACTTTGATAGCTTTTACACCACTAAGGAGAGAGTTGGGGACCAAATAACCCTCCCATCTAACGGCTCTCTAATGTCGTTCGAAATGTCTTTTTTCTCTTTTCTTTTTTCAATGTGACATTTTGTCATATAACTTTCTTTACCGCCTCCGATAATCTCTTTCCTCCTCCTTTTCTTCTTTTTCTACAATTACACAACATAAAGTTCTAAGTAAAACAAACTATACATAAGATGTAAACAAAACAACTCAAATTGAAGTGTCCATACAAAAGATTATGAGTAGCACTAAGCCACAAACTCAACGGCAAAATGCAATCAAATTGCATTATGGGTGGAGCGACACTGCAGCTCACCCAGCTGGCCGAGCAAGGTGATGAGCTTCACCTCCTACAGTTCCGGTGATGGTGGCAGAGCAGCAGCAGGTTTTGTGTTCGATGAGCTTCACCTCTTATATGTGCCTGTGTTCTTGCTCTCTTTTGTCGTGTGTGAAGAATTACATATGCATACGAGATTAATGTGGAAGAAATTGCACAGCAGATCCCCCTTGTTATGTGGAAGAAGAACTCTTGAATAAAAGATGTTTGACAAAATGTCACAACGAAAAGTCCAACAACGAAGTCGGTCCAATTTTGTGGACAACCATTTTGTCAACTATGCCAGCTCATGAATGAATTATTATATTATCCATTCAATCAGCTCCAACTTCATCCTCATTTTTCAACCTTACAAACTGTAAAAAAACAGTTAGATCTTAGAGATTTATCATGGCAGCTTATGCAGCTCTGCTTTCTCTTATGCATATCATAGAGAAGATCGAGTGTCATCCTTCTCCTCCGATCTCTCTCCACAAAGACCAAGTTGAATCCATCACTGAAAAACTCAACTTCTTGCAGGAATTTCTTGAGGGATACCATTCCCCTTTTGACTACAGCGACCAAGCAGATCCCTTGGAGGTTCGCATCGCAGTTGCAGCTCATGCGGCCGAAGATGTGATCGAAACGGAAATTGTGGACTGCATTCATAGCCGCTACACTTTTCGTGGAAAGGTAGCCAATTTCTCTAAGCTCTTGCGTTCATACCAATGCGCAGGTACCACGACCAGAGACCACTTCAATGAACATCTGCAGAAAGTGATAGAAGAAATGGAGTTGATCAAGAACGATGTGACGGAGATGGTTAGGGAGATCAAGGCTGCAGTCGAACCTCAATTCCACGAAAGAAACGTCTCTGCTGATGATGCTGGTGAGAGGAACAGTCATGAGATGGTGGGATGCGACGATGTGCTTCTTCAACTATTGGATAGGCTCACCGGAGGAGAATCCAGCCGCCAAATCATCCCTGTTGTAGGGATGGGTGGCATCGGTAAGACCACTCTTGCCAAAACTGTGTTTGGACACCCACTTATTAAATATCATTTTGATGTTTGTGTGTGGGCTACAATTTCTCAAGATTATAATGTGAAGGGAACTCTTGATGAAGTTCTCTCTCAAGTTAGAGGGAAATCGAGAGATAAGAGTGAGGAAGAATTAGGAGAAGAACTATATAAATATTTATGGGGTAGGAGGTATTTCATTGTAATGGATGATATGTGGAGTATAGAGGTGTGGGACAAGATGAAATTTTACTTTCCTGAGTACAATAACGAGAGTCGAATATTGGTAACAACTAGGATGTCAAACTTGGCTGCCCACTTAACCAAGTGTGATAACCTCCTTAATATGAAATTTTTAGATAAGGGTAGTGCTTGGGTTTTGTTCTCTAAAATTGTATTTGGGGTAGAAAGTTTTCCCGTTGAACTCGAGCAAATTGGGAAGGGAATTGTGGAGAGGTGTAAGGGACTTCCTTTGTCAATTGTTGTGATTGGGGGTCTTTTGGCAAAATCCCAACATACCCAACAATATTGGCATGAGATAGAGAGAAACTTGAGTTCTGTGAATGATGAGTATTGTTTGAGTACATTGAAAACAAGTTATAATCATTTGCCCGCCTATCTAAAGCCTTGTTTTTTGTATATGGGAACGTTTGAGGAAGATAGTGCGATTCGTGTCTCAAAACTCATCAGGCTATGGGTTTGTGAAGGATTTCTTAAGCCAATAAACGACAAAAGCCCGGAAACAATAGCTGAGGAGTACTTAAAGGAGCTAGTTGATAGAAATCTTGTTCTAGTAGATAAGTGGGGGGTAGTTGGGAATATGAAATACTGCAAAATGCATGATTTACTAAGAGAGTTGTCTGTGAAAGAAGCTCAAAAACAAAGGTTTTATCACATTATTAGCAAAGATAGTCCTCGTAGATGGGCAAGCAGCCATCGTCGAATTGTTGTTCGCAAATGGTTATATGGGAATCCCAGTTATATGCCACATGCTCGTTCTTATAATGATGCATCATTTGCTAGTAAATTGCCACGTAGCACTAGATTGTTGAGGACACTGAATATAGACAACTACTATTATGGTTTAGATGATCTTCTTCAATTCGTAAATTCTCCACTAGATGATGTTCTTCAATTCGTAAATTCACGGTATGTTGATGCCAGTGTTAGAGTCCAACGGAAGGCCAGAATACCTTCTTCAATCAGTCAGCTTTGGAATCTGCACATACTAATTATTAGATGTGGGTATCGTATCATTGCACCAATGGAAATTTGGAAAATGCCTCAACTTAGGCATGTCTATTTCTATAGATTAGAAATCCCAAATCCTCCCAGAAGCAAAGATGATGATGATGTTGTTGTGATGGAGAATCTGCATACGCTCAAAGGAGTGTATAATCTGGAGTTGAATGAAGATGTGGTTAAAAGAATTCCCAATATCAAGAAACTGATGATACTCTATGATGATGATAAACGTTGGAAAAGAAGCGGAGTGAATTGTCTTAGCAATCTTCATTGCCTGGAAAACTTGTACTTCCACACCTCTCTTTCAAGAAGTTGCGAAACAAGTTGCCTGCAAAACATGACTAGCTTCCCACATTCCCTCAAGAAGTTGACTCTGGACGTCTTATCATTTTTTGACTTGAGCAATATGTTGCAAAAGATAGGTACGTTACCTCTTCTTGAGAAGCTCATATTAAAATGGGGTGTCTTCAGAAGATGCGAATGGGAAACAAGTGAAGGCCAATTCCCCAGCCTCAAGTTCCTATCATTGTCCGATTGTCGCGATCTAGAAAACTGGACGGTGTTGGAGAGCTCCCACTTTCCACATCTTCAGGAGCTTCAGCTTGTTGGATTGAAAGGCCCCACATTGGAGATTCCTTCAGAAATTGGAGAGATAGCAACGCTCAAAAATATTCTGGTGTTTGGTTGCAGTGAATCTGTGGTGCTGTCTGCTAAAAAGATAGCAGACGAACAAGAGGATTTATACGGAGATCAACAACTGGATCTTCATGTTAAAGCTATAGTATTTCGTAAGGATGCAGCGTTGCAAAGCTTGGCAGGTCCCAACTTTCAAGTTGAACTGCTTAATTATTGACAAACATTTTGTGATATTTGTGATGAAGGGAATAAAGTTGCGGATCAAAAATTGAGATAGCAACGCTCAAATATCATCATCCTAGCTTGTATTTGTACTTGTATTCTCGTTTATTTTGTAACAACTTCAATTAAAGAGATTATCTTGTTTCTTTGTTTCTCGAGTTACTTGTTTTTGTAAGGATACTCTTTTCTTGATTCTATATATTGCTTTCCCATTAAATTTCCAAGGCCTCACTATTCTAATTAACTCGTCAAAGGTAACTCTTTTGCATGATGCAATGTGCAAATTTATACAATACATCATAAGTACTCCTTGTTTTAACTACCTTCTTCTGTTGAGTTCTTTTCTTCAATCACAAGAGAGAAAATAAAATGAATCCCCTGCCCTTCTCTATACAATTTCAATCCTAACAAAATTCAATTTGACCTAATCTTAAAGAAAATTGTAATTTTCGGTTCAGAAATTGCACCGAGTCAAACGTGGTCGTTGTTCTTCCCAACAATGACCATGGGATTGAACCGGGTCCTCTGCCCGGTCCGACGAAACAAGGCACCGAGGATTCTATCTTCTTTATAATAGGAGAGTTGATTCCTATGCCCACATCCATTCTCTATCCTATATGAAATTTTTAGATTTTTTGTTTCATATTTCTAAAATCTCAACACCAAAAGTCATCACATCACCACGTTCACCTTATAAATTACTATTATTAGTATGACCATTAATTACTCTCTTATTACTTTACTATTACTATTACTATTATAATAGGAGAGTTGATTCCTAAGCCCACATTCATTCTCTATCCTATGTGGAATTTTTAAATTTTTTGTTTCATATTTATCTAAAATCTCAACACCAAAAGTCATCAATCACATCACCATGTTCACCTTATAAATTACTATTATTAGTATGATCATTAATTACTCTCCTTAATTTATTGTATAACCGTTACTCATTGTATCATGCTAGTCTTGCCTATTAATTAACCTTTATAGTAATAAGAAATAGTATATCCATGAAATCTATATCTATATATATTTTATACGTATACAATAGGACCTTCGCTTATTTTTGCTCAATTATGTATATCCAAATAATTGCTCATTAATATTTTTCAATCAACCAATTAAGATTGGAGGAATGATTATGGCATTGTATTAAGGCATTTTCTATTTTGAAATTGGTGTGTGCCTATAAATCATGTAATTTCACATCTCAAAATGCATATACACCCTGAGGAAGGTGGCCAGCGCAAGAAGAATAGTTATGTCATGCACAATTTTAAAAGATAAAAGTTGATACATCTTTTATAAATGATATGTAAGGAAAAAAAAATATGTTTCAAATACTTTCAACATGACCAGTTCATGCTCCAGAGTCCAGAGGAATGGATATCTTCCAACTTCCGCTCAATTTCCAAAACAACGTTTATAAAGTTTCAAGCCAGCAAAGATCAAATATTCAATTATATTTGCCAAGGTGCAAGAACATCTAAAAATGAAATAGTGGTCATTATGTCTTTATATTTCTGAGCAAAGTTCAATCCATGTTAATGACTATATTTTATATGAGATGCTACGCTTTCAATGTTACTCTTTTATATCATGTTTTGTCGAATGAAGTGTTGATAAATTCATATTCTTCATGTAAATGTGAATAAATACTACTCCCTCTGTCCCATAACAAGTGGCTCATTTCATTTCGGCACGGGATGAAGAGTAAAAATTGGTTAAAGTGGTATGGCCCATAACATTTGAAGGATTAATTGTTTTCTTATTTGGAAACGAGCTACTTGTTATGGGACACCTCAATATGGACAACGAGCTACTTGTTCCAGGACGAATGGAGTATAATTTATTATTTTTCTATCACATAAATTATGTTTTTGTACATTATATTTAATAAACATAGATTGTGGGAGTCAAATTTGTATATTTAATTATAATCTTTTAATTACGCGCGTGTCAGAAAATAAATAGTTTTCTCACAAATCTTAAGACAATGAATAAAGATTGATGTTATGGTGCAACAATCCATTTGAGAGAACGACAACCAAGATATTAGTGAGGAAGAGGAGAAGAAGCGAGATGAAAAGAAATTGTGAGAAAGAAAGAGAAAATTAAATTAAAAAAGGAAAGAAAAGAAAAGGAAAGGAAAAGAAAAGAAAAGGAAAAAAGAATGCTATAATGGCATGCGCACACAAACGTGGCTTATTTTAATTTGATAATCCATTTTGATTGTTTTTCTGTCTATTTAAAATGTCTTGTGATCATTTTTATATCTATTTGTTGTCATGCCTCCTATTTAAAAATTGCCACAAAGGTTTTTTTCTTTTTTTTTAATTTTAAAGGTGTGAAGAGCAACAAAATTTCGATCCCTATGTATTGGATTAAGTTAAAAAAAATCCAATTCTTTTGTAATCCTATAAATTTGTTTTTTTATTTATTTTTATTTTTATTTTCCCGTATGTGTTGTCCTTATGGGGTTGGATTAAATGAAAAAATTCAGTATTCTTATTTTCTTCTTCTTAAGTTATGTTTGATGATTTATTATTGAATTTAGGATGTTATTGATTGTCGTGCATCTCAAATATATTTTTTGAATAGAGCAATGTACATTTTATCTCAAACCATGATTATCAAAATTTAGAATTTATCTCGAGACATGCTTTCATATAACACTTATTTGCAACGAGACGATACTTCATGTTGTAATGATTTGACGAATATATCACTTTGAAAAACTATTTTCTAAAAAACCAAATAATAGTACTAAATTTTAAAAAACTATATATATAAGCAATAAAGCTATCCGGACATACTATGTCCGGACATAACCAGTTCGATCAAGTAAAACACTAATTTTACACACTTTTTTAATTAATATTTTTTTCATTAATTTGGCCATTTATGAATGTACAACAATATCTTTTTCGAATTTTAATTAGAAGAGAAGAGAAGACATTTATGTCGATAAAATATGGTTTTAATTAATACAGTTTTAATTAGGAAGAGATTTCTTTGGGGGATGGGAGGGAAATTTTTTTTTTTGGAGGGGGGGGGTGAATGTGGGGGAGTACCCCTGATTTTTTTTCTTGATCGAACCAGTTATATCCGAACATACTATATCCGAATAGCATCGTTACAAAGAAAAGTGACCCCCTTCAATATATTACTCCCTCCATTCATGAAAGAATATCCTATTAGAGCATCGACACGGAAATTAGAAAAGCTGGTAAAATTATTTTTAATAGGGTAAAAATTAGGATGTAGGGCAGTGTTAATAAAATAGGTTACTTTTGTTAATCCTTATTTAGTTGGCTTTCTTTTAATTGAAGAATGATAAGCCAAGAGATTATTTGCCCAATTTAATTGATTATCGAGTAATTTTTTTTCTGTGCAAAATGTGTTTCAATTTAAAGTTTTCGTCGATCAAATCAGCCCTTTTCTCCAATTCTCATCGTGTCTATCCCCAATTTTCCCTACCTTTTGTAATTTGCCCCCTTTGCTTTGCTGTATTTCTGTAGAAATTGGGAGTTTTCCATACAAATTGATCGCAATTTTTCCGAGGTCGTACCAACGACGCCGTTTTGATGAGTTCCCGCACGTTGAGAAGGCTGCTGAACCACGTAGATGTTGATGGCAGAGAGGGATTATGATGACTATAATAGGCATAATGAGGTACTTGCCATTGCTATTTCTCAATCAAAGTTGAGATTTTTGAATCGATGAAGAATGCTGTTTTCAATTGAATTGAATCAATGTGGTTAGGTCGGCGTTTTACTGAAATTTTGTTGCTTGATTCTGTGATTTTGAGTGTGTTTTTGCTTGTTTTGATGGTTTAATTTGAGCTAGAGTTTTATTTGTGATGGTTTCTTACAAAATTGAATGACTTGTTAGTAACTGTTTTTTCTTCTTCAGCAAACATTGTTGTTGGTTCTGTTTCTCTGCTATCTACTGTTTATTTAAAGACAGTATAATCTTGATTGGTTTCTGTTATTTATTTTAGTTATTAAAGAGACTATTTGATCATGACAATACCTTATCAATGTGAAACCACATTTGCATTTCAACAACTTGTAACAACCACATTTGGGAAAAAATAAAAAAATAAAAATTGTAATAACCATTTTGTCATTACTTCGCCTAAGTCAAGGTTGATGGTAGTTGTTTATGAATAATGACATTTTATAAGCTTTTAAATGGTATGGAAAGATGACAATACTATATTTATTTATTTAAGAATAATACGGTCTTCTTCTATTTCTGTTCAACTACTACTACTAACATATTATATACTATTTGTGATAAATCATTACAACATCAAAAATAAGAATACAAGTTGATTAGAAGTCATATATGCCAGCTCATGCAGCTCTGGTTTCTCTAATTATGAATCAATATTTATCGATTCGATCAGCTCCAACATCATCGTCATCCTTTTATATATTTTCCTTCTCATAGCTACAAATTGTGTATCCACAACTTGCAGCTTAACCCCTCATTTTTCAACCTTACATACTGTAACAAAACATTTCAGTTCTTAGAGATTTATCATGGCAGCTTATGCAGCTCTGCTTTCTCTTATGCATATCATACACAAGATCGAGCGTCATCCTTCTCCTCCAATCTCTCTCCACAAAAACCAAGTTGAATCTCTCACCGAAACAGTCAACTTCTTGCAGGAATTTCTTGAGGGATACCGTTCCCCTTTTGACTACAGCGACGAAGCAGATCCCTTGGAGGTTCGCATTGCAGATGCAGCTCATGCAGCTGAAGATGTGATCGAAACGGAAATTGTGGATCGAATTCATAGTCGATCCACAATTCATGGGAGGATAACCAATTTCTTTAAGTTGCTGGTTCAATGTGAATGTGTAGGTACTCGAGATGACTTCATTGAAGATCTGCAAAAAGTGATGGAAGAAATGGAGTTGATCAAGAAAGATGTGGTGGAGAAGGCTGGAGTCGAACCTCAATTCCACGGAAGTGTCTCCGCAGATGATGCTGGTGAGAGGAACAGTCATGAGATGGTGGGATGTGATGACGTGCTTCTTCAACTGCTGGATAGGCTCACAGGAGGAGAATCCATCCGCCAAATCATTCCTGTTGTAGGGATGGGTGGCATCGGTAAGACCACTCTTGCCAAAAATGTGTTTGGAAACGCACTTATTAAAGAGAAATTTGATGTTTGTCTGTGGGCTACAATTTCTCAAGATTATAATGTGAAGGGAACTCTTAATGAAGTTCTCTCTCAAGTTAGAGGGAAATCGAGGGATAAGAGTGGGAACTCAGAGGATTCGAGTGAGAAAGAATTAGGAGAAGAACTATACAAATATTTATGTGGTAGGAAGTATTTGGTCGTAATGGATGATCTGTGGAGTCTAGAGGTGTGGGACAAGATGAAGTTTTACTTTCCTGAGTACAATAATGGTAGTCGAATATTGGTAACAACTAGGATGTCAAACTTGGCTGCCCATTTAACCAACCCTAATAACCTCCTTGATATGAAATTTTTAGATAAGGGTAGTGCTTGGGATTTGTTTTCTAAAATTGTGTTTGGGGAAGAATGTTTTCCCGTTGAACTCAAGCGAATTGGGAAGGGAATTGTGGAGAAGTGTAAGGGACTTCCTTTGTCAATTGTTGTGATTGGGGGCCTCTTGGAAAAATCCCAACACACCCCACAATATTGGGATGAGATAGAGAGAAACTTGAGTTCTGGGAATGATGAGTATTGTTTGACGATTTTGAAAACAAGTTATAACCATTTACCTGCCTTCCTAAAGCCTTGTTTTTTGTATATGGGAATGTTTGAGGAAGATAGGGCAATTTGTGTGTCAAAACTCATCAGGCTATGGGTTTGTGAAGGATTTCTTAAGCCAATAAACAACAAAAGCCCGGAAACAATAGCTGAGGAGTACTTAAAGGAGCTAGTTGATAGAAATCTTGTTTTAGTAGATAAGTTGGGGTTAGTTGGGAATATGAAATACTGCAAAATTCATGATTTACTAAGAGATTTGTCTTTGAAAGAAGCTCAAAAACAAAGGTTTCATCACATTATTAGCAAAGATAGTCCTCGTAGATGGGCAACCAGCCATCGTCGAATTGTTGTTCCCAAATGGTTATATGGAAATCCCAATTATATGCTACATGCTCGTTCTTATAATACATGTCATAGTACAGAATTGCCACATAGCAGTAGATTGTTGAGGACACTGAATATAGGCAACGATTTTGCTGTAGTCCGACATTCTCCAGTAGATTTTCTTCAATTCGTAAATTCACGGTACATTGATGTAACTGTTGATGTCAAAAGGAATACCAGAATACCTTCTTCAATCAGTGAGCTTTGGAATCTGCACACACTAATTATTACATCTCACTCGGGTTATTGTATTATTGCACCAATGGAAATTTGGAAAATGCCTCAACTTAGGCATGTCGAGTTCAAATGTAGATTAGAAATCCCAAATCCTCCCAGCAGCAAAGATGATGATGATGATGTTGTTGTGATGGAGAATCTGCATACGCTCAAAGGAGTGTATAATCTGGAGTTGAATGAAGAGGTGGTTAAAAGAATTCCCAATATCAAGAAACTGAAGATATACTTTGTAGCTGATAAACATTGGGAAAGTAGCGGAGTGAATGGTATTAGCTATCTTCATTGCTTGGAAAACTTATTCATCAACACCTTTCTTTCAAGAAGTTGCGAAGAGCATCTCCAAAATATGACTAGCTTTCCACATTCCCTCAAGAAGTTGACTCTGGACGTCTTATCAAATTTTGACTTAAGTAACATGTTGCAAAAGATAGGTTTGTTACCCCTTCTTCAGAAGCTCACATTACTAGGTGGTTTCTTTAGAAGACGCAAATGGGAAACAAGTGAAGGCCAATTCCCCAGCCTCATGTTCCTATCATTGTCCGATTGTCGCGATCTAGAAAACTGGACGGTGTCAGAGAGCTCCCACTTTCCACATCTTCAGGAGCTTCGCCTTAAAGAATTAAAACACGACACATTGGAGATTCCTTCAGAAATTGGAGATATAGCAACTCTAAAAAATATTGTGGTGGACCGTTGCAGTGAATCAGTGGTGCTGTCTGCTAAAAGGATAGCAGACGAGCAAGAGGATTTATGTGGAGATCTTCATGTTAAAGTTATAGTATACTCTAAGGATGCAGCGTTGCAAAGCTTGGCAGGTCCCAACTTTCAAGTTGAAGTGTTTCGATATTGACAAACATTTTGTGATATTTGTGTTGAAGGGAATAAAGTTGCGGATCAAATTGAGGTAGATATCATCATCCTAACGTGTATTTATAGTTGTGTTTTCGTTTATTTTGTAACAACTTCAGAATGATTATCTTGTTTCTTTGTTTCTCGAGTTACTTGTTTTTGTAAGGATACTCTTTTCTTAATTCTCTTGTTTCCCCATTAAATTTCCAAGGCCTCATTGTGCAAATTTATACAATACATCATAACTCCTTGTTTTAACTACCTTCCTCTGTTGGCGCAGTGGGCGCAGTGGTTGGGTTGGTGTTTTACTGAAATTTTGTTGCTTGATTGTGTGATTTTTGATTATGAGTGTGTTTGAGCTGGTATTGATGGTTTGATTTGAGCTACAGTTTGATTTGTGATAGTTTCTTGCAAAAATGAATGACTTATTAGTAACTATTTTTTTCCACTTCAGCAAATATTGTGCTTGGTTCTGGATCTCTGCTAGCACGGACTGTACCTTTTATTTCGGGCACTCAGAATGGAGCTAACAACCTCCTTCCACCTGTTTTACTTAGTCCCTTGCAGGTATTATGCAACTTTCATAGTGCATCTTTTAGAAATAGGTTGATGCCTTCCTTTCTTTTTTCCGAGAAGATGTTAGTGAGGTAGAGACACAGCTTAAGTTTACTTGGTGAAAGTAGATGGGGGGATTGCACTTATATTTACTTGGCCAAAGAATGCTTTAGGACATGTATAACTAAGAGAGATTATCCGGATGCATCATTCATCATTGTCCCCATTACCGATTCTGAACGAAATAAAAAGAAAGACCTTGTTTTGATTTGACATTAATTAAATGCCCTGCTTGTGTGTCTCTGAAAGAATTTTCTGGTTAGGTTGGTGCCTCAGCTACATAATATGATTTTATGATTTTCTCAATGTGTATTATTAGTGAACCTTTTCCGTCTATCATGGATAATAAAGTATACACCCTTAATCATCGGGGAATACTTTTGAGCAGAGGACTGAACTAGCCAGTTCTCATAGGTAATGTTTGTATATTTATATAGTTACATTTGAACAACTTTGTTCTGGTGGTAGCAATGTTGTTTTGGCTTTTTATTTGTTAATTTATTCTTTACTCTATGTTCATCCATAGCACATGGAAACAAAATATTGATCTCTGATTGTTTATTTCATTCAAAACAGGAGGCAAGGCTGAAATATCTAAAGCAAAGGCTTTCAGTTCCTTTTGTTCAGATCATCAAGTATGGATTTGCCTTTCACTCTCTCATCTTCCTTGTTTCCCGATATTATTTGTACTTGTACTATTTAATTTTACTGTTTAAATATCAAATGAGAAATTTGATTATTTGGTCCGTGCCTCTGTGATCATGTATCAATGGCTTGCTATTTTGTCAGCAGGATGCGCTTAGACAACTTTGGAGGTTAGCTTATCCTGATAGACAACTCCCAGCCCTTAAATCAGAGGTCTGGAAAGAAATGGGCTGGCAAGGATCAGACCCTTCAACAGATTTCAGGTGTGCGGTGATGGGTGATTAGTTCATTGAGATGCAATCTATGAATTGGTATTTTTGTCGATGCTCATGAGCCATATATTTAGGGGCGGAGGCTTTATATTGTTGGAGAATTTGATCTTCTTTGCCAAGACATATCCGGTTTGTATTTTCTTTCCTTTCATTTAATTTCTTTGTTTTTTAAACTGGTAACTATTGCCTGATCTTGAGAGAACATGTTTGTTTAAAAAAATATAAAAGTGTAGTAGGTCGAAACTTGTCTCTCTTTTCCATTTATCCGCTCTCTTGTGTAAAAAATTGAAGGTGAATTTGTTTTTCCCTGAGGTGGCGCTATATGCTTTTGCTAAGTGCTTTACAGTTATGATGACGTCGACAGTTTTATAGAATCTCATGTTTTGATGGTGGGAAGTGAGAATAAGAGCAGCAGGAGGCTATTTGCATTGTATTTAGTCTGTAATAGTCCTATATACTGGGAGTAGTTGCATTTACTTTGTAATGGTAACCGGAGTTATATTGCCGTGGATAAGTATTAAGTAGCTATGTTTCCGATAAATTGTGCTCTATCTACATCTGCCCCCACTATCCAGTATACTTCTGGGCAATGTTGAATTGATTTTACCGATTTTCTTATTCATTGCTGGCCTTTTTTGAACTTTTAAAAAGCATTTTCTTAAATTTTCCCAATTTTCATATTGTGCTTCTCTGTACCACTTGACAGGAAGCATTTCAAAACCTGTTGCACAAGAGAGATGGGGACAGGTCAGAGTGGGAATATCCGTTCGCTGTGGCTGGCATCAATATTTCCTTTACGCTGGTTCAAAATGTTAGATCTCTATAGCCGCATGAATGAAATGAAGAAGGCGCAAGAAGAAGAGAAGGGAGATGCTGTAGCAATGCATGCAGAGGAGAATAATGCATGCCACGTCAGTCATTGATCTTTGATCGGCACCGCACATGGAAAGCACAATCCGGACTATCTTGTGGTCTGAGCAGTTGCCACGTGGAGAGGAGAATGGCGTAGAGATCAAGCTGCTTTTACTTTGTATCTTAGCTCGTTTTCAGCTAGCTATAAATTGTAGATAGAAAGTACCGTTACATAGTTTTACAATTCAATTCTCTCTGTATTGTACTCGTGATTTTACATCAATGGAGAATTATCTTTCATCTCATACAAACACTAAATTCAATATGGTATCCAGAGCGGGTTAAGATCCACCATTTTTCTCCTGTAATTGTTGTGGCAATTAAGCATGGGAAAAGCAAGTACAATGGACTGCACTTCTTCAGGATGAAGAAGCTCATGATCGTGATCCACCTGATGAAGAAGAGTTCCAACAGCATGGTGAGACTGACGCAGGAAGAAGAGATGATGCAGAATCCTCTGGTTCAGTGATGACTGAATCACAACTGAAGGAGATATTAGCGATTCATACATCTCAATTGAATGGAAACAAGTACTTGAATTGGAGCAAATGTATGCGACGTGCTCTAGGAGCTAGAAGTAAGCTGGAATTAGTTGATGGAATCCTTCCTGAACCTCCGATCAATTCGATCTATTATCGTAGTTGGTTGAAGGCTGATCACCTTGTGCATTGTGGGATAATCAATTCTATTTCGAAGGAAATTGTGAATGCTTTTGTTCATATAGATAGCAGCAAAGCACTTTGGGATGCTTTAGGTCAGAGATTCAATAGGAGCAATGGACCTAAAGTATACAAGTTAGAAAGAGAGATCATATCCTACACGCAAAACAATCAATTTGTTATGCTATACTTTAACAATTTGACAGCATTGTGAAATGAGCTTGATATGATTTTGCCACCTTTGGATTGTATTTGTGGTAATTTGTCTGTGGCGAATAAAAGAGAAGAAGAGCGGAAGTTGATGAAGTTTCTTCATGGCCTAAATGATCATTTTGAAAGCACTATAAGTCAGATCCCGTTACTGGAACCTCTGCCTTCAGTTAACAAAGCCTATTCCATGATTCTTCAAATAGAGGAGCAGAAGTCTATTCATGAAGGACAGTCCTGTCGCTATGAATCTTAACAGCAATCATCAATTAGGGCAGAAATCTGGTAGTTCTGCTGGTACCAACAAAGGATATACTCCACAGACTGGAAAGAGCACTGGTTTTAAATCAAAGAGGCTGACTAAAGAAGAGAAAAGAAAGCTGAAGTGCTCCTATTGCGAGGAACCTGGACATGAAGAGCCGGATTGTTTCAAGCTACATGGATATCCAGACTGGTACAAGAAACTTAAGAATGTTAAAGGAAAAGGAAGAGTAAATCATGTTGATACTCCTTTTGACTTTGAAGAACATGGAAACTCAGGTTCTTTTGGAGAAAAGACTGAAATGACTTCAGATATCACTCGATTAATTCAACAAGAAATTGCTAAGTGCATGGGAAATTTGTTCCAAAAGCAAGGTACTACGCATGCTACAAGAGCAGATATTAATATGATACAGGGAGGAGAAACCAGTCAAGCATTGATTGAAGGACATTTTACTTTCAGCATTGTTGGGAAGCTGAAGCCCAATGCCTGGATTCTGGACACAGGAGCAAGTACACATGTGTGCAAGAGCTATGGATTGATGCATGGAATGCATAGACTGACTGTTCCATGTGAAGTATATCTGCCTGATGGAACTCCCAAGGCAGTATACTATGCAGGAGAAGTAAGGCTTTCAGAGTTCATAATTTTGAGAGATGTCTTGTATGTTCCTGAGTTTACTCACAATCTGGTCTCCATGGCTAAAATGTCAAAGCAATCTGGAGTTAAATGTATGTTCTATGATACTCATTGTCTGCTCCAAAGAGTCAAAAGTGATAAGATCCTTGGAATAGGGAAGGTGATTGAAGGACTGTATATTCTTGAGTTTGTGGAATCTCAACATATAAATCAAGTGAGCTTGGACACTAGAAATGATTATGTGAGCTGGCATTACAAGTTTGGTCATCCCAGTCTTGCAACAATGAAGCACATGAAGATTCTTTCCAGACAAATGAATGCAGAAGAAGAAGAAGAAACTATACTTGGTTGTGAGGTATGTTTTAAATCAAAGCAGTCTAGAAATCCATTTCCTACTTTGCATAGAAGGTCTGAAGGATTATTTGACATGATACATGCTGATGTGTGGGGTCCTTATAATTGCTCAAATGTCACAAATACTAAATTTATTTTGACAATTGTAGAAGATCATAGTAGAAGTATATGGACATATTTGATGAAGGATAAAATTTAGGTTTCATCACTTCTTACTGGTTTTATTATCATGGTGCAAAATCAGTTTGGGTTGAGAGTCAAGAGTTTAAGGACTGATAATGGAACTGAGTTTATAAACAAGTCTTTATACAATTTCTGCTTAGATCATGGGATAGTACATCAAAAATCTTGTGTGTATAGTCCTCAACAGAATGGAATTGTGGAGCGCAGACACAGAACTTTACTACAGGTTGCAAGGTCCTTGATGTTTAATAACTCTGTTCCTAAGTATTTCTGGCCGCAGTCTATCTTGACAGCCACATGGTTGTTAAATAGAACTCCAAGTAAAGTCTTAAAATGGAGTTGTCCTTATACTTTATTGTTGAAAAGGGAACCAGATTTTAGTAAGGTGCAACCTTTTGGATGCTTGGCATTTGCTGTCAATTTATCTCCAAACAGAGATAAGTTTGAAATGCATATTTCTTGGCTATACATTAGATCAGAAAGGATATCTCCTCTATGATATGCATCACAGAGTTCTTTTTACTTCAAGAGATGTTAAGTTTTTGCCTAAATCTCCAGCTTATAAAGGGACTATACCATGTGATTTGTCTGATGTTTGTGTTCCCAAGTTGATGGAAGTTGATTCTCAAGTTTTGCATGATGAGGAGATACCTAACTTTCAATTAAGTACTGAAGTTCAAGGTGAAGAAGACAGTGATGCTGTTATGGAAGATGTTGACTCTGGATCTGGACCAGTTTCTTCTTCACAACCTGAAGCAATGGACCATGATTCTTCTACACCTCCACAACAGATAAGAAGAGGTACTCGAGCTCGACATCCACCTAACTGTTTGCATGATTATGTGGGAAATGTGACTTGTTTATCAATGGTTGTTCCAGAGTGTAGATCATTAACACCTCCAGCATTTCCTTTTATCCAATCTCCAGCTTTCACAGCTATTTACAGGACTTTCTTGGTGAGTATTGAGACTGTCCAAGAGCTTACTTCTTATGCTCAGGCTAGCAGATCAAGGGAATGGGTTCAAGCCATGAATCAGGAACTTGAGGCACTTGAGAACAATAACACCTGGAACTGACTGAATTACCAGCAGGAAAGAAAGCAATCGGATCAAAGTGGGTGTATAAGGTGAAGCTTAGAGCTGATGGAAATGTCGAGAGACTCAAAGCAAGACTTGTTGCCAAAGGGTATAATCAGCAATATGGCATTGATTATGAGGAGGTATTCTCACCTGTAGCTAAACTTGTTACTGTGAGATTTTTAATTGCTATAGCTACCAGTTTGGGATGGCATTTACACCAAGTTGATGTCAATAATGCTTTTCTTCATGGTTTTTTACATGATGATATCTACATGAAGCTACCTCAGGGGTATGTTAAGGCACAAGAAGGACAAGTTTGTAAGCTTGTTATGAGCTTATATGGATTAAAGCAGGCATCAAGGGAATGGAACTTGGAGTTTTGCAAGAAACTTGCTGATTTTGGATTTACACAGACATCGAGTGATCATTGCCTATTTGTTAAAGGTTCAGGTGCTGAATTCATATGTATATTGGTGTATGTTGATGATGTACTGATCACTAGTCCTTCTGCAGCTTGCATTGAATAGCTCAAAGTCTTCCTGCATAAGGCATTTACCATCAAAGACCTTGGAGAAGCCAAGTTTTTTCTGGGGATGGAAATTATTCGAGGTGGTGCTGGAACTTTTCTCAACCAACGCAAGTATGTATTGGATCTTGTTAAAAGCGTGGGACTACTTGGTTGCAAGCCAGCATCTACACCATTTCCTCAAGGAACTCAGATTGGTAATTGCTCTTCTCCTCCTCTAGAGAATCCAGAATCATATAGAAGATTATTAGGGCAATTACTATATCTTAATCTTACCCGGCCAGACCTATCTTATGTTGTTCAGCAATTAAGCCAGTTCATATCTAAGCCGTGTGAACATCACTGGGACAATGCATTGCATGTAGTCAAGTATTTAAAAGGCTGTCCATCTCTGGGATTATTTTATTCATCTGGATCCTCTTTTAATCTCCGAGCTTATGGAGATGCAGATTGGGTTGCATGCTTTAATTCAAGACGTTCACTCACTGGATACTGCATTTTCTTGGGTGAATCCCTCGTCTCTTGGCGCTGCAAGAAGCAAACCACTGTGTCTACTTCTTCAGCTGAAGCAGAGTATAGAGCCTTGGGAACCACTGTGAGAGAAATGGTTTGGCTTTCTTACTTGCTTAAAGATTTTCACTTACCAGTTTCTCTTCCGATTCCTTTATATTGTGATAACCAAGCCGCCATACACATCACAAAGAACCAAGTGTTTCATGAGAGAACGAAACACTTGGAAATAGACTGCCATGTTGTTAGAGACAAGTTCAAGGACGGTTTCTTAACTCCAGTTCATATTTCTACTAAAATACAGTTGGGCGATCTTTTTACCAAGTCTTTGGGAGGACCAAGATTTCGTATGTTGTTGTCCAAGATTGGCATGGCAGATATCCATGTCAATCTTGAAGGGGGGTATACCGCATGAATGAAATGAAGAAGGCGCAAGAAGAAGAGAAGGGAGATGTTGTACCAATGCATGCAGAGGAGAATAATGCATGCAACGTCAGTCATTGATCTTTGATCGGCACCGCACATGGAAAGCACAATCCGGACTATCTTGTGGTCTGAGCAGTTGCCACGTGGAGAGGAGAATGGCGTAGAGATCACGCTGTTTTTACTTTGTATCTTAGCTCGTTTTCAGCTAGCTATAAATTGTAGATAGAAAGTACTCTTACATAGTTTTACAATTCAATTCTCTTTGTATTGTACTCGTGATTTTACATCAATGGAGAATTATCTTTCATCTCATACAAACACTAAATTCAATAATCTCCAATCAGGTAATTCCAATGGTTATTTTAATTTTCACATTAATCTATGAACAGGATATCTACTATCTCCATCGGCTTTTTTTTTTCTAGTTTATTATGCTTTCCGAACTCTCCTAATGACGACCAGGCCTCAAGTAAATTGAAGATTACCATTTATAATGAATTTACCTAAGGAAATGACAAAAACTTGGGTGCAACTGTTCCACCGTAGAACACCCGCCCATTTGACCCGACCCGCCCCTGACCCGACCCGTTTGACCCGGTCAAACCCCCCTTTGACCGGATTGTTTTTTTTTTTTTTTAATTTCCAGTTTTTTTTTAATTTATTTTTGTTTGCCGCTTCTTCTATGGTCAAGACGCGAGCGAGGGGAGCCGAAGGTCTCGGAGCGAGCCGTAAAAGTCCAAAATGTTGCCCGTCGATTATCCTTATTTTAGTAATCGGAGCGAAGGCGGAGCCGTAAAATCGGAACCGAAGGCTCCGACGGGGACAAAAAATCTGGAAATTAAAAAAAAAAACTGGAATTAAAAAAAAAAAATGGCGCGTGGGGCCCACGCACGGCGCGTGGACCTCACACGCGGGGCGGGTCGGCGCGTGGAGGGTCGTGGGCGGGGCGGGTTGTGTGCAAATGGTGCATAAGTATGCACAGGAGTGTCTCTCTAAGGAAATATGTTTGCTTGAGTAATGATTGAAACTTGTGCTCTGATGTAGTGATGTTGAATTCAGAACTTTGCAATATTACGCAGTCATTCGTATTAGTGTTAAATCGTTTAGGAGTTTGTTGGAAGGATGGTTGAAAAGATTTCTTGATGCCTCGTAGTTTAAAGAGAAATTTATCCAAATATGGAATATACTTCTGCAGGTAATCCTAGCAGTTTGGCTGGACAATGATTTCACAGCATTTCTATGAAATTTGTACTCAATTCCACAATTTTAATGGTGGATTATTTGAGTAGATTTGATACTCTCTCTCTCTCTCACACACACACACACTTCTTACTACGGTCGCAATTAATCATTTCTTAAATTCTTGCAAGGTTTCAAGATAAAAGAAAGTCCACCGATAAATTAAATTATAAAAATCCATATTATTTTGAGTTGGTTATGTTCTGAATTTTAAATTTAATTTACGAAGAATAGAAACAAGTTTAATTTAAAAGAGTACCCTTCACAAAGTATGGAGGTTCATCCTTTGATTATTAAGATTAAAATACCTAAAACAGTCATAACAATATCCAACATGATTCTATCAATGCTCGAATCTGTATCGATATTAATAATATATCGATAATAATGATTATAATAAAACTCCTTGCTGCCTAAGTGGGCCGGTCAACAACGAAGTGGGCCCGTCGGTCCAATTTTGTGGACAACCATTTTCTCATTACTTTGCTGCCTAAGTCAAGCCAGCAAGTTGACTAGAAGTCAAATATGGCAGTTCATGAATGAATTAATATATTATCGAGCCTCTGTGTCTTAACAAATTTTACATCCACCCTTGTCCTTTTCTATAAAAGCTTGATTGACTGCTGTTAGGTCGCACCACGTAACAAAATTATATTAAGATATATTGTGATAGTGGTCGACTTAGCATAAATCTTGTCGCACCTTTCATGCTTACTTCTCATCCCTTGATCGGTATCTATGGCAAGTTTTGATGTAGTCCGTACTGATCGGACACTGACGTTTTACGAGAAGAGGAAAATCTTACAAAACTTTGGGACATAATTCTTTCTATATAATATAATATAATGATCGTGCATCGCACGGTGGACAAATTCCAGTAAATAATTAAGCAGATTCTTGAGAATTTAAGTCAGTATAATCTTGATTTAGTTTCTTTGTTATTTTACTTATTAAAAAGACTATTTTAATTAATTGGCTAAATCATGACAAAACCTTATCAATGTGAAACCAGTCTATAATTTAACGTTTTTGCATTTCAACAAGTTGTAACAACCACATTTAGAAAAAAGAATAAAAAAATTGTAACAACCATTGTCATTACTTTACCTAAGTCAAGCCAGAACGGTGGTTGTGAATAATGGCTAGCATTTTATAAGCTTTAATTGGTATGGAAAGATGACACTACTATATTTTATTTATATAAAAATAATACTGTCTTCTTCAATTCTGTCCAACTACTACTATTATACACTATTTGTGGCATCTTAATAAATCATTAAAACATTAAAATAAGAATACAAGTTGATTAGAAGTCATATATGCCAGCTCATGCATGAATTAATTTATTATTAAATCGATCATAGCTACAAATTGTATACTCACACAACCTGCAGCTTTATTTTTCAACCTTACAAACTGTAACAAAACATTTCAGATCTTAGAGATTAATTTATCATGGCAGCTTATGCAGCTCTGGTTTCTCTTATGCATATCATAGAGAAGATCGAGCGTCATCCTTCTCCTCCAATCTCTCTCCACAAAAACCAAGTTGCATCTCTCACTGAAAAAGTCAGCTTCTTGCAGGAATTTCTCGAGACCTACCATTCCCCTTTTGACTACAGCGACGACGCAGATCCCTTGGAGGGTCGCATTGCAGATGCAGCTCATGCGGCTGAAGATGTGATCGAAACGGAAATTGTGGATCGAATTCATAGTCTATCTACAATTCATGGGAGGATAACCAATTTCTTTAAGTTGTTAGTTCAATGTGAATGTGCAGGTACTCGAGATGACTTCAATGAAGATCTGCAGAGAGTGATAGAAGAGTTGGAGTTGATCAAGAATGATGTGACGGAGATGGTTCGGGAGAAGGCTGCAGTCGAACCTCAGTTCCACGGAAGCGTCTCCGCTGATGATGCTGGTGGGAGGAACAGTCATGAGATGGTGGGATGCGATGACGTGCTTCTTCAACTATTGGATAGGCTCACCGGAGGAGAATCCAGCCGCCAAATCATCCCTGTTGTAGGGATGGGTGGCATCGGTAAGACCACTCTTGCCAAAACTGTGTTTGGACACCCACTTATTAACAAGCATTTTGATGTTTGTGTGTGGGCTACAATTTCCCAAGATTATAATGTGAAGGGAACTTTTGATGAAGTTCTCTCTCAAGTTAGGGGGAAATCGTGGGATAAGAGTGAGGACGAATTAGGAGAAGAACTATACAAATATTTATGTGGTAGGAAGTATTTGGTCGTAATGGATGATGTGTGGGGTCTAGAGGTGTGGGACATGATGAAATTCTACTTTCCTGAGTACAATAACGGTAGTCGAATATTGGTAACAACTAGGATGTCAAACTTGGCTGCCCACTTAACCAACCCTAATAGCATCCTTGATATGAGATTTTTAGATGAAGGTAGTGCTTGGGATTTGTTCTGTAAAATTGTATTTGGGGAAGAAAGTTTTCCGGTTGAACTCAAGCGAATTGGGAGGGGAATTGTGGAGAGATGTAAGGGACTTCCTTTGTCGATTGTTGTGATTGGGGGTCTCTTGGCAAAATCCCAACAGACCCCACAATATTGGCATGAGATAGATAGAAACTTGAGTTCGAAGAATGATGAGTATTGTTTGAGTACATTGAAAACAAGCTATAACCATTTACCCGCCTATCTAAAGCCTTGTTTTTTGTACATGGGAACGTTTGAGGAAGATAGTGCGATTAGTGTCGCGAAACTAATCAGGCTATGGGTTTGTGAAGGATTTCTTAAGCCAATAAGCAACAAAAGCCCGGAAACAATTGGTGAGGTGTACTTAAAGGAGCTAATTGATAGAAATCTTGTTCTAGTAGATAAGTTGGGGATACTTGGGGATATGAAATACTGCAAAATGCATGATTTAGTAAGAGATTTGTCTTGGAAAGAAGCTCAAAAACAAAGGTTTTATCACGTTATTAGCAATGATAGTTCTGGTGATGGGGCAAGCAGGCATCGTCGAATTATTGTTCGCAAAGGGTTTTATGGGAAACTCAATGCCAACAATTATATGCGACATGCGTGTTCTTATACAGGTTATAGTAGTAAATTGCCACGTAGCAGTAGATTGTTGAGGACACTGAATATAAACAACGATTCTTATGCTCATGTATATGATTTTCTTCAATTCGTAAATTCACGGTATGTTGATGCAAGTGTTGTAATACCTTCTTCAATCGGTCAGCTTTGGAATCTGCACACACTAATGTTTAGATTTGGCATGACTGGTATTATTTTACCAATAGAAATTTGGAAAATGCCTCAACTTAGGCATGTCGAGTTCGTACCTAGATTTGAAATCCCCAATCCTCCCAGCAGCAAAGATGACGATGATATTGTTGTGATGGAGAATCTGCATACGCTCAAAGGGGTGCATTATCTGGAGTTTAATGAAGAGGTGGTTAAAAGAATTCCCAATATAAAAAAACTGAAGATGTCCTACGCATATGGCGGAGTGGATTGTATTAGCTATCTTCATTGCCTGGAAAACTTATACTTCGACTCCTTTTCTCGACGTGGCGAAGAGTCTCTGCAAAACATTACTAGCTTCCCACATTCCCTCAAGAAGTTGACTATGAAGGTCTCAATTTCTTTTGAGTGGAACGACATGTTGCCAAAGATAGGTTCGTTACCCCATCTTCAGAAGCTCACATTAATGGATGGTGTCTTTGGAAGGCGCAAATGGGAAACAAGTGAAGGCCAATTCCCCAGCCTCAAGTTCCTATCAAGGATCTAGAAAATTGGACGGTGTCGGAGAGCTCCCATTTTCCACGTCTTCAGGAGCTTCGCCTTGCTCGATTATACTGCCTCACATTGGAGATTCCTTCAGAAATCGGAGAGATACCAACGCTCAAATATATTGTGGTGCATCGTTGCAGTGAATCAGTCGAGCAGTCTGCTAAAAGGATAGTAGACGAACAAGAGGATTTATACGGAGATCAACAACTACGTTTTCTTTGTTTCTCGAGTTAATTTCTTGTTTATGTAAGGATACTCTTTTCTTGATTGGATTTTTTCCCAATGAATTTCCAAGGCCTCACTGTTCTAATTAACTTGTCAAGTCCTTGGGTTTGAGTTTCAAACATATAATTACAATTTCTCTCAACTTCTCTCATTTGATCCAACCGTTTCACTAAATATCCAATAGAATCTTGTTCTTCTGAGAAATGCTCCAACTTTTCGATGAAACGCAACATAATAATATCCTATTGTAATCAGAAAATTTAGTTTTTGGTGGTGATCAAATGTTATTTTTGAATTTTATAATTCATGAAAATTCCATCCTTGATACAATTTAGTTTTTGGTGGTGATCATATGCTCTGAACCTTGAAACTTTTTCTTTTTTTTCATCGCAATATTTGTTGTTGTACAAGTTTACTTTGAAATTTTACTTTAATGGAAATATTTCCATTCGAAAATGTTTAAATCCATTTTATTATGAAATTTCCGAATCCCATAGGCCCATCGGAACATTAATTCATTTTGAAATAGGCCCAATACATGATGAGGCCCAATTTCATATTTTGTCCTTTTTCTTAGAGCACTTACATCAAGTGTCGAGGGGGGGGTGTCGAAGGGTATGTCGAGTGGATCGACACACCCCCCCACTCGACTCACCCCTATGTCGAACGAGTGTGGGGGATCGACACACCCCTATGTCGAGGGGTGTGTCGATGGTGGAGTCGTTGCTTCGACACTCCACTCGACCTCATGACAGCGCAATATGGGGACACTTGTCGTGTCCCCATTGGTCCCTTATTTTTTTTTTTCGTTAAAAATTAAAAAAAAAACGTTAATTTTTTCAATTACGCAACGTATACATTTCCATCTCCAACGTCTATATCCCATTTTTTCCCTATATATACCCATTCATCTCATTCATTCTCCACACAACCTAATTTCTCCATCCATTCTTCTCCCAAAAAATTTTCATTCTTTCAATTTATTTTGTGCAAAAAAATGGCCGACGATCAGTTTAATTCGTGGTATTCGCAAACTTTTGGTTCAATCCCGCCGAACCAATCTCCAAATCCGGCGAATCCACCTCCCAATCCGGCGAATCCAAGCTCCGGATTCTCATCAATTCCAGGTTTCGGCCAATACTCGGCCCCTGCAGGGTTTGGTGCTTTTTCCCCAACGCCGGGTTTCTCTGCATTCCCTCCGGCCACTGGGTTCTCGCAGTTCTCACAGCCGCAAGGGTACGGCCAATTCCCCCCTTCGACTGGATTTCCACAGTCGCCCGGCTTCTCCCAAGTCCCTCCGTCATATGGCTTTTCGCAGTCGCCGGGATTTTCACCTGCATCGGGCTTCTCGCCTGCGCCAGGCTTCTCGCTGTCGCCGAGCTTCTCTCAAGTACCCCCCGACATCCCGAAGGAGCCAATTCTCGCAACCCCCAGTGGGTACGGCTCGACTCAGACGTTTCAACCTCAACGACGACGACGACCATGTTGAGGTGGAGGACGAGGAAGAGGAAGAGGAAGCGGCGTACGGCTCCCACCACTCGGAATCGGACGAACACGAGCAAACACCACCGCCCCCGCCCCGCCGCAAGGGGAAAGTTGTCGCGACATCAAGCACGACCACTTCTCCGCCAAGGGGAAGGGCAAGGCACGCCGCAAGGGGAAAGCGACCGCGGCCTCATCCGACGAGCACAATAAGCCAGCACGAGGTCCTAACTACACGCCCGCTGAGATTGAATACCTCGCAAGGTGCTACGTTGACTTCGGGATGGACGCGATCACCAGCAATTACCAAACCTCAAGCGCGTTTTGGGAGAAAATAATGATCCGTTTCAACGAGTTCATAACTCCCGCCCACCCAAGAGAGAAGAGTGCGATGAAAAGCGCATGGGGCCGCGCCAAGAAACAGATCCAGAACTTCGCCGCCATCTACATCCAGGAAGAAAACCAGCTCGGAAGCGGGGAGAACGACTTCGATCTGTACACGAGAGCCCAAGATTTGTACGCCGAGAAGTTCAACAAACCGTTCCCGTATAGGGCTGCGTGGGAGCTCTTAAGGCATATCCCAACTTTCACCAACCCGGCGAAGCCAACAGCTCCAAAGCGGACGAATATAAATGAATTCGGCGAGTACACTTCGTCTGCCAGCGGCAACGCATCCACCACATCCGCGAGCGATGCAAACACTCTGCAGGTTCGACCCGAAGGAGCGAAAGCGGAGAAGAAGGGGAAGAAGGGCAAAAGTGCGCTACGGGAGCAGGCGGGAGAAGAGTTGGCATCCCTCAACAAGCAATCGAGGGAGGAGTGGGCGTTCAATATCTATATTGCCGACACGTCGCATATGAATCCCGAGCAAAAGGCGAGGTACGAAAATGTTCGCCGCAAACTTGCAAGGAAATTCAATTGGGAGGAGTAGTTGTCTTTTTTTTTTTTTTAATTATTGTAATGAAGTAGTTTTTTGTTATTGTATTTTTTTTTTAATTAGTGTATGTTGTAGTTTTTTTTAAATTCAATAAAATTGTCATTTATTAATTTCTGAATTTAATTAAGTTAATTTTTATAAAATTTATTACAAATAAAAAAAACAACAAAATAAAATCTATTCAATCATTAAAATCACGTTTCCCAGTGCTTAGACCTAGGTCTTACTCAACCCCATTGATGTGGAGAAATCAACCTATGTCTAACTCAACACCACCAATCATTAAAATCACGCTTCCCAGTGCTTAGACCTAGGTCTTACTAGACACCCGCTGTAAGTGCTCTTATTGGTAATTTTATTTATAGCTCCTTTTTCATAGCCCCCATAATTAATTAAAAATAGAACTTTTTATATATAGGCATTTTTGTCGTTATAGTTATAGCGCCCTGTGATTTTGAGTATGTTTGTGCTTGTTTTGATGGTTTAATTTGAGCTAGAGTTTGATTTGTGATGGTTTCTTACAAAATTGAATGACTTGTTAGTAACTGTTTTTTCTTCTTCAGCAAACATTGTTGTTGGTTCTGGGTCTCTGCTATCTATTGTTTATTTAAAGACAGTATAATCTTGATTGGTTTCTGTTATTTATTTTAGTTATTAAAGAGACTAATTTAACTAATTGGCTATAATGCTAATTGTTTTAATGTTTTTGCATTTCAACAAGTTGTAACAACCACATTTCGAAAATAATTAATTAAAAAAAAATTGTAACAACCATTTTGTCATTACTTAGCCTAAGTCAAGGTTGATGGTAGTTGTTTATGAAGAATGACTAGCATTTTATAAGCTTTTAATCGGTATGGAAAGATGACACTACTATATTTATTTATTTAAGAATAATACTGTCTTCTTCAATTTATGTCCAACTACTACCACAAACATACTCCCTCCGTCCCGTTCAAGATGTTTGGTTTCTTTTTGGCATGGGGATTAAGAAGAAGGGAATTAGATGATAAAGGTTGTGTTTAGTGCAGTGAATAAAGTGATATAAAGTATTTTTTAATTGATAAAGTGATATAAAGTGGTGCTGAAGTGACATAAAGTGATATAAAGTAGTACTGAAATGATATAAAGTGAATAAAGTGATTTCTTAATTTTTGCCAAAAAAGGAAATGAGACATGTTGAACGGGACACCCAAAAAGGAAAGTAAGACATATTGAACAGGACAGAGGGAGTATTATATACTATTTGTGGCATCTTAATAAATCATTAAAACATCAAATTTAGATTAGAAGTCGTATATGTCAGCTCATGCAGGAATTAATATATTATCGATTCGATCAGCTCCAACTTCATCCTCATCCTTCTATATATATTTTCCTTCTCATAGCTACAAATTGTATACTCACACAACTTGCAGCTTAAACCCCTCATTTTTCAACCTTACAAACTGTAACAAAACATTTCAGTTCTTAGAGAGTTATCATGGCAGCTTATGCAGCTCTGCTTTCTCTTATGCATATCATACAGAAGATCGAGCAACATCCTTCTCCTCCGATCTCTCTCCACAAAAATCAAGTTGAATCTCTCACTGAAACAGTCAACTTCTTACAGGAATTTCTTGAGGGGTACCGTTCCCCTTTTGACTACAGCGACGAAACAGATCCTTTGGAGGTTCGCATTGCAGATGCAGCTCATGCAGCTGAAGATGTGATCGAAACAGAAATTCTGGATCGAAGTCATAGTCGATCCACAATTCATGGGAGAATAACCAATTTCTTTAAGTTGTTGGTTCAATGTGAATGTGTAGGTACTCGAGATGACTTCAATGAAAATCTGCAGAAAGTGATGGAAGAAATGGAGTTGATCAAGAAAGATGTGACGGAGAAGGCTGGAGTCGAACCTCAATTCAATGGAAACGTCTCCGCTGATGATGCTGGTGAGAGGAACAGTCATGAGATGGTGGGATGCGATGATGTGCTTCTTCAACTACTGGATAGGCTCACCGGAGGAGAATCCAGCCGCCAAATCATCCCTGTTGTAGGAATGGGTAGCATCGGTAAGACCACTCTTGCCAAAACTGTGTTTGGACACCCACTTATTAACGAGCATTTTGATGTTTGTGTGTGGGCTACAATTTCTCAAGATTATAATGTGAACGGAACTTTTGATGAAGTTCTCTCTCAAGTTAGAGGGAAATCGAGGGATAAGAGTGGGAACTCAGAGGATTCGAGTGAGAAAGAATTAGGAGAAGAACTATACAGATATTTATGTGGTAAGAAGTATTTGGTCGTAATGGATGATCTGTGGAGTCTAGAGGTATGGGATAAGATGAAGTTTTACTTTCCTGAGTTCAATAATGGTAGTCGAATATTGGTAACAACTAGGATGTCAAACTTGGCTGCCCACTTAACCAACCCTAATAACCTCATTGATATGAAATTTTTAGATAAGGGTAGTGCTTGGGATTTGTTTTCTAAAATTGAAAGTTTTCCCTCTGAACTCAAGCGAATTGGGAAAATACGCTCAAAGGAGTGTATAATCTAGAGCTAACTGAAGTGGTGGTTAAAAGAATTCCGAGTATCAAGAAATGGAGGATACGCTGTGTGAAGATGATAATGATTGGGAAAGAAGCGGAGTGAATGGTATTAGCTATCTTTGTTCTCGGAAAACTTAGAACCCTCTTCTCCAAGTTTCGAACCGCATCTGCAAAAGACTAGCTTCCCACATTCCCTCAAGAAGTTGACTTCTAAGGTCTCAACTGAGCTTGACGATTTGTTGCAAAACATAGGTTCGTTACCCCTTCTTCAGAAGCTCTCAACATTTGGTGTTTTCAGAAGACGCAAATGGGAAACAAGCGAAGGCCAATTCCCCAGCCTCAAGTTCCTATCATTGCGCTTTTATCGCAACCTTTTCAGGAGCTTCGCCTTGTTGAAATTACAAATCGATCATCGGCAGATGGCTGGTGGCTCTATCATCATCCTAGCTTGTATTTGTATTTTCCTTTATTGTCTCAAAATGATTATCTTTTTTCTTTGTTTTTCGAGTTAATTTCTTGTTTATGCAAGGGTACTTCTTTCTTGATTGGATAGTTTTCCCATCAAATTTCCCATTAAATTCCCAAGGCCTCACTGTTCTAATTAACTTGTCAAGTCCTTGGGTTTAAGTTTCAAACATATAATTACAATTTTTCTCAACTTTTCTGATTTGATCCCCAAAATACCCAATAGAATTTAATCGGATTTGCCCAAACCTGATAGTGCTAGCCAGAAAATTGAGTGCGTTGACATGATTGATAGTATTTTGAGATACATTTTTGTATGTAGACTATAACTAAATTTACACATCCTCTCAGTTAATTTTCTTTTAAATTGTTTGCAATAAATCAAAATTAAGTATAATTCATTATCGGTTATTCTGTAATGTTAAGGTTTTAATTAAGGAGATCATTGATAATCAATTATACATTGTAACAATTATATTTGATTATTTACATATTCAATAAATTTAAAGGAGTCTGGATATTTGTGGATATTATTTTATAAATTTGGAACAAGAACGAGCAATACTAAAATCATTTTATATTCGAGTTGTGCGAGAATAAAAAATTTAAATGAGTCCTTGCAACATGAATTGACATGCTTGCATAATTTTTTTCCTCAATTTTTAATCTTTTATTATTTATCATTAATACTTATTTCATAGTTTTCAAGTTTTTATCGAAATGAATAATAAAATATTGTAACAACTTATACTATTTATAAATTTAAATAGATTGAATAATTAGAGGTTATATTATAGTACTCCCTCTGTCCTGCTCATTTTATCTCTCTTTCTTCAAATGGCTATCTCACTCATTTTGTTTACATCAAAATATAGACATAATGAATAGTTGTAAGAATTTCTCTCTCATCTCGTTCCAATCTCATCCACTAGTTTATTAAACAAACAACTTTCCTTAATTTTCGTGGCCACTTAAAGTGGACAAAATGTGTGGGACGGAGGGAGTACAAGTTTGAGAAGAGAAGAGAAATCACTTTTAAATCATGTACTAGTATTTGTATTATAAACTAAAATACAAATTATAAATTATTTTTTCATAATTACTCACTAAAGTTATATATACAAACTATAACATAAATTGATTTTTCGTCGATTTTTGACGATTATTTACTACGAGTGTTTAAGAAATGTTATTTCTTCCTTGAATCGAAGGTAGTAAGCAAGCAGATAGTTGCGAACTTATTAGGGTCGCTAAATCACTATTTATCCAAGTTTTTCCCCCAAATCGTCGGTCAATCATTCCTTTTCTCCAATTCTGATCGTATCTATCCCCAATTTTCCCTAGCTTCGTAATTTTGTAATTTCCCCCCCCTTCGCTGCATTTCTGTAGAAATTAGGGGTTTTCCATACAAATTGATCGCAATTATCCTGAGCGAGCCGTTGCTGGCAGAAAGAGATTATGATGACTGTGATCAGCATAATGAGGTACTTGCCATTGCAATTTTTCTCAATTGAAGTTGAGATTTTTGAATCGATGATGAATGCGTTCTGATTTTTGTTTTGGATTGAATTGAATCAATGTGAAAGCAGTCTATCATGCTAATTGTTTTAATGTTTCTGCATTTTATCAAGTTGCAACAACCATTTTGTCATTACTTTGCCTAAGTCAAGCCAGAACATGATGGTATGTGATACGCAAGCTCAATAGTTAGTAGTTATTGAATGAGTCAATGTAATAGGCCACATCTAAGGTCCAAATATTATTAGGTAGCCCATTAAGTTTAGAGGTTGTAGGCCATATATATATATATATATATATATATATGTTGCAACTATGTCTTTTTCATCATGAATGAAATGAATTGAAGCTTCTTTCTTTGTTAATGGAGTTCCGGCGACTCGAATAGCCGTTTATCTTTCCTACTTTCCCCCGTTTTTGGAGTTCGACTCACTCAAAGTAGTCTACATCGTATCAATTGGTGCTTTCATTGTTTTCTTCCTCCCCATTTCATCTTTCTTCATCCCATTTTTTTTTTTGTTTTCATGGCTACATCAGATGTTGTCACCGCCATTAACGACCTTCGACTCACCTTCGACGACTTTTTTCTGACCATGAACAATCATTTTCAGGCCACAAACCAGCTTCTTCATCAACTCAATACCTCCATTGAATACCATACTACCAAGCTTCAGCAACCACACTCTGGTTTTCCTCCACAAACTTCACCATCGCCGCCGCCGCCTCCTCCTTCACCGATCTCGTCCTCACAAACCCCTCCTCCGCTTCCCTCACCACCTCAGCCACCCTCCTTCACAGATCCATCTCCCTCTCCACTTACCCCTGTTCCCGTCACACACACACCACCGCCGCTGCCAATCTCCCCTCTACCGCCTTTGTTTTCTCCTCATCCACCTCCAACCACCGCACTCCACTGCACACCGCCGCTCTCTCAGCCCGTGGCTGCACCTTAAATCCCCTCCAGATCCGAGTTTCAATGGTCTTCTATCACCTCTGTTCCCGTGACATCTCCACCTCCCCATACTCAGCCTCAACTTCAACGCCCAACACCGCCACCTCCTCTACTGCTCCAACCGCCACCACCGTCAACACCTTCGCCGCCAATACCACCTCCACCCACAGATCCACCACCACATTTACCGCCGTCGCCACCGCCTTTGTTTTCTCCTTCAACTCCGCCCAACAACTCAGCCCTTCCTGAATCCCCTCCGTTTCATGCCCAAACACCTCTGTCCCTGCCCAGATCTGAGCACCAATGGTCTCATAAAAATGATTGGGGGCTGTGTTTCAACTGTGACCAAACCTGGTCCAATACCCATCGATGCCGCAACAAATTTTTGATTCTATTCGGCACCGATGATGAGGATGATTCTGTCGATCCTAAACCTCCAGATTTGGCGATTGGAGTTGAAGTTACAGCGGAGGATATTTCCAAGCCTCTCACTCTAATCGACTCTAAATCACCACCCCCTCCAAAGCTTTACCAACTGCCGCTGCCAATACCTCCTCCGGCGAGTCCTCCGCCACCAATTTTTTCTCCACTCCCACCCCCGCCACCTAATCCACCCTTAGCATCACCAATCGAATCCATTGGTGTTTTTCATCTCCTCCGTTCGCTACCTATACCACCAGTAGCATCGCCGAACGCTCCTCCGCTACTCCGTCATTCCCCGTTGCGAGAAATGGGCTCACGTGACTTCATTGTCCAAATCCTTGAGATTTCTCATTGGCCCACCTCTACAGATAAAGAGAATTATCCAGTTTTCCTGTATGGGCCCAAAATGAATGACCAAAAGTCTGTGATTTCCAAGGCCCAAAGCTACCAGATTTTTGATATTAATATCGGACCCCAAATGTCAGTTGGCGAGCCCATCACTGTAATAGAAGGCGGCCCAGGCCCATATTTATATTCTGAGTTAGAGACGATGGCCTCTGAAGCTTCATTTGAGGGGATATATGGGATTGATACCTCGCCTGCTTCTATGAATGAAGAGCTCAATTCCATTTTATGTCGGGGCTTAATACAAGCGGCCAAATTGGGGTGATTCCGGCTGCTGAAAATTACCAGATTCGTGTTCATGACAGAGACGACCTTAACACGGCCTCCCGAACAGCCATCGGCCATTATATATTTCTGGTTTTCTGCTGCGACTCACCAATTGATACGATTTAGACTACTTCGAGTGAGTATTTCTGGTTTTCTGCTGCGACTCACCAATTGATACGATTTAGACTACTTCGAGTGAGTCAAACTCCAGAAAACGGGGAAATAAGAAAGATAACGGCTATTCGAGTCGCAGATAATACATATTTATAGTGCGGCTAATACTTAACTATCAACTATGCATTTCTAGAACCTAATGGGCTTTATATCATTTGGGCCATGTATTGTATTTGGGCTTTCACATAGGGCTTGGTTGTTGGGTGTATCAGTATGGTAGTTGTTTAGAACAGTGACTAGCATTTTAAAAGCTTTTAATTGGTATGGAAAGATGACACTGCTGTATTTATTTATTTAAAAATAATACTTTCTTCTGACCAAAATAAGAATGCAAGTTGACTAGAAGACAACTCCATCTTCATCCTCATCCTTCTATATACTCACACAACCTGCAGCTTAAACCACTCATTTTTCAACCTTACAAACTGTGAAAAAACTGTTGAGTTCTTAGAGATTTATCATGGCAGCTTATGCAGCTCTGCTTTCTCTTATGCATATCATAGATAACATCGAGCGTCATCCTTCTCCTCCGATCTCTCTCCACAAAGACCAAGTTGAATCTCTCACTGAATCAGTCAACTTCTTGCAGGAATTTCTTGAGGGTATCATTCCCCTTTTGACTACAGCGATGAAGCAGATCCCTTGGAGGTTCGCATCACAGATGCAGCTCATGCGGCTGAAGATGTTCTCGAAATCAAAATTGTGGACCGCATTTGTAAACCACCCACAATTCGTGGGAAGGTACCCGATTTCTCTAAGCTCTTGCTTGCATACAAATGCGCAGGTACCAGACACCACTTCAATCATGATCTGCAGAAAGTGATAGAAGAAATGGAGTTGATCAAGAAAGATGTGACGGAGATGGTTAGGGAGAAGGCTGCAGTCGAACCTCAGTTCCACGGAAGCGTCTCCGCTGATGATGCTGGTGAGAGGAACAGTCATGAGATGGTGGGATGCGATGATGTGCTTCTTCAACTATTGGATAGGCTCACTGGAGGAGATTCCAGGCGCCAAATCATCCCTGTTGTGGGGATGGGTGGCATCGGTAAGACCACTCTTGCCAAAACCGTGTTTGGACACCCACTTATTAAATATCATTTTGATGTTTGTGTGTGGGCTACAATTTCTCAAGATTATAATGTGAAGGGAACTCTTGATGAAGTTCTCTCTCAAGTTAGAGGGAAATCGAGGGATAAGAGTGAGGACGAATTAGGAGAAGAACTATACAAATATTTATGTGGCAGGAAGTATTTCGTCATAATGGATGATTTGTGGAGTGTAGAGGTGTGGGACAAGTTGAAAGTTTACTTTCCTGAGTTCAATAACGGGAGTCGAATATTGGTAACAACTAGGATGTCAAACTTGGCTCCCCACTTAACCAACCCTAATAACCTCATTGATATGAAGTTTTTAGACAAGGGTAGTGCTTGGGATTTGTTCTCTAAAATTGTATTTGGGGAAGAAAGTTTTCCGGTTGAACTCGAGCGAATTGGGAGGGGAATTGTGGAGAAGTGCAAGGGACTTCCTTTGTCGATTGTTGTGATTGGGGGTCTCTTGACAAAATCCCAACAGACCCAACAATATTGGCATGAGATATATAGAAACTTGAGTTCTGTGAATGATGAGTATTGTTTGAGTACATTGAAAACAAGTTATAACCATTTGCCCGCATATCTGAAGCCTTGTTTTTTGTATATGGGAACGTTTGAGGAAGATAGTGCAATCAGTGTCTCAAAACTCATTAGGCTATGGGTTAGTGAAGGATTTCTTAAGCCAATAAACAACAAAAGCCAAGAAACAATGGCTGAGGAGTACTTAAAGGAGTTAGTTGATAGAAATCTTGTTCTAGTATATAAGATGGGGGTAGTTGGGAATATGAAATACTGCAAAATACATGATTTACTAAGAGATTTGTCTTTGAAAGAAGCTCAAAAACAAAGGTTTTATCACGTTATGTGCGAAGATAGTCCTGGTGAAGGGGCAAGCAGGTATCGTCGAATTGTTGTTCGCAAAGGGTTTACTAGGGAACTCAATGCCAACAATTATATGCCACATGCGCGTTCTTATACAGGTTATAGTAGTAAATTTCCACGTAGTAGTAGATTGTTGAGGACACTGAATTTAGACTACGATTTTCTCCAGCATTCTCCAGTAGACGATTTTCTTCAATTCGTAAATTCACGGTACATTGATGCAAGTGTTAGAGCCGAACAGAACACCAGAATACCTTCTTCAATCAGTCAGCTTTGGAATCTGCACACACTAGTTATTACATCTCAACCGTACGATCGTATTATTGCTCCAATGGAAATTTGGAAAATGCCTCAACTTAGGCATGTCGAGTTCCGAGATAAGTTAGAAATCCCAAATCCTCCTAGCAGCAAAGATGAAGATGATATTGTTTTGATGGAGAATCTGCATACGCTCAAAGGAGTGCATAATCTGGAGTTGAATGAAGAGGTGGTTAAAAGAATTCCCAATATCAAGACACTGAGGCTATACTATGATGATTGGAAATTGAGCGGAGTGAAGTGTATTAGCTATCTTCATTGCCTGGAAAACTTATACTACTTCAGCTCCTTTTCTCCACGGGCCAAAGAGACTCTGCTAAACATTTCTAGCTTCCAACGTTCCCTCAAGAAGTTGACTCTGCAGGTCTCATATTCTTGTGAGATTGACGACATGCTGCAAAAGATAGGTTCGTTACCCCTTCTTCAGAAGCTCACATTGATAAATGGTGTCTTCAGAAGACGCAAATGGGAAACAAGTGAAGGCCAATTCCGCAGCCTCAAG